>OX596244.1:11073241-11499792 GCA_951394255.1 Polyploca ridens
CCTATCTACCTCATGACATGACGCCTTAACGGCACAACCTACAGTGATGAAATCTGGTACGCAGGTAGCTTATCGCATAGATAGAAACATAGGCTAATTTTTATTTCAGAACGTGGTTAAACCTTGGGCCAGATAGAAATATAATAACCATCGATTAATTAGTATAACTAACTATATTTATACGGAAAATAAAGATTAGGTACGGCCGATTGAATCATAAACAACCATTGGTAAATGTAGTCGAAGCCTTCAAATAAATACAGCCCGTTTCATATTTAAATCATTAGTTATCATCATAACAGCCTAAAGATGCCCGCTCGGCGCTTTACAGAACTTGGTCGCCACTCGAGAACCTTTTTCCCCATCGGATATCGGCTCTTCGAGCGATGTGGCCCACCCATTTCCACTTCAGCTTACTAACTCTACGAGCTATGTCCGTCGTTTTCGTTCTCCTACGAATATTCTAGATGCGGGTCCTGTAAAGTAGAGAAATTCCTAGCATAGCACGTTCTATAGCTCACTAATGAGAGATTTTTACCACTGTTTTAAATTTGAACCAATATTTTATGATACTTATCATTATTTTCACGATTTGACAGGTATTTTGAGCATAGAGGTATTATGAGAAAAACGCGCAATGTTATAACTAGTATGTTTGTTTTGTGTTTTTTGGCGATAGTCTTCGAATAATTATGTATGTATATCAACTAGTACCCCATCCTGTTGGGTTGTGAATGTCTGCCTGAATCCACTACACTACTGACTACACTAAGCAAGATACCACGCTTGTATAACTGTGTTCAGTTAATAGTCTTCGAGGTTCTGTCCCTCTGTGTCGAAACAATGGACCCGACAATTAATGTAAATTACCTCAGCTGGGGATTTTAACGAAATTAAATTGATTTTCCAATTCACATTGCCTCTTAGACTAGTCGAAATCCACAAATGTATATTAATGAATAATTTATCCTTGATTAATATTTTACAAACTACCAAAGAGGTGGTTAAGTAGGTACCTGATTACTCGATTAAAAACTCTATATTATTAATAAATTCTATTCTGATCATCGTGAATCTTTTATTTTTACATTTTATTCAAAGAATTAGTATGTACAAAAAGAAAATAGCCAGTTTAGTCCGGTCAAGTTAGCCCAAAAATAAGGGTAGGTTAACAAAAATTCGCGTAGAGCTGAAAATTGGTCCTATAATGGTAGGTAGTTCGACTTAAGATGAAAATTGAAAAACAAAAACCCACTAGGTATATTTCCGATATTTAAATAACGAAAAATGAGAAATAATTACAGTTGATAGACATTGTAAGCAAATATTAACGGAAAAATAGATCGATTTTTCTAAGTAGCACAGTTTTAACGAAATCGCCTGTGATGGCCCAAACCAATAAATATGCCTAGAACTTGGTCGGATTTATTTTAAATTATTTATATCGATGGTATAGGTATCTATTTTTTATACGACGCCAAGCTCTACCTCTTTTAAACGCTATCCTCTACATCTCTTCTACATCTGCGACAGCGGCCGGCGAGCGCTTAAACCATGAAACTGATACTCAGTTTAATTTATTTAGTGTGCAATTCAGTATTTTTGGTTCTAGTTTTGATTTGTTGTGTTGGAATAGAGAGAATTAATAGTTAAGGCAATAAATACATGCCCTTTTATGCCCGGTTTCAATAAACAAAAACGAATCGTTTTGCTTACCAATGGTAGGTTATTTTATTGCCAAACTGGGCATATAGGTCATTTCGTAAGCTAATTTTACCTATAATAGCTACTTCCATATGGGAGGGTCTGCTATGCAAAGCTTTGAGGTCTTTGCTTCATTATTAGTAAAGATATAAGACCGGGCCTATATTATGAATGTATGTTACTATAGCTGTCACCCGCGTTCCCCGGATGAAAAGTCCCCTGTGTCATATTCAAGGACCTAAAAAAACGATATAATATCTTTCATGAAAATCCAAGCCGCCGGAGATGATTGGTAAAAAACACAAAAACTCTCGCATTTATAATATTATCAGTAGCATTCGCAAATATATCAAGTTCATTAAAAAAAATTCATTGTCGATATCACTCGAACGCCACTGTCCATTGCCAGTTTCATTTTCTCTTTAATCAGATTTCTACAAAGCTTCTCCCTGGAATACCCCGTTCATAGTGGACTCGACACTTAAGTCATTGGAGAGATTATCCACTTTGCATGCACCATCCACTGTAAACTATTTGTGACAGCTGATTACTCTGAAGCACGTGGAAGCTAAATATCCCTCCGACTTCTACTGTTACCTGTTGTCAATTTATTTTAAACTCATTATAGGTAAAAGCACATTCATTGAACTGAAAATTCTCCTGACTTCTATTAGTTGTTTTATTCGTATAGAATTAAAGTTAAACGCACGTTCATGGAACTGAAAATTATGCTGACTCGTATTTACTTAGTTAGTTGTTAATTTTCATTTATTGTTTTTATAGGCAGGTATGGAATCGAAGGAAAACTGAGGACTTGAATTCCACTTACACCGATGTTTGTAGTGTAGGTCGGTAATGTTATTGTATGTAGGTACCTATATTTGTGTGTGGTGGTGTTTGGCGATATATCCTATTTGTTATCAATTCAAATAAAATTATAATGAAAGTCGCGGGAAAATTTTATGGCGGATAGGCTCAAAAACGAAACGAGAGCGTAAAAAAGACAAAGTACATCATAAAGAAAAGTTCGAATTATAAATTCGTTCCAATTAAAAATAAAATTAAACAGCAAGCGCCATCTATTAAAATTAGTTCACGTAGCCAGCAAGCATATCCAACTGTGACTTATTGGTTTTGTGTGAATCGGTAGAAGGTAAAATGCTAAAAAGTGTAACTACCTATGTCTAAAAACTATGTATTGTAAATAATAATATCGCAATTTCTCACATAATCGATAGTACCATCTATAGATAAGTATAAATTAATAAATTGTCGATAGTTTTCAACTCTACTTGGGAGTGACAGATTTCATTTGACGGCACATCGTGCTCGTTGCGTTTTGTAACTGCACGATGTCTTAATGTTTAATAAATTAAAATAATTTATAACTTCTGATTCCCAGCTTTTAGCGCCTCATATTTTTTATATAAAGATCATGTAAACTTTTTATTATAATTAATATTAACTTGCACGTGAACGGTGCCTTGTTAATTTTTGGGTCCAACGATGCTTCTGTTAAGTATTTGAATTTCATGAAATGTTTTGAACCGTGCTAATTGTCGATATGTTTCCGTCTGTTTTTCCTTTTCTTTAACGGTACGTATTCCTGCTATTATTTCTGCCTTACTTCTTGGTCTCAACAGATTTCTTATATTGCCTTAGGTTGAAGATCAACCATAAAGCCAAGTTATAGGCCCAGGTTACCGGCCATAATTTTGCGGCCAATTTTTGTTGAGTATTGATAGAATACTGGCTACTACTATTTTTAAAATTTATATTGATATTTCTATGTCATATATTATTTCTTAGCACTTCAAATAGGAAGTTGTGTTACCGTAAATTACTTTTTTCTTTATAATTATGTAAAAATACAACAAGTATCCAGTTCATCCGGCGCTGTGTTGCGCTGATGCGTGCAACATTGCAGCCGTCGCCGCCTGTGAAAGACGGTCACGCCTCAGCTTGGTTCTCTAGAATCATCTGGAGCATTGTTTTTGTGACGTGCGATTCATCAGAGGTTTGGTGCACTTCAACGAAGCCAAGATTTTATTTGTGTTGTTTTCTTTTGGCCTTTTAACTTTACATTTTATGTATTTTTACTATAATTTAATTTGTTTTAAGAAAACTTCCATATAATTTGTTAGATTTTGAACTCCGCCTTTATTTATTTTTTCCGTATTGTTTTAACATCATAATTTTTTAAGCTTTTTTACCTCCTTTCAGTTCAATTTTCAGTTCAAATTCGATTCAAGAATGGGCAATGCGCGAGTGATATTCCTGGTGTTGCAAGCGTTAATAGGCTACGGTGACCGCTTACCATCAGATGGGCCGTATGCTTGTTTGCTACTTAAAAAAATAAATAGTAAAAATCTCATCAGACACGATTAAAAACGACGGTGCAAAAACGTAACGCAACAAAAAATTTGTTCGCTTCTGCGTTCCAAGACCCACTTGTCTATACTATTGCTAGCAGTACTAAATAACTTATATACTTTATGATTACCTATTATTTGACGTAAATGAAGGAATAAACAACTAAAAATAAAAAGCACGTAATATGGTAATTGGAGGCGCATTAAAATGTTATCGCCTTGAAACTCTAAGAGGTGTTTAATATTCTCAACAAATTCTGGTTAACGCCAACTCAACTACTAGAAACGTCTCTACCTGAACTCTCTTCTGTAACAGCCGATTGAAATAAACAGACAGGCCAAAAATCAAATCTCCTCCGCTTATACAAAGTGGAACGGAAAGGGTGTATCTATAAAAGTACTTACACGACTTCTTTTGGCTTTTTTAATTAATATTAACATGTGACGTGAAAAGATAATAACCCTCATTGAGTGGTAACATGTTGGTTATGATTTCAATTCAATAAACTTACAAGCAAACAATTTTTTGAAATTTATTTTAACCAGAATCTTTTTTATAGTGAGTCTACATGATATAGTGTCTTCACCCCTTTCGGATAGATATATATCTAAAAATAAGTTGATTATTAAAAATTTCATTTACAAGCTTTTTTTGGTGACTGTACTTTTGTTGATACAAAAGTGCTAACGCTGCACGATCAAAATGTATAAAAACTTTTTTTTTTGATATTTGAGTTGGTCCCACTGTAAAAATTGATCATAATGATGAGGACCCCTGAAAATTTGGCTAAAGGTTGCAAAGTAACCCTGTATACATATTATCAAGTCAATCAGACCACTGGAAATGGGTGATATTCGACTTGCAAGATTCCATCCGAACGACCCGAACATAGTTACATACATTGCAAGTTAAATAAAAGCTTGTAATAACATTTACTCTTGCAATTATATAATAAAGATACTAGGAATAAAAATAATTTTACAAACAATACCTAAGCAATAACGTTATCAATAAATGAGATATGATACTATTTGAAATTTAATTAAGTACCTGCCGATGAAACCAAATCAAATAATATCAATCAAGATACGTTCCTACTATCAAATATTTGATCATGAGTAATACCATAAAAAATCTTAAAGTGCAAGTTCGTAGCCGACTGCATGCAGTACCAACCAGCAGAAGACGCGGCAACGTGTCGTCGCGACACTACTGGTTTCTATGTATTACTATGAAATGCCTTCCGTAGCTAGCGATACGTCGATAGTAATAAATATATAACGAAAGAGAAAGAAGTAGTCACTGCGACACGTCCGATAACTTTAATAATTCTAATTCATTAAATAATTTAATAAGTCGAATTCAGAATATTGCCTTTGCCATATGTCGAATAACTTTAATTTGAGGTGATTAATTTCAAAACACATCTTACTCGAATTTAATTAAGTTAAAAAACCTAAACAAAACGGAAGTACATAGAAACTTAATTCAGCTCAGCCCTAACAATGGTGCCAGAGAAAGTGGTTACCATGAAATCGAACGTGGATTACACTACTACTACTGGACTAGAAGGCGACTCCGCCAAAGACCCACACGGCGGAATAGTCGAACGAGCTGGTAGTTTCCATAGTTGTTCGTTTAATAATATTGTAAATTGTACATTGCCGCTTTAGAGGGAACAATTACCTGAAAATACAAACTTATTCCTCTTGCTCATTGTCGCTTTAGAAGCTTCGCAAGAGAGGCTAGAGCGTGTCAAGAAAATGAGCGCGCCGACGCGACACGTGAGCAAGCGAGGGCTTAAAACAGGCTGATGCTATTGAAGGTCTGACAAAAAAGCAGATTGTTTTAATTTAATGGCTCACCAAAGCTGAATGTTTTATTTTAAATCAAATACATTTGATTAAACCTTTACTTTGTTTTAATGAATGGATAATCATTAAAACAAAGTACACTATCATTTCAGAAAATACGTTGTTGGAAACTTGTAATATCACTCGATACCAACTAATGATGGAGAATTTAAGTGAGACTTTAGGATTAAATAAGTATTTTTAAGGAATACCAAAATAGTTTATTATGATACCAATAAATAATTAAAAAGGAACTATATTATTTATCTTACTGATATAATGAAACAAATGCCACTCTTTAAAATAGTCTTCTCTCCACAGCTTGTTAACGAGAGCCTGTTGCACCGCCCACGCCCGACCCTTGAGCAATTCCAGGTTAATGTGGTTACCACGGTTCTGAAGACTGAGTTGCGATAATGCTTTCAGAATTACCTCTTACATCTTCCTCATAATACATTCCTCGTAATTTATTTACATATAATTTAATATCACATAGGTATAATACTAATATAAATATATGTTTCAATTGCCTGCAAAACCTTTTACAGACGGATAAGGAGAAACTATAGCCTTTTTAACTACGGGACCCTAGAAGCCCACAAAAACCTCTTGCTTATGGTATGCACATAATTATTCGCTAAAAATCTACCTACAGTTTTATACTATTGAGTCTTCTCTTACTTGGCTTTGATGGGTTTCCTCTCCTCTCGCTGGGTAGCCATTGTTCATATATTTTATAAATGGTCGGAATATTAAGTGCTTCAGTTTGTCTTGTCATACATTACAGCCCTTGACACAGATTTCTGTGAGAAGTTATGCATCTTGCTCTACTCAACTATTGTCTGGTATGACTCAGTCGCAAAAAATGACAGAGCTATCAGAATCTAGGTAGCTATGCCAAATCTTTATTGTATACCTACACCAAAAAGCAGTTAGCAAAAAGAACAAACCACATAAAGAACTCATAGTATTAGAAACATAAAAAGATTATATTTATATTCATACTATGGTCGCAGCTGATATCCGACGATGTCGGAGCTTATGCGGTTCAAGTTCTCTTATCAGACGCCTGACGGTCTTCTTCCCAAGACGAAAGGTTTTAATTAATTCCACCACGGGCATATCCAGAAGGGATCTATTTAGTGCTGAGGTGTTACGCCAGTAGTTGTTAGCTAGTTTCAATTTGGTCAACCATCACCAAGACTTGCCATCTCAATATTGAACTCATTTTACGATTCACAAGAATTTACCATGATTCCGTCCGACTAAACACTAATACCTTTAGTTGCCCAATTGTTCAAATAGCAATCCAATGGCTGCACAATCGGTCATAATGGTCTCGTAATGATAAAAATATTATCATGTGCTGTCAAAAGACCGAGCAATCGTGCTTTCACGAGAGCACTGGTGCCTATATTTATGGAAATACTTAACAGACTGGCAACATTAGGCAAGGGTAACCATCGGAAAACAAATATACCTACTAACAAAACGTCAAAATTGTAAACTACTTAAAAATTAATAAAGTATAAAAAATATAAAATAAAGTTTTGTAACAAAACTATTTTTTTTTTCGTTTTTATCACCTGTATGTATGTATGTATGTATGTAATGGAATCTTCAAACGTAATTTTCATCGACTTCCAAACGTCAGATTTAACTGAAATTTTGCACACTTATCTAGTACGATGACAATACAATAATTTGGTACCATCGAACTGATCTGAAGATTGATCTGGAAGGTAGGCACAGGAACGCCATAACGGAGCAACGTTTCCTAGCCGTGTTTGGAGTTGTTGGAATTGTCGTAAGATGAACATTGACCATGTATGGTTTTCAGGGTCTGATGATGAAGTAGGAGGGTAGGCACTAGAAATCCATAACGGAGCAACGATTCCTAGCCGTGTTTGGGCTTGTTGGAATTATCGTGAGATGCACTTTGACCATATATGGTTTTCAGGGTCTGATGATGGAGTAGGAGAGTAAGCACTGGAACTCCATAGTGAAGCATCGTATCCTAGCCGTGTTTGGGGTTGTTGGAATTGTTGTGAGATGAACTTTGCCCATGTATGGTTTTCAGCGTCTAATGATGGAGTAGGAGGGTAAGCACTGGAACTCTATAGTGGAGCATCGTATCCCAGCCGTGTTTGGGCGTATTGGAATCGTATTATGATGGAGTGAAAGGGTAGGCACTGAAGCTAAATAGAATAAAATGGTATGAATAATTTATGTTGACTAAAAATGAAAATAAATTACAGTTTAAAAAAACTAAAAAAAAACACGCTTTAATAGCTCTGCAATAAAAAGTGTTAAATAATTATAAAATTGAACCTAAGTATATTCTCTGTCTATCACGTAAGGGCCTAAATGTAAGCAATTTCTTTTTGTAATTAAGTTCAATATTTGAATGAAAAGCGTGGGGCGGGACATAGAACTTATGTCAAATGTACCTACAAGGTAGCACCAAAGAAATAAATTCATCTTAGAAAGTTGAAGCTTTTATGCTTATAGTTATCTTATTTTCAGATATTTTTTAACAAAAATGAAAGGGATAATAAAGATTTAAATAAACCAGCCAAATGCACCACTGAGAGAATTATGGTAGGCATTTGAAGTGAACGTAAAAATCTTGATTACTTTCCGTCGACGTACCTATGCACCGTAAACTATTCTATGTTCAATAATAAGAAAGAACAAATAACATTGTACAATTGAGTTAAGTTTATTCAAACAATCCGAGTAGGTAAATGGAAATGTAGGTTAGTTATACGTATAGGATTGTATCAATTAGTTTGGCGGGGCCAACGAATCTACTGGCCTGTTATCAAGGCACGTTTACTCGTATCAATCAATGGAGTTATCTACTCTTATTTCATTTGATAGTTTTGATTTCATGAGTAGGTAGGTAATTTTGTTACTGTTCACTAACAAAAGTGTACAAATATAATAAGGCAAATTACATTATTTATATAGGTATCTTTTGACAATTTAAGAAAGTATGAAGTGTGTGAAATTGTGAATCAATGAAGTGAATGAAACAATTTTTATTTGTCTAAATATTTGTGACTAAATAGAAATTACGAGGATCGAACTTCAGGTCATAGAAAAATTATATGAATTGTATGTGAAGTTTCAAAAGATGAAAGTATCCTGAATTTATATTTACATATATCGTGAGTTATGATGATAGCTCAGTGGTAGCGATGTCGGATGCCGAGACGAAGGTCCCGGGTTCAAATCCCATGGAGCTTTCAATGAAGGAAATCTATATGAGGAAATCTTAGCACGTTGTTAGAGTACTTTAAAATACCCACCTGGCTGGCCACATCCCTGAAGTTGAAAATGTGTCGCCAAGCACTTATCGGTATATTTCGACAGCTGCACTTGAGAGTCAGTTCCTTCTAGGCTTTGTGTGCTTAACACCTTCGTCTACTTCATCACTTTGTGTGTAAAAAAAGAACATTAGCCTATGGACGCTTGCAACACCAGGGCTGCGTTCAATAACAACGCCGTGTGATCGCCCGACGATTATGGTAGCGTTCAGTAACAGTTCATAGTATGTGGTGCGATCGTCGGACGACGTCGGACGATCGAACCAGTCACACGGTGTGTAGTTACTGAACACAGCCCAGGGGTATCACTCGCGCGTTGCCTACAGATTCCAAATATTTACTAGCATTTCTGAAACTTGGTGGTGGAAGTTATAAGAATGAGAAAATGAAAACCTGTTTTGGGATTTACAATCATTATTTTCACATGATACCACGTATACATTTGTATCCCTAATTTGAAATGTCAGTCCCCCCCTACCCCTATTTAGTCCTCGTTTGCAAAGAAAAAAATATATTATGAGAATAAAAATAATTTATTTGCTAGAGACATGGTGAACCTAAAGGTGTTATTAAATATAAGTAAGCACAATACATGTATCGTCGTTGTAACGACAGGCAAAAATTAACATTTTATATCAGATATACGTTTAAATTATTAATTACAACCATATTTTTGGACAACTTAAAATTATAACTAACAATCTAATTTAAATTATTTATAAATGTCCATAGAATAAAATAACAACATTACAATAACTATAAGAAAATGTAATACTGAAACAAAATTGTTTTATAAAAAACAAGTCAAAACATATCCAAAATTAATTTAAAAATTCTCCAACATAGTAAAAACATTTGTCACGCAACCAATCATATAATTTTCGTTTGAATAGTCTCTGAGGGAGTTCTTTCAAATGCTCTGGTATTTTATTGTAAATTTTTATTGTTTTTTTTTTTTGATAACAATTCTTACTATTCAATGCCTGGTATATACAATTTATTAGGAAATCTGGAATTAATTTTGTTATACACTTCACAAGCCTTAGGAAATAAATAGTTATGTTTTCTCACAAAGCATGCTACTTATTGCTACCTCATGAATGTAAAGGGATGATAGAGTAAATAATTTTTTTTGAAAAGAGGTTGACATGAGTCCAGTTCGCCTGCATTTGCGATTGCTCGAATGCATCTCTTTTGAATAACAAATGCCTTGTGTGAGTCAGTGGAATTTCCCCATAAGACCAAACCGTAACGCAAAACCGACGCTACATAGCCATGATAAGCCATGAGAGCTACACTTTCGTCTGAAATCTTTCGTATTCTATTTAATGCATATACAAAACTGTTCAGCTTTTTACAGACTTTTTCTAGTTGCTGTGTCCAAGAGCAATGTTCGTCTAAGATAACGCCAAGGAATGTGGCATTTTCTGTTGCTTCTATAGGCTCACTGTTCAAGTGAATATTAATATTTTCCTGTGACATTTTCCTATTTCGAAACATTGTGTATTTCGTTTTGTTGGCGTTAACATATAAGTTGTTGCTTTGAAGTCAAGTACTAACTTTGTTAATTGTGTTATTTATCTCTTTATCTGTATTACCGTATTGAGCATCAATAATCACAGAAATATCGTCTGCAAAAAGAACACATTTCTAATTGATAATCTCGGGGAGATCATTTATGTACAGCAAGAATAACAAACAATGGTCCCAGTATACTCCCTTGTGGAACCCCATACGAATTTGTCTGGAAGGAAGATCTATAGTGCACTAGGTCCTCGTTTTTCAATCTCCTTATCTCAACACACTGAAAGCGATTCTGTAAATATGATTTGATCCAGTTATATGTGACTCACGTAGTCAAACGCCTTTGTCATATCAAAATAAACGACAGCTACAGGGCGATGTTGGTCGATAATTCTAGTGTTCTCACTAACCAAGTTATATGTAGCTAGAGTGGTTGATTTCCCTTTTTGGAAGCCGTTTTGCCCAGTTTTTACAATAATTGTACATAGCTCTCTCAAAGATTTTGGACACAATTGGTATAAGAGCAACAGGTCTATAATTATTTATATCCTCTTTGGAGTCTTTTTTGAACAGGGGCTTAATAATAGAGAGATTTCTTGAGAAAGCTTGGAAAGTGGCCCTCATTGAAAGACGAATTTAAAAGCAAACACAAAACTGGAGCCAAATAAAACATAGAATTTTTAATTACTTTTGTTGCAACTTCATCACATCCAACTGCGTTGGTATTATTCAGAGACTTTATGATGTTGAGTATTTCCGTTACATCACACGGTTGCATGAATATTGTTTGTAAAATTAATCCTATACCGTTATTACTAGCTCCTAAACCACAATTTCTAGATTTGATTTTCATGTCAATAAATTTATTATTAAAATTTTCAGCTACTTAATTATTAAATTTATTATCATTATAAAAGTTATAATGAAAATTATTTTCATTTATAATAAATATGTTTGGGTAAGCAATATTTATAACTATTTCAAATCAATAGCATTAGTAGTACTCTGTGATAGACGGACAGACATAAGGGTTTCTTTTTTACCTTTTTGGTTCGAATCCCTAAAAATGAGTTACATATTCAAAGTACCTGTTTACTTTCATTATAAGCGGAACGCTAGTATAACTTAATCTTAATTAAGACGTTACTTATACTAAATCTTAATTCTAACTACGCAGCCGTTCCTGTTCAAGTATTTCTTTTGGATCATTGGCAAAGTTTACTTACAAAAATAAATTAACGAATTGATCGATCGATTCGTAAGCAGCTTTGATCTAAAGTTTGGTAATAATGAGATTTTTATTGGGTCATATTTTAGTGGGGTCACATAAAATTCGGGACATGGATATTATTTCTTAGGCTTGAAATATCACCGATAGATTTAGTTCGATTAATATATGTTTTATGTAATGGAATAAATGAGGAACGATTTAAATTTTGATTGATATTATTGAACAATATAGATGGGTGTCTGCGCCTATTAAACCTGGGTAGTTGTAGCAGAAATTGTTATTTAATGCTTGTACATTCGTACATTCAGGATACTTAATCGCTTGGCTCGCGGTTATAAATATAACAATGACATCAATTGTTATAATAAGACGCGCGTCCCTCGCAAGAACCAACGGATTAATAACCTAGTTCTATTTTCGAATACAAGTTCCGACGTGGTTCTAACGCAGGAAAGAGAGTTGGTTCGTTTGAAGTAGATACGACCATAGAGTAAGGAGTCCCGTGCGCCTATAAGGCGCCGATCCCACAGAGAATAGTTCTAGAGTTCCAAGTTCTGCATTCCGCGTTGACTGTAAGCTATGTGGCAACTTTGAAAGTAAAAAAAGTGTATGATGTGCGATCAGTAGCGAATATTGCAGAACTCTATAGTCAATACGGAATGCAGAACTCGGAACTCGGAACTCCAGAACTCTTTCTGTGGGATCGGCGCCTAAGGAGTCCCGTGCGCCTATAAAGAAACGAAAACAATGACAATACTAATGCCTTGTGAATTGTGAAAATCACATAGCCAAGTACGAGCGACCGTCAATCTAATATCGACTCTATACCACTGCACTATGTGTCAACAGTAATAATGATAAGGCAATACATATTATGTCATCTGTCGGTAAAAAGTTGGTTAAATGGTGCCACCCACCGACACGCTTGAATAATATATTGATCAAAGCGTCTCTAGTAGGGGATGAGTTTTTCTTTTTCAATGTGCTATGGATAAGACTATAACAAACGCTCTGTGCGTTTATTTGCTTAACGAGAACTCCGACTTAAAGAAATACGAGGAAGACCAGAACTGTAATAACGATGAATTACAAGTACCTTATGCTAGAAACCGATCGTTATCAAACAACTAAGGAGTTAACGTCATGGTTTGACGCTAGTTAACTCACAATGACTCATTTGCTTCAAATTGTTAAAATAAAAATCCTCGAGAAACAGCTGCCTCAAGAATTAAACTGATGTAGGTATATCTATAGAGGAGCATGCGTTGAAGTTTGCCTTACTTTGATGAGAGATTTATAACAAAACTGTGGCGTGTGATGACAAGTAGATTCTCTACAATAATCGCATACGAAAAACGCAACGGCTGAATTTAGGGCCAACAGCCTCTACGTAGCTATCACGATGTTGACGTTACGACCGAATTCGATCGTAAAGTCTTAAAGATCCGATTAATAATGATATTTGGTAGATCTTCTGTCAAAGTTATCGATTGTCATCAGTATCTTATTGATTTTTACGAATTTTCATAACCTTTGCGATTTACGCGTTTGCGGCCATTTTTGACAGGCCGCAAAGAATTTATTAGGATCTTTAGCTCCTAAAATGCAAGCGACACATCCTTGTCTTAATTCAGGGTTTAAGGCTCGGTGATTTATTGGTGTTTTTTAGAAGCAAGATGATAAAAGCCTACAAAAAACTATAGAGGAAAATTATTTAGCAGGGGATTTATAAAACAAGAGACATGCTTACTGAGGTCGTAGGCTCGTTCAGCCATCTTTTTAAAGATAACAACCCGATAAAAGCCCAACGAAATTCTTATGGATTCCCAAGTGATTGGTGTCTATACTTTTATAAAAAGAGATATCCAATTATTTTTAATCTTCTTAACATATTTCATTTACTGATGGTGCTGACTGCACTCCGAATTTTTCGTGGGTCCAAATCCGCCTATGACTAGAAAGCTTTCAGTGACAAAAAAATCCTGAAGAATTCATATCACTTTGTAGCACTCGCCTAGTAGGTCACCTTCCACCCAACCCCCGTCCCCCTCCAGTTGATAATCTGTCGCTAAGAACCAACCTGTGTTTTGGCAGTTGAGAGCCAATGATCTTATAGGATTTTTTAAAGGCTGGCAGCATAGTAACAAGCCATAAAGCGAACCTAATCCATAGGAAAGTAATGTTAGCTTTTGATGGTCACTTTATGGTGTAATTATCTAACTTTCTAAAATTCAATAACAGCAGTTGTCTATTATGAAAAACGATCGTCTTGTGTATCTCTTCTAGGTACTTAAAGTAGAAAATAGACTACAAACTGACTGAGCGACAATTTTCCCATTTAAAATGTAAAGTTAACCACTGAATCAGATCACTGAACGATAATTTTCCCATGTAAACATGAGATGCGACAGGTGAAGGCAGACAGTAGCAGCTCTTATTATTATCAACACGTAGTCATACACACAGACAAATCGTCTAAGGCCAAGATAACAAGATTGATGCCTATTTTGACAGAGTTTATATTACAATCATGTAGACAATTGTTGTTATATTAATGTAACGGGTCTATTTGCGCACAGATCATATCAAAAATATTCTTTTGACTAACTTCGATCTACTTAATCCTCAGTCCACTCGTGACTAATGCACCTTGGTTGAAACGTCGAAGTTAGTCAAAATAATATTTTTGATAATAATTCTGTGCGCGAATAGACACAACAATGAAATTTATTCGCGAAAACTTAAAAAGTAGTATATTGTCACATGATGTTGTCTATAAACGAAGTATTCAATTATCTGTTTTTTACCCGACTGACCCGGAAGGACGGTTATGTTTTTCGAGTGTATGTATGTATGTATATTTCTTTGGCACGCTCTGCAGCCTAAACGGCTTGATGGATTTAAGCATATGAGGTGTCGTTAGATTCGTCTGAACTGTGGGAGTGTCATTGGGTATATTATTTGTATATGGCCTCTACGAATAAAAAAGAGGGGGGGTATTAAAAACAAAAATGTCGTGATTATAACAATATGCGTATCAAATGAAAGCTTTTAAACATCCATTCCATATATGTATATATTGTTATACTTTTGTGCTACCATTTTGACGTAAACTGCAAAAAACCACGTTTAATGCAAGGACAATAGGTACTGAGCGGTCACCGTACGTAACTCACAGAGTTGCGAGGTTGTTAGCCTTACTTTACCGTACCGCACATTTACTTACTAATACATACAATTCATTCATTAATAAATATAAAATGTCTGAAATAAATTAAATTATTAAACGAAACAAAAAATCCGACTGCGTAAAACAAAAAATAACTGAAAAGAGTAAAACAAGCTCTTTCAGTCGGGGATAAGCAAAAATTACAAAAAAAAATACATACTTAGGTTTGTCCCCGACTGCAATACTTTATAAAATTCAAGTTATATTCAAAATTCTATAGATTAAAGAGCTTGTTTTTTTCTTTTCAGTTATTAACCGACGAAAAAACGGAGGAGGTTTACAAGTCGACGCGTATATTTTTTTTTTTTTTATGTATGATCACGCATAACTTTTTACAGAGGTGTCCGATTTTGATAATTCTTTTTTTATTGGATAGGGTATACCTCGAGGTTGGTCCCATATAAATTTGGGTGCAAAAAACCTACCCTAAGGGTGGGAAAATAGGGGTGACCTACAGATTTTAATGCTGAATTTTGTATTACATCAAAAGAAAACAAAAATTAAGCATGTAGAATACAAAAAATTATGAAATAAAAACTTTTTACAAAAAAATTAAACCACCGAAAAAACTGAAAAGCAAAAAATAATTTTGAATATACTTAACTTGAATTTTATAAGGTTTTGCAGTCGGGGATAAAGCAATAACCTACGTAGGTATGTATTTTTGTAATATTTATGTATCCCCGACTGCAAAACCTTATAAAATTCAAGTTAAGTATATTCAAAATTATTTTTTGCTTTTCAGTTTTTTCGGTGGTTTAATTTTTTTGTAAAAAGTTTTTATTTTTTGTTTTACGCAGTCGGGTTTTTTGTTTCTTTTAATAATTTAATTATGTTTTTTTGTTTAGACGGGCTAATCTGTAGAACTACCAGTCGTATTAAAAAAAAAACACTTATTGGAAGCTACACTATCCCCGGATGTTGAAAGGCTCATTAAATATATTTGGATATATTGACTCGATCGCGCCGGCTGATTAAGGTAAATAGATTAGAAAAATTTAAATCAAAATTATTTTTTCAAAATAGACCTTCGCATGCACTTATGAATTGCCTCGATACTCACTCAACTATAATACCAGTTCGTAATGTAAAAGCTGAGAAAATGCTAAGTCTCACTGACAACAATTGCATGCCGTGGTGGCAAAACTACAAAGTAGACTTAATATTGAACAAGTAAATAGCAAACTTACAAAAACTTACCCACAAGCAGCACCTGTTCACAAACATGACACGTGTAAAAATAATGTGCATAAGTTTTTAAACTTTATTACAACATCATAAGCTCCCTTTTGTAAATGTCCATACAGATGAAGTTCGGAAAACTTATACATCGACTTTATCTATTGGGAAAACAGAAAACATATCTTATACCCACTTCATCGATTTCAATCAGATTATTACCATACAACTAGATAGTACATTTAAAATATATAGGTAACTTTTGCGTTTAGGAATAATTAATTTGACGTAGATTTATAGCGAGTTCATTTGGGCAACGAACTTCAAAGTAAAATAGTTTTCCCGATTAATAAGGGTCGAAGAGTTGATGTGATTGATACCTAAGGGTCGTTCCCCATATTATGGTTGATGACAAAGATAAAGTGTGCCACCATTTGGTTAGTGATAATACATCGCCCTATAATTTTATTGCCACGGCTTTTTCAATTAGGTGTCATTTATGTTTGCAATTTGTATAACGTTTTCAGATGCATAAGAAATTTTTCAGGTTATTATCGTTCGGTTTCTGTTTTTTCTCCCTCCTATAATTACCTATGTATACCATGTAATACCTATTTCCCATAAAATATGAGGTTTTCACTATAAGGCGACGACGAATGCATTTAGTAAAAATAAGAATTCACCATTGGTCCCATAGTAAAAGTTGTTGAGCATGACTAACCCAACATAGATTTCGAAAATATGCCATCTCGAAATCTCCACCTGTTATATTACTAGCTGCCCGACGCAACTTCGTTCGCGTGGTGCTACCCTATGCTACCCTAGGCTACGCTACCCTCAACACAGGACCTTCGTCTCGGCATCCGACGTCACTACCATCGCCTGTACATCGTCTGTTAAACGTTTTCTCTTCTAGGTTTTGTCATGGGCAACAAAGATCCTCCTTTTTTCTAGTTTTGTTTTAAAACATTTTTGAAAATAAACTACCTACTCTGCGTAATGTACCTAACCACTGGTGACCCTCAAGAAAGGACATATTTACCAACCCATAGCTAACACAGTCAAGTGACACTCCCATAAAATGCAACACAATAAAATAGCACTTTACGCAATAATCAATACCCACAGTTACGGATAGGCCCTCACCATTATGAGCGTACGAATGAGGAATACTAATAAGATAAGTGTCGCAAGTCTAGAAATATTTTGTTTACAAATAAATCGATATGTATAAATAGAAATATAGGTATTTTTATCTATTATTACTCGACTGATCCTGAAGGAGAGTAATGTATTTCATGTGTGTATATATATGTAGGTATAAATGTAGGTATATTCCTTTGTCACGTCCTGTAGCCTAAACGGCTTGATGGACTTGTGAAGTTACATTCGTGGTATATGTGGAAGTGACATAGAATATAATAATTGTAATAAGGCGTCTGCGTATCGAAAAATAAAATAAATAAATATTATTTTAAAGAATATGGGTATTAAAGAATATGGGTATCAAATAAGAGCTAGTAACTTGCCCATTCCATATTTACGCTGCCGTTAAAAGTATGTATCGTCGCGAGAAAACATTACATCCCACGGGTAGGCAGGTAAAACGGCGAGGAGAATTTAGTATTTATGAATAGAAACCTACCAAATAAGGATTGTCGATTTATCGGTTTAGAAACAAAGTTTTAGAACATGGTCGACGCGGAATCCCTATTAAGCCTTCTTCATTATATATAACAAAAGTTATACCTTTTTACATTCTAACGACCTCACCAGGGCAAACTTTAAGGATACTGTAACTAGCTATCAGTTTTCTACAGGATATATTTTGGAGTGTGTGCGTAGGAATGTTCTTCAAACTTATTCCAACATCCCCATTTTTACACAGAACCACAAGACGCCGGGATATTTTTCACCCGTATATACGTTGTTTGTTGACATACCGAAAATATGGACACAGAGTTTTGAATCCTCATTTATAATGCGGACAGCCAGGGAGAGGAACCCCCGGCGTCTGTTTCCTGACTTTTACAATCTAGAGACTTTCTAGGGACATTCAAGACCAGAGTGAATAGGTTTCTTCTGGGTAAGTATGCTCCATCTTAGGCTTCCTCATCGTACTTTATGGGCGGGTAAGTGGCCAAAATCAAGCCCATTTTATTTAATTTAAAAAATTGTCACGACCACATTAACTCAAGAGACTCGAGACAAAAACCTTCAACCAATAAGGAACAGAGAACTGGTCTTGCACTGGCGGATAAATGCTAAGTGGCACTCAGCGAGCTACGGAAAGATTTTTGCTCGGAATTTCTCTACGCGTCAGGATCCGAATTGAGGATCTGTTTTCGAAAACAGATCTAAACAAATGCTAATAAAAGTTGCATAAAAAATATATTAAACACTAGCTACTTTCTATCCCGGGAACGCAGGTGAAACCGAGGGATAGCTAGCTGATAGTAGAGCATACAAAAAATACCAAACAATCATTTTAGCTATCGACATTGATATCACTGATAGCGGAAATACGGCTGATAACTACACCAAGACAAGCAACTAGAATGTGCTCCCCTCTGAAAATGAAAACAACCGAACCTCTTGACAAGTCTCGACATTATGTTCTTAATATGGATTTGAATAATATTATTGGACTCGAGCGACTCTACCGGTCAACATTGTTAGATTGGGTATTCGAAACTCCTCCGTCTGATGTATTCTTCCCGGCCTTTTTGCTCCTACCCTTACCACAAGGATATATATAACAGTGAATGCAGAACGTGCTCGCCGCCTATCCGCGGGAGAATGGCGTGGGGTTTAAATGGCTACAGGAACTCTGGGACCGTACTGGGCAATGCAACTTTCCGTAGCGTTTACAATTCTACGTTTCGGAGCTAATAACTTGGATGGCGGTATTTTTTTTATTTTTTATTTTTGTTTCCGAGCAAGCTTCTAACCGAATTAATATTTATGTAACTACGTCTGACGGTGCCCCATGCGGGGCTCGACCCTCAGCTCAGGGCATTACCGTGGAGGGAGGGAACGGATATAAATATAAATGAGTTAAGTACGACTAATAAGGGGCGATCGAATTACTATTGAGAAGTAGAGGGATAACTTGATTCTTGGAGATAGACATAGTAGGACTTTTTAGATCGACAGTAGGTGTGACCGCGAGAGACTCGAATATTTATGAAATAATAGTCGAGCAGTTCATGCATGGGTCCGTTTCTCAATAGCTTTATAATTTTTATGATATTGTTGTACCTACTACATATTATGTTATTGTTTTCCAGCTACTCCTAATGTTGGGTGGCCTGATACTCCGCCACAAACATGTGGGCCTACATAATAGCTGCCGCCCGAGGCGACTCCCGCCAGTCTATCAATAAACGCAGCTCTTCAGCAAACGCATCAGACGATCACTTATATTCGTAAGTATAATATCTACCCACTTGGTTACTCATTTATAATTCTTACACCACTACCAAGTACTGATCCCAAAATTGGACAACATTATTAGGCATACCCTCATAGCTATCCCCAACATTGACTTGGATGATCGCTTCTGGACTCAGGCCTCCTTACCAATACGTTTTGGTAGTCTAGGGATCCGCAAAATTTCCAGTGTTTCATTACCGGCGTTTCTGTCTTCAGCTCACAGTACTCGTGACCTCATTATTGGTAGAATTCTAAATCCGTCACTTAGTGACTGAGGTTTTGTTTCTGTCTGAGGCCAGAAACGCTCGGTTCATGGCCTGTCCAAACACAGATGCAACAACGCAAGCATTTTCACAGAGGTAGTCTGAGGACGAGCCGCTCAGCAGGCTTATACCTATATATCTCTCTTTTGGAGTCTTCTAATAATGCTGCTGAGCGAGCTCGTCTCATCGCTTCAACAAAATGGGAGTCAGGGCTCTGGCTCCATGCTTTACCTTCCTCCAATATCGGCACATTATTAGATAATTATTCTTTCAAAATCAGCTGTTGTCTTAGAATTGGAGCAAAATGTATTGTGCCACATCGCTGCCTTTGTGGAGACAGTGTTGGGCATCTTGGTCAACATGGCCTCTCGTGTTGCAGGAGTACTGGGCGGATGACTCGGCATGCGGCTATTAATGATCTTATCTACCAGTCTCTTGTCACCGCTGGCGTACCAGCCGTTTTAGAACCAAGTGGCTTGGTGCAGGACGATGGCAAGATACCGGATGGAATAACTTTGGTGCCCTGGAAGTTGCGACGACCATTGGTTCGGGATGCTATATGCGTCGATACCTTGGCTCCGTCTCACCTTCCAGACACTTCAGTAATGGCCGGTGCCGCAGCCGCCCAGCAAGAATGCCTAAAGCGCCGCAAATATATGCATCTATAGGCGATGAATGCATTTTTGTGGCATTCGGTGTAGAAACTCTGGGGCCGTGGGGCCCGGGTACCCTTCTTTTGTTTAAAGAGGTCTCACGGCGCCTTATTGAGACCTCACGTGACAGGAAGGCTGGTGTCTATCTAGGACAACGGATCAGCATTGCCATTCAACGTGGTAATGCCGTCAACCTTCTTGGTATGTTCACACAGGGCAGTGATCTGGCACAATAACTTATTTACTTGTAAATATTTTGATTTTATATTTTGTAAATAGGATTTTGTTTGAATTATTATATTATTTATTTTTAATATTTAGGTTGTAAATATAATATAGTTTAATTATAATATAGCAGTAATTAATCGATTGTTATCTAATAAAGAATACGTCTACTCATAGACAGACAACAACAACTTCCGTATCATAAAAATAAATGTTTATATGTATTACCAGATCTAGCAAAAAAAAATACCGGTCGGCACTTTCGGAAAAGGTCCAAATTGAATAATAAATAATAATAATAAATTATTTTATTTGCTTGAACATGGTGAAAAATGGCAACAGATACAAAAAGAGCAGATCTCATATACAGCCAAGAACTGGCATGCAAAAATTTTATCAGAATTAGGACAACATTCAATAATAATCTACAAGCATTGTCATAAATTAGGAATGAAATAACAGTAAAATGATTAATAAAAGAAAAAACAAACCTACATACCCAATAATAAAATAAAATTAAATGTTAACTATTAAATGATGTCCTTTGTATTTTAAAGCAACGATATTCATTTATCTTCGACATTGGACACAATATTAACATACCTATATTTAATGAATATTGGTTTTTCAGATACCGTGATGGAAAAGTATTTACATTGTCAAATTCTGGTGGCCCTCACCCTGGACCATCGGGACTGAGCTCACGGGGTATGTCCCAAACATCAAGATATCCATACCATGAGAAAACTTTCTCCACTAATGCACTTCCTGCTTTGCACGTGCGAGCTGAATACAAGGACCGATTAGAAGAAGCTATTGAGCCATTCGAAGAAGTGAGTTTACATATTTCTTTCAATCAAACATAAGATAACTTTATACCAGCGTATTGACGCAATCTGGTAGATAACTAATAACAACTTCCTTTACTTAACCACATTTTACATCCCATCCGGTCTTCGTATCCTGCTTTTGCATGGACCGGAAGGTACAGCTTTCGCTTACAAGCGGAAATTCAATTAAAGGCGCCATGTAAGATATCGATTTGCCCTAAATACAGTACAGTGAGTTCAGTAATAAAAAAACCTGGGTAAAAAATGTTACGTTGTTTTGTGCTTACCAACTTCAGCAATTTCATAACTTACCGGTTAGACAAATAGTACTAATAACCAACCGATTCAGCTTGGAAAACATTATTTCGTGAGTCCGGCTCACAGACTACGTCGGACATATTCTCGCTAACAAAAAACTGTGTCTTCGAGAGTCGGCCACCTCTCACGCACACATTAGTTGGTTATTCCGCGGGAAACGAGACTGTCACCGTTTACACAGAGCCGTTTACCCGCGCTCGACTAATGTGTGAATGTGTGCGTGCCGGCTTGTACATACAGCGTGACTGACTTGAGCGATATATAATATATACTCGATTTTTGTTTTACATCCTTGGTCCGGCTATTTTCCTTCGCATTGCACAAACGATTCTCCTGAAATATAGTGAACAGGTTCGGTAATTATATGGATTTTTCTGACGAGTCTGAATCTACGAAATTATCGAGACTCGCAAGGTCTACAGCTCACGGAGCCACTAGTTGCATACTGAGCTTTTGATATTTTAACTTTTTTAATCGTTATGTTCTCTGTATTTTTCATTATTTACTCGCTTAATTAATGTCACTCTTGAAATAATCCTTCTCCATAAAATTTGAACTAATTCCTATATAAACTAACTAATTTATCATAGCTTTTAATGGTGGAGACTAAAACTTCTGCCAACGGAAGAAGATTAGTATATTACTACTAGTAAGAGTATATCCAAGCCGTCTAAGTCCACCGAAGTCCTAATTATAAGCTCAAGCTACGTGACAGCTTTCAACTATAAAAAAAACGTAAATAAATTGTAACAAAACAAATACTTAAACAATCCAAACGAATGGCAGAAAATGCAACTCTACTAATTCCCAAGTTAATTGAAAACAACAACTTACTGCAAATAAATCAACATAAAAAGAAACTGCTCTGGTACAGTAACCACGCCATCGTCATCAGGCGATTTTCACCATTATAGCATCCATACCTACCTACTATGACACAAATTAAGCAGCTTATGGTTTAAAAATGGATTAATAATTCTGTACTTATTTCTACCCACGTGTATACAGCATTTCTGTCTGTTTGTCAGTACGATATCAGTGCGATATGTAAATGTCGCAATAACGGACTCCTCAGAACTTTTCAGGTGCACACCCGACTTTGGGTCAACCAAACTGATTGAGCAGTCAACCAAAATAATGTTTCTATTAGAAAATTCAAACTTCCATTCGAAATGAGCTAATCGATCGGTACACAACCGCGGTTTAATTAGTCTGTGACTAAATACAGAATAATGAAAGTTGGATATTGTAAAGAAAGAACAACTTAAACAAACGAGAAACAGATGCAGGAGCTATAAAAGGGCTATTTTTAAATTGATATAATAGGGAATCGTGGGAAAACCGTGGGATAGAGGCATTTGAAGTAACTGCTCTGGTACAGTAACCACGCCAACGTCATCAGGTAATTCTTGCCAAAATACAGTTGTAGGTAACAAAGAACATACTTAAGTAGCTTAAAATTGTAATTCACTATCTACATTATTATATAGATAGCTACTTTTTATACCTACATTATAATGAAAAGCCAAAATTATTGTGAATTAGTATGTAGGTAATTAATTTACTAAAACATTTAGATCGCAAACATCGGTGTAATTGTGATAAGTTTTGGAAGATGATCAAGTTAATGTATTAGCTTTGAAAGGGGCAATTAGGGGTATTAAGTTTGGCGATGGCAGTCGGGTCGGGCAATCAGTATTTACAACGGTAGCTACGATGAGCGCGTCATGGACGTGACATCGGGAAGTCACTCGTGGTGTGCCGCGCTCCTCATGGCCCATTGTTTCGATGGTACTGCCTTGAACACGCACAGACTATCTATTCAATTTGGACTTGATGCTCATTCTTATTTCAACTGTGGAATAAACCGTCACTGGATTATAACTGCCGCAAGTGGATAATTCAATTTTTTGTGCTACGAAAATAATACTTTTTTATCTGATGATAATAACTGTGACATCAATCTTAATTGAAGTAGCGTCTCCCTCGTGTTAACAAATATCCTTTAATTGAAGTTCGTGTTAACTCGGTATCGTGACTCAGCTTTCTAAAATTACTTTGATACTGATCTATACTATTTGTCGACGAGTCTTAATGACTCTATTTATTTTGAAGACATCAATGTGGTGACTGAAAGTGGACGTAAAAATGGTATAAAACTATAGTGACTGTCAGTCGGTGAGCTACCAGCAAAACATGAGTCCTGTTTACACTATTCATAAAATACGCCTGAACAGCATGGGCCCGGTGAGTAAACAGATATATATTATGTGTAGATCTATCTACCTACTCAAACCTATTGTAAATGTATTGTTTTATAAAAGCAGACATGATACATTTACGCAGATAGAAGAATAGTGGAATTTTAATTAATGAAAATCATATTAGTTGATTATTAAATCAGAAAATGTAAATCACGTACAAAATAATGTTTTTCCATAATATATTTTTTTTTTCTAAATTTACAATCTTTATTTACAACAAATATGTACAAAATACAATCTATATATAGAAAATTTCCTCAAGCCTTAATATATATTTAGTATCTAGCCGTGAAAAAGAAATAAGGCCACTTATTTAACTGATACGGAATGACTGTAAGATGGAACTTAATTGAAACGTTTCTGTATATTCGTGATAAAACAGAATATAATTAAAAATGGTACTAGGAATATACTTATATACCGTAAGATAGTTATAATATGAAAGCGTTCATAACTATCTTACTAGGAATTATAACTATGATACGAACACGATCTAGTAGTTTAATTATCTTACTAGTACTTACTACTATTAATTATCTCGACTAGTGTAGTAAATTATATTACTAGACTAATCTAGTGAAATAATTATAAATAGGTATATATTGATTACTCCCACTGGTTACTTACAACTGGTTACTCATTCTTGAACGGCGAACATTCTTGAACGACGCACATTCTTGAAAAACGAGGAGTTTGACGCGTATGTTTTTTTTTTCGGACCATGGACTTTGAAGTTATGATGGAATTCCTCACCGGAAAAGAGCACATTCATCGCCATTGAAGTATTTTCTTCAATATAGTCGACAATTTATTAATACCTTGGCTCGCGGTTAAAAATATGATATGCTCAATTGCTCATCCTTCGTCAGTGTATAAAGTGGCTACACTAAAAAGTATAAAATAACGACGCCTAATAATGACACTGTTTTGAAGTCAACCGGTTTTTTAATTTCGTCAATTTATTTATTCTGTTTTTCAATTTTCAGTTTCATTTGCGTTTTTTAATTATTACACTAGATTAGTTTAGTCAGAAACAGATAGTCTTACTAGACGGTTCGTATCATAATTATATTTCTAGTAAGATAGTAAAGTTAATAATAATAATTAATCTAGTTTGCGAGGTTGTCGACATGTGGGATATCGACGTGGCAACCATTGTTCCGTTAGTCGTTTCCGCTCATGTCCTAATGGCCAAGAACCTCGACAAACACCTCAAGGGGCTCGCGTTAGGCAGCTGGACTAAGGGCCAGATTCAGAAGGCAGTGCTCCTGGAGACGGCTTGCATAGTGAGAAAGTTCCTCAGTCTGAAGCCCGATCTGGACCCTGTTCCCGATACCGGTTGCATGCTGTTTTATATATTTTTAAATGTCTTTTCTTTTTATACTTATATATTTAGCGCCGAGGGTCGCCCTCCCACCAGGTGGACCGACGACCTGGTCAGAGTCGTTGGGCACCGCTGGATCCAAAACCGTTCGAAGTTGATGTCAATGGGGGAGGCCTATGTTTAGCAGTGGATAACCATAGGCTGATATGATGATGATGATGATTTAAAAATGTAAATAACGATAAAAAAAAGAATAAATGGAATAATAATTATGTTGATATGTAGGACATTGACACGGCAACCATTGTACCAATAGTCGTTTCCACCCATGGCCTAATGGCCAAGAGCCTCGACAAACACCTTAAGAGGCTCGCGTTAGGTGGCTGGATCCAGATTCAGTAGGCAGTGCTCCTGGAAACGGCACGCATAGTGAGGAAGTTTATCTTTCTGGAGCCTTGACCACCGGTTCCTAGGACCTAGTTCCTGATGTCGGTGGGGAACTGTTTTACAAACTTTTATTTAACTTGAAATGTATTGTATGTTCGGGTCTTATCTTGCAAGCCGAATTGCACCCACTTCCAGTGGTCGGATTGACTTGATATTTGGTAAAAAAAAGTCAACAAAAAGTATAGTTACCAAAAAAAACTTGTTTTAAACATGAAATTTTTTACAAATACTTATTTATATTTTTATAACTATACTTTAAAAATGTAAATGTAGTATTCAAATAAAAGATGGAATCATAATAATTTTAGTGTACAAAAAAAAATGATGCTACATTATACATTAAGCCCTGTATATAAATAACTGTTAGAGTTATGAACCGCTTTTATATAACTATCTTACGGTATATAAATATATCCCTAGGGATATAACTATATCAGTAACACAGATTTTAGCCGCCAATAATTCTCGCATTGCATTCTTTTGATATATATTTTTATAACATATAGGTTTTTTTTAGATTTACACCCTTTTTCATAATAGTTATCAAAAGTTGATTAGCTAAAATTCTGAAGTCTTTATCTGACACGTGACATTTGATGATCGAAAGAGTGAGACGGAGGACACTATTACACTGATTTAGTTAAAAAGCGATTATGAAATGAGGGGGCTAGTGTTTTTTGTTTTTTTTTTATTTAGTTTTTTTTTATCTTCCACATTTATTTTTCTTCTTGTTTTTATTGAAATAGGCACGGAGTATAATAGAATTTAGTTTTATATTTTATTTATATTATTCATATATGGGGTTAAACTGAAAACCAGCGCTTGTGTGTACGACAGTGCACACTAGCATTATGCTGAGTTTGCTACCATTTATTAGTATGTTTTTTTTTAAATATTTTGTTGTTTTTGTATATGTTATGGGTTTGACAATAAATGTATTATTATTCTTATCACGGCTTCTTCCTGCGTCTTATACATTGAATGAACGATACTTGTGCGACTTAGGGGCAATTCACACTGAAACACGACGCGACGAGTCGAAATCTGCAGAGGCAAATTGTTTGTGCTGGTCAGCGAGGCGCCCGCGCCGCTCTGCCACAAAACGCATCGCGACGCGACGCGCCGCGAGGTGCATCGTGAAGCCGCGTGAAAATTGCTGGCAGCACCATTGAGCTTTCATTACTACGTATAGAGAAGCTATCATAAGCAAAGGTTATGCTCCGTTTTTTTAGAATCAACTAATGTTCTTTTAAGTGCTGCAGCGCTGAAACAATAATTAGTCGTCTAAGCGGACAGTAGAAACACGTAGCGCTATCAGAACGCTTTTAGGAGTATTTTTCTCGTAAACACCTTGATTTTCACGGCGCTTACGCATTTCGTTCATCGTTCTACAACAACAAGTGTGGCCGGATGGCCTCACTTGAACGGAACATAGTTGTGATGTGTGGAGTCTTCTCTATACGTAGTAACAATAGCTCAATGGGCAGCACGGACATAGCGGTACCACAAAGTAAAGGTTCAATCCTCTGTGGCGGCACGCCGCGCCGCGTCTACCGGTCGAAGCATTGCTGCGTTCGCGAATCGCGGGGCGAACCCTAATTTTCTCTTTGAAATATGTACCTTTTTGTGTAGTAAAGAAAGTTCTATATTTTATGGCTATCTTAAGAGGAAATGCTGGTGGCGTTTGTTCCATACAAACGTAATCCTCAGTTTCCTCTCTGGATAATGACACTAAGCAATAATTATTTTACCATGCAATCTGTAGGTACCACTGTATGTCCCTCGGTTGTGTTTTTTCTCCATAAATTAAATATTATAAGAATTAGGAGCCTTCTAAAATCACAAAATCTTACCATTTTTAACGCCCTTGTACAGCGCACAAAGACGAATATAAAAAACAAAGGAAAACCGACGGTCATAGCCAAAGCCCTTCTTATTATGATTATTGTTTTTATTTTAATCGATCCAGTTTTGGAGTAGAAAACCGGGGATTACAAAATAGCGATTTCGTCTAATTTAAATAGGTATAATCGGTCTAAGCTGTAGTTGTCTCTATCGCCCTCAGGCGGGATAGCTCGGGCACAGCGCGACAGCAATGTTAAAAACCTATTTTTCAAATTTCGTGTAGCCATCCTTTCCTCTTAAAAAGGGCGGCCCCTGGCGCGTCCCGTCTCGGTGTGAACTGGCCTTTAATCTGTAAAATGAAATGATATATGAGCACTTATTAATATGACAGGACAGGTACCTACATATCATACTATGTGTACACATGGTCGCTTCATTAATTAACTAGGTAGGTATTCAATGATTTTTAAATTTAGTATTAGTTAGGTATTTTTTTTAATAAATAATAAATAAATTATGGCGAAAAACTCAATTAATAAAACATTAATTAGATTCGCGGATGACCAATACTCGCGGACACCCATTGACACATCAGTTAGTAGTTAATGAGATAGTTACTAAACACACAACGTAATTTCAATAGCTAAGTACATTGTTATACGCTACACAAAAGTCCATAGCACTCGTTACTGATGTCATATTTGCTAGTGTTAGTATTTTATTAGCACAGTACCTAAGGATGCGTATGCTAGACGAGGTTTCTTCTAGGTCAAGTCTAAACTTAATTTTTTATGTAGCTGTGTGCATATGATGTCTAACTAAAGATTGGCGGTTCGCCGTGAATGCTACGCTTGCCTACTCTTAGGGAGCCCGCACACGAGCGGTAATCGCCGAGCTATTATTTTGTCGCCGAATATAAAATATTCAGTTAATACAACTATATTTAGTGACCGCAATTATCGCAGCTACAAAACGTAGCTCGTGGACTCTCCCTTAAGTCCGTATTTCTAGAACGTCAATCAATGCTCAAGTCAAGTTTTGAGTCGAGGTTAAAACGAATTGGGAACCTGTGCCAATGCTATTATAGTCCATTGAAAAGTTACATTTGGGGTTTGCATTTATCAGAGGACGCAATTTTATTTTTTAGATATCAAGGGGAGGTCAGTTCAAAGTTAAATCCAAGTTTGTGGGATTGCAAACCTTGTCCCACGGCCGCCATCTTGAAAAAAGGTGTTCAAATGGTTTTTATAGTTTATCTGACGAACTATAGGTCTCCCAAAAAAAAAAAAAATTTTGTTAAGAACCTTTATAGAATAAAAAAGTTATAAGCGAAAATTCATGAAAATGTTCATTATAAACTTTTTGAATTATATTCATTAGTTAAGGTTTTATAGCGCTGCGAAACGAATACTATTCTTCAGTATTCACTCACATAATTTGCCATAATTTTTAATCAACTTTTTTTTTTATGATAATCTTTTTAATTATAGGTACATTTGCATTAGTATACGATAGGATACGTTCACAGGTATATCTTACACTAGTTGATTAACAGTCAGACAAAATGTCGATATGGATACCTAGTCATTTGATCTCGGTAAAAGTATCGATAAAAACCGAGAAATTGGCATTTTCATTATATGTATTTTAGTCGTTCAAACTATGTACGGGCACTTCGTTTCGAGGCATAACTCTGTGGAAAAACTAAAAACCCACTAACAATCAGAATTAAACTAGTAGGTCAGTATAGGGGGATTATCGGGATTTTGTACAAATAAACATACATACTAAATGCATCCGTCGCGATTCCTAGATACATTTTTTCAATGACATGATACAAATTGACAAGCTGTTTTAAATTCATTGACTATCCCATAACCGACACTTGCCGATGCTATTACGATGTATCGCGGTGGTACGCCATTGATACAAGAGGAAAAATCCCTCACTTTTGACGAGGAAGCTATTTATATTTTGTAATAGCTTAAAATATTATCCCCACGTTGTTAGGTCAAGGATTAAGCCGATAAATAAATAAATATTCTATTTTCAATTAAAAAACAAAACTGGCATAAAAATTAGTTATTTGCTTTATATTCTTATCAATGATTAAGGGAACACAAATCTATGTTGTATGTAGGTACCTACAGCTTGAAGGCCGTGAAATAGGATCACATAATCATTTCATAAAATATGAAAAAAAAACCTCAAGATTGACTATCCCTATTCCCTAGGTACCTACTATCAACAATAATAATTATTAATAATTATCCACGGTTGTTTTTTATTTCGAAAAAATAATTGCGATATTTATTTTCTTTACCGTACCAAAGAACCTAATATGCCACGGTAACCGCACACCATTCTTGAAGAACTGCATACTGTTCCTGTGGGAAAACTACTTTAGAATACTCCAAATATATGAAAATGTTTTATCGAACCGCCTTTATCAAATCACAGAATGACCCTTTGAACTTTCATGTCATAACAATAATTGTTCAAAATTATCAGACCTAAAAATATCTATCAAAATTGTCTTCTGGCCAGTACTTTCAGAAATAGCCCAAGAATGTATGAATATCTAAAAACTTTATTTTAACGTTCAGTTAGTAACTATAAGATTTCAGTAATAACAGCACCGGAAACACAAAAGTGTGTTATTTATATTAGGTAGTCCGAACCACTCGGAACGTTCATATTGGTATCTGACCAAGTCATAAAAGATGACATACGCGATATTATATGGATTTATTATTTTCATGATTCAGGATGATTAAATGTCTGGTTACGACAGCCATAAACGGTCTTGATGTGAAAGTGGATGGTTGTCATTCAAAACATGCCAAGTTTAAATATAGGATGTTTGATTTTTCATTAGCCTCCCTCAAATTAAACGAGTATTAAGCATATTGAAAATTCGTTTACTGTTTAATAACTGTTACTTTGATGTATACACTATAGCCTAGTAGTTTTAGGAGGATTAGCGGACTTGCTTGGCTATTGTTTACCTTTAAACCATATGCACAAAAAATATAAAAGCTATAAGTTAACTATGTTTAGCTACTTAAAGCATGAAGTCCAAACAGCACAATACCTAATAAAATTATCCTTGAATAAACTTCGCATTCTGAAGACTTTATGTAATCCATTTTACGCAATTTTTCTCAATTGACGGTATTACAAATTTTACAATAATTATAACGATACCAGTTGATACGGAACAGCCTGAAGTACGTAAAAATATTATTGATTTCACTCGTCGTACTACTTGTTGTTCAAATGTTAAATAAATACATCGTAATCGATTAAAATTACAGTTTAACTAATGCTAGATTCTTCTGCCTAATAGCAGCGTTCTTCTTCTATGTGAATGTAAGCAAGTATTTAACCTAGGTAGTAAGTAGGTATTTCATAATATAGGTAAGTGACTTACTATGTACAAAACAATATTATTATTATGAAAAAGTATTTACTTACTGGTTAAGCTTCTATTATATCCAAATAAACCACAAAACTAATCAAAAACATCTAACTCCTATATAGTCAAATAAAGTGCGTGAAGTCTTTTGAAAAACAATCAACGACCAACCCGTATTTAAAGCGTAAACAAGTTATTCTTCGTAATTTACTCGAAATTGTTAATTCAATCTAAATTGGCTCGTGCGCCTAGGTAAACTTGGTTTGGGGAATAACTTGATCAAAAGCTCGACCAACGTAGAGTATATACTATACCTCCAACCACGAACAAAAAAAAACACGTTCCGTGCCTTGCCTCCAACAAACACCACCAGCAATTTCAACAAAAACACTAATTAACATTTCGTAAATGAATCTTTATATCATAAAAGTATAAAGTAAACCTTCTAAGTATATTTTAAAAATATATTTTGATGATACGATACTTGATGTAATACGGAAACATAAAACATCCCCGCAGGTGATTCTATAAAAATATTTCAAAGAATTTATTTGATACCTTGTGTAAAAATTTTTTTTTTATAATACTATCGCTTACTGATGTCCGAGAATAAATATAACTATATATATACAATGTCATGTGTCAACTCGATATAACTGATAGTCTTCAAGTAAAACAACTATGAAAGATAAGACGGACGTAACTAAACTAAGCTTAAAAATGAAACAAAAATAAAATTGTGACTAATAAAATACTTTTCTACAAAATTATAAGCTACCTACTAAAAATCGAGTATAGATTGCGTCAAAGTGAAACTTTAAGAGCGATTTCGCACTACGTCCGATCCAAATCCGCTGATCTAGAAAACTGTTTTTGGTGGGATAGTTACTAGCCTTTCCATGCGTGGGTAGATTGTATGTACCTACCTATATCTACTATTCATATTGGCTTGAAGGCACATCAAAGTTTCTATTAGTAAAGATGTTTATGTCCAAATTGTCAAATGTAATGATCGGTGTACCTCGGGGCTCCATATTGGGGCCCATACTATTTCTGGTCATTCCTAATATTCCACTTGTAGTTATTGCTGACGATACTAATGCTGTTGTTGGTGGAAATAATATTGATGCTCAATACTAGAGTGAATTCACCTCTTTAAGCCTTTAACCGATGGTTTTCTGCCAATAAACATAAGATTAATAAAAAAAACAATGTTATGCTATTTAAATCAACAGCTAGAAATGATGACGAATTGGACATTGTATTAAATGAAGATAAAATAGAAATTGTTGATATTGTAATTTTTTTCTGTATAAATATAGATGCTATACAAAACTGGAAACATTAATTAATAGCAATAGAATTGTTCAATAACGTCAGCTTGCTATGCGCTAAGAAGTCTGCGTGATATTGTTGATATGAAACATCTTAAAACTGTTTATTTTGCATTAGTCGAGTCAACTCGAGTCTAAAATACATTAGAAGAAATAGTTTTGGCGCGAGGGTAGTGTGCTTCCGCGGGGAAAGCTATCTTGCTCCGCTATTGGCTCATGGACTCAAGGCCATTGTCGTGATCCTAAAGTACATTTATAATTTTTGCAGGCGGTCAGTGAGGTCAATAATGGAAACAACTGGATTCAAAGACAGTTGTCCCGATTAACAAGGAATCTGCGGTATCGCATCAGTGGTGAAAGAAGTACCAAGACTCCAGACTGGTTCTTGGATAAATTTGCAGCCCAGACTTTCACGGATCCAGAAGAACCACTATATCAAGCAAAGCGATCAAAATTGTTGTGTGGTTTCAAGCTCGCATTTGATCCCACGCTCCCGACTCATTATTACGTAAGTAAGTTCTAAATAACTTTACTCGCAATACTTGTTTTTCGAGTAAAGTTATTTAGAACAATTATGGAAAAAATATCGGTTTTCATGATTCTGGGCTTTATGAAATATTGTTGATAATTATCTCGAGTTGGTTACTTGATGGCAGCCAGCTCATCCTTTGGTTTATACATTTGAAAGTTATCACGATTACTTACTACTGAAATAAGTATTTTTGGATTTCTTGAAAATCGACCTCTAACGGGGCGAAAAGGGGGTAATGTTTTAAGGGGAGGATTTTACGGCGTGGCTTGATTAACTTGAAACTTAGTACGAAACTAACCAAAGTATTAAATAAAGTTTGTCGATATTAGTTTTTCAAAATATATGTACCCCTCAAAAGGGGTTGAGGGTGTGTTAAAGTTTGTATGAAAGAATCATAACGCGTGGTCCGATTACCTTGAATCCCGGTATTAATAATTTTAATATAAATATAATAAAGAATCACGCAATTTTAAAAATTCGAAATTCTACGCATAACGGGGCAAAAGGGTACTTAGTTTTAAGGGAAGGATTTTACTCCGTGGCTTTTATTATTTTATTTTATCAACTCTAAAGTTAGTATTTAGGATCATTTAATGACGTTGGCATCCACTATGAAAGGGTTTTGCAAATACTGCCCCTAAGAGGATAAAATAGGGGGCGCGAGTGAAACCGCGGGCGGAATGCTAGTATTATCTAATCGTAATTAGTTTTTTTGCGATTGAATTTTTTTTGCAAAACTGCGATTTTTTTATTATATACAGGTTGTTGTTTTGTTCAGCGACGAGCGACTCAGGGTCGATAATACAAATGATACTGGTGCTAAAAAAATACTTAATTTTTTTTATTAATAAAAATAAAAAAATAAATTTTTTGAAAATCATTTATTAAGCTAAAGTGTAGACATAATACTCAACGGGAGTGTGAGGGAGTAAAGGGGTGGGGCGATGGCGGCTTGCGCCTAGCTCTAGTCTGTGCACGTGCCTAATGACCATACTTTGCGGTAATTTTATTTCAAATTGAATAAGGTATTTCTGTACGCATTTACAGTATTTAATGGAATTAAGTCCATTTTTGGGGAATATATTTTTTGTACTATCGCTCCTGGGTCGCTTGTCGCCGACCAAAACAACACCTGTATATATATATATATATATATAGATTTATTTTGAATTAAAACATGTTGAAAGAACTATATTGCCTTATCCATAATTTAGTAGTCATTCTAGATTTCTCCTGAAGTACCTTAATAAGTATAATAATATTGAATGATATTCTTTATTATATTTTTTGTTTTACTGTAGAGCGGGTATACACTAAAATCAGACCATGTTTGCGTTTGCATCATGCGTTTTTGAGATAATTGTGAAAAATTGACTTTAAAACCACAAACGTTTTTCTTACTGTAATTTTTCATGGCCATAGTAAAAATACCTATTCTGTGAAAATTTCAACTACAATTTACTATGATTGACTGACGGACGGCATAAGCTTATTAATAGGTAATAGTGTCCCGTTGTGTTATCATGTGATCTTTAATTGATATTTTTTTACACAGTGGCTAGCAGTCGTATCTTTGGCTATCTTATACAATATGGTGTTTGTGATCGGCCGAGCTGTATTCTGGGAGTTGGACAATCTCACCTTAGTGTGGTTCTTCCTGGATTACTTGTGCGACGCTATTTATCTCATTGACACCATCATTCATGTCCACGAAGGTACGTTCTACTTCTTATTGTGTTCTTCTTCCTATTTTATTCGATTTATTGTACAATTATAAAATAATATTTTAGGTAGCCATTACCCTGCCATGTTCCCCAATTGTTTGAAGTCGGCGCAATATGTTCGCTTATTTTAATATTTTATGTATTGTGGAGAGTAATGTCGGGATTAATTACTTTCTCAACTTTCAATTAATTAAAAATACTGCTAAGCGAATGTTTACCTAATCAACGTTAATGAGCGCTGTAACCTAAGGCGAATGAATGTTTACGTACATAGTTTATCTAAGGGAAATCAATGACTCTTAAACAATCCTTTTACAATCCTGTATCAAAAGCTAGGTATTAGTAATTAATCGTGTACTTATATTTATCTTATAGTTATAATGCAATATATGTAAGTAAACACTGAAACATAAGAAGCAGCAACACTCACAAAAAAATATTCGGATGACGCCAGAAAATTGGAATTTCGCGGGTTACCCAGAATTTAACTCATACAAAACTGCATAGTTAAAATGAGTGATTCCTTCGTGGGGTCTATTGTAATCAATATCACTCACGACATTGTAAGTTACGGGTATTACTTTCGTTCAAGTGAGCTCGCAAATCAACAATTTGACACCCACACGCAGAGCCGCGCCTTGCGTCATCAAATTTAGCTAACGTGTGGACAAACATTCGACCCTGCCTAGTTGCTTTTTCCGCACAAATATTGCATTGTTGTGTAGTGACACAAAGCCCCATTACTTGCGATTAATATAATATATCTCATTAAAATCCTAAATTGATCCACACTACAAGAGAATAAACACGAATAACTCAATGATACGATAATATAAAATTTCCTCTCATTTTATTATCCGATTGATCTTAGAGAATATAATCATTCACATATTTTATATTAAAAATTTACGAATTTTTCATTGGCATAGCATACCAACCTCTCTTTTCAGGGTATCTGGAACAAGGGCTTCTCGTGAAGGATTCTAAAATGCTCAGATTACACTATCTGAAATCTGTTTGCTGGAGATATGACGTGATATCGTTATTGCCCACAGACATAGCATATTACTGGTGGAGACCGGGTACATGCGATCATGTTAGTAACTTAACATAACTCATTGAACTCTAAAAAAGATGAAAAAAACCCACTCATACTTTAACTTATAATGTAGTGTCAATATTTGTTGTGTTTCAGAAACGTTTGCCCTGCCCTGTTATTGTACGACTCAATCGTCTATTTCGCCTGCCTCGAATGTGGGAGTGGTTTGATCGTACGGAGACCGCAACTAGTTACCCGAATGCTTTCAGGATATGCAAGGTCAAACACAATCAACAAAAACGCTAATCTATTATCTAATGATTCAGCTTAATTATGACTACCTACATACTAATACACTTTCGCTTTGCAGGTTGTCATGGCGATTCTTGTACTTATCCATTGGAACGCATGTCTCTATTTCGCTATAAGCTACGCAATTGGGTTTGGTACTGACAATTGGGTATATAATTTAACGGGTAGTCGTAACGAGACCCTAGCTCATCAATATATCTATAGTTTTTATTGGTCTACTTTGACACTCACTACAATTGGAGAAACGCCACAACCAGAAATTGATGCCGAATACTTATTTGTCGTCGCAGATTTTTTAGCTGGAGTTTTAATATTTGCTACTATTGTTGGAAATATTGGATCCATGATTTCTAACATGAACGTTGCGAGAGTTGAATTTCAAAATAAAATGGACGGAGTGAAACAATACATGGCGTTCAGAAAAGTTGGTGGAGAATTAGAAGCTAGGGTTATTCGATGGTTTGCTTACACGTGGGCACAAAGTGGAGCTTTAGATGAAGAAAATGTTTTGTCATCATTGCCTGATAAATTGAAAGCTGAAATTGCTATACGAGTGCATCTAGAAACTTTACGCAAAGTCCGAATCTTTCAAGACTGTGAGCCAGGCCTTTTGGAAGCTTTGGTTTTAAAACTTAGGCTTCAAGTATTCAGCCCTGGAGATTATATTTGTAGAAAGGGTGACGTTGGCAAAGAAATGTACATCGTTAAAAGAGGTCGACTTCAAGTGGTAGCCGATGATGGCAAAACTGTTCTAGCTACTTTGAGCGCTGGTTCAGTTTTTGGAGAAGTGAGTGTGTTAGAAATTGCAGGCAATCGTACTGGTAACCGTAGAACAGCAAATGTACGTGCTTTAGGCTACTCAGACTTATTTTGTTTAGCAAAAAGGGATCTTTGGGAAGCGCTTGGCGATTATCCAGATGCAAGGGCAACTCTCACTGAACGTGGGTGTCAATTATTAAGAAAGGTTTGTAGCTGAAATTTAAATGAATAAACTTAGACGATTAGCTAAAAGTGTTTTATTACCATATTTTTATTTTTTTATGTGGAATTATGCTGATATTGTGTCTTATGTAACATTATTACAAAGTTACAAATATAATAGTATATGATTTATTACAGGATGGTTTACTCGATGAATCGGTGTTCGAAAATGCCAAAACAACCCAACAAAGTTTGGAAGATACGGTTCATAAATTGGAGACTACCATTGAAATGATAAACAATAGACTTCAAGGGCTTCTGACTAACGTTGGTGAAGAGCAAGCTAAAATTAAGCAACGTATCAACAAAATTGAAATAAGGTGAGTTTACAGTTATGTAAATCACAAATTCAAAGTTGATTGTAAGTAAAGAGCGAGTACTTGCGAAATGGCGTAATAAATATAGTATATGAATGCTACGCGAATATGATATTGATCTATTCTTTTATGATTTTGCTGTGTAATCGTGGATGACAGATAAAAAATTTCATAATTAAAAGAAAAGCTTTATAATTTCCAGAGTACTCGATACAGATGATGAGGACATGGATTCGGATGACATCACTTCTATAGCGGCTTCAGAACTAAGGAGTGAGATAGTACGAGGCTTTGACACGTCTGGGTATAGTGATGTGGCTATCGGTTTACCTCACAATACATCATTGTGTCCCCTTAGTCAAGCATTCCCAGTACGCGAAAGAGGCCACTCGCTCAGCGTTGAGAGGACTCCTGGTCTATTGCGGCTTGCTCCAGAACCTCGAAGCAAGTCTCTTCGCTTAAAACGGATCCCTAATGATAGTTCAAAGTAATTTAAATATCCAAAAATTTTGTTCGTCTGTGAGAGAAACTTTTAAGAGGACATAACGGCAAACCGTACAAAAATAGTATGTATTGGATTTCAACGAATAAAACTCAATGAAATTGTGTAAGCATCATCTCGTTACTAATATCTACACCAAATTTATATGTATACTTGGAAAAAAGCATCAAGATGGTTGCATTCTGCAAAAGTACAGAATTAAAATTGTATCGGTTTTAAATCATTAAACTTTTGATCAAAAAAGAAAAACTGAATTGAATAACAGCCGTTTTTCAAGAATATATAGAAATTTTCACTTGCCATATCAAACAATTAAAAAAATCAACCGCGGTCACTTAAGAGAGGGCAAGAGTGGGATTTTATGGTTTTTAAATTTTGTATAAATTTTAAATTATTTTTGATACCTCGTGAGGGTTATATAAATTAAGTAAATAGGAACTAACTTAGTTGAAAATGTTATTAAAGTGGAAAAGTAATTTTAAATACAAGAATCCTTTTTAAATATAAATGCATTCAGCTAATTGAAGAGGCAGACAGGAGGTGATAAATTCTTAAATAGCCTGGGACATTTTATATGTACACCACTGTACGTTACGGCACCTACCGTCAAACGAATTTGTATAGGTACCTGCATATATTGTTTATATCCTAACCTATGTAATTTTATTTTTTATTAAATTTTAATACATCGACAAATCTGTACCAAGATAGCATAACGTGACTGGTATTTCATGACAGACATTATGGAGTAAACATTACGAGTAAATATGCCTTGTGTAAAATATTAAGTAGAATTCAAGTTCTTTTTTGCTTGCTGTTATGCTGGAATGAAGCCAATATGGGATAATATTTTATCCCCCTTTGAAACATATTAATGAACAACTTTTTTTTCATTCTCAATTTGAAATAAACAACATTAAAATCGTGTCAATGGAATGTGGCTTTAAAAGAGGGAAAAGTTAGAATTAAGTATTGTATTATATAACGATAACTCATAATGTAAAGGTGGGTCTACGCTTGGCGAGTCGAGCACAAGCGGAGCACGTTTCGCGTAGGTTAGACGGACTTGGAGCCTCGAAAGAGCGTTCGGCTCGCATTCGACTGCGCTCCACCAATTAATCGTATTTTTGTAGGCGATTACAAAGAGCGCTTGTGGACAGTGTTTGTTGTAGACTCGTTGTTCAGTCCGCGAAGACACGAAGAGTGGCTCGGCTCATGCTCGGCTCGCCTAGCGTAGCGGCCTTAATATTTCAAGAGAGGTTCTCGCGTTCGAAACTCGGAGTATTTTGACTGGGGAAATACCTTCACCTTATAGAAGATCGCAGCCAAATATCACTACGTTAATATGGTGTTGTGTTCCTGCGGTAAGTAAGGTTGTCAGAGCAGATGGCAGGGTGCGTGCAGGGACCAGCGTGTTGAGCGGTGTGGTACCTACCGAGACGTAGGGTTGGTCACCAATCCCAAGTGGTGTTTTACAATAAGATCGATGTTTCATATTAACTGTTAGATTATCATGTAAGATAAATTATGTAAATTATATACTTTTTAATGTTTACACCGATCTTACTTACTCCGTGATATTATTATACATATTTTAACCTGAATATTAAAAAATCTGCATCTGGTGTTTGGTCCTAACAGAATTAATAAAAATACCTAGTCATTTGAATCTATTGCATGATATTAATGTTTGCAGGAATATTAATGTTTAGGATGTATATGTTTCGTTTTATTTGACTTATATGCCACCGGGGTACGTAATAATTATACTGTATAGGTATTTATATTTATAAAATAGGTATCAAAATGCATGTATCAATATTACAATACTATGAATAACTAAACAATTTATTATCTGGTGTTACTTACAACTGTCTTACTAGGTCTCGAACCATTTTATTTAATAAATATCGTTTCTGATAATTCAATGCGCATAATTTCATTACATACCTGCAGGTATCTACGGCTCTAGACAAAGCTTTTTAGTCATACAGAACAGGGGGTAAAAAGGAAGCTCAAGCAATAGGTATTGCTAATGCGATTAATTATTCTGAATTCTCAGAATTTTCGGAACTGATAAATTGATGATTGAAATTATTTTTTATAATACCCGTAAAGGTCAAAAAATTATTTCATTGGCAATGTTCCTCGAGCATCCTTTTCGGCCCCGCATGCTTCTATCCATGGGGCCATCTCTGAAATGAATAATGAGATGCATTCATATTCGTCAAAACCCCGGTTTATTTAAATAAAATAAATAAATAAATATCCTAGGACATTCCTCACACACGGTCATCTGATTCCAAACTAAGCAGAGCTTGTACTATGGAAACCAGATAACTGATATAATACATATACTACTTTTTGTTTGTAAATACATACTTAATATACATAATTACACCCAGACTCAGGACATACAGACGTGTACATGCGCACAAATGCATGTACTGTGTGGGAATCGAACCCACGACCTGCGGCGCGTAAGGTGAACCTTAACCAACTGCGCCAACTGGCCCGTCAAAACTTTTAACTGGGGTTTTGATTTTATCAAACATAACGATTGTGAATGCGAAAGTGAGTGTAACCCCTTCGACGCATCAACTGCACCACCAATTGTGGTGAAATTTGGCACGCAGATAACCCATTGCATGGACAGGCTTTTATCCCGGTAAAGCCGGCTACTTCGCAAGGCGGACATCAAAGGACCCTTCATCGATTTATTAATCGACTTCAAAAGAATAACATTATCAATTCGACACGTATGTATGTAATATTATATTATATGATAGATATAATTATTTTTCTCCTCTCCGGGCGGAAAGCGTCAACTTTTGTCCCGTTGCGCTAGACGAAAATGCCGCTTTCCGCCTCCGTCGAGGAGAAAAATAGTATACACACCTTGGGCAGGAAATAAAGCCTCAGATCACATTTTTGTCGACTTCGGCTTCGCCTCGGCCAACAATTACGTGTGATCTGAGACACATCTTACTTTCCTGCCCGAGGTGAGTAATATACTATTTAGTTCGTTTTAACGTTATGAGTACATATTTGAAAATTAATTTGTGTTCGAAAATAGTTTTTTTTTTTAATATTTACCAGACAATATTCTTATACAAATAACCATATCCTTTTTTGAATAAATATCATTTTCACTCCTCTTGCTCACAAAAGCCCTTCATTGTAGGGTACCAGAGCGGGGATAAAATATCATATTTTGCTCTAGGGGGGTAAAGTAATTTTGTTTTTTTAATTTTTGCCTGTTACCAACGAACGATTTTTTTAAAGGATTTTTTGAAAACTGTTAGTTTTTTTAACTTAATTTAAAATTGACTTACCTATATGTAACTTAATTTTTACTTCTTGAAAAATCTTTGTGACATAATTAATAAAAACTAGATGTTTCTTAGCAGTAATTTCGATTTTGATGGAACCGTTCAACATTAACATTACACATCACAATTAAAAAAATCGTAGGTTATACCCATTATTTTTACAAGCTTTTATTTAACTTGCAATGTATGTATGTATGTATGGAATCTTGCGATTCGAATTTCATCCACTTCCAGTGGTCGGATTGAATTGACATTAGTATATTAGACGACAATGCAAGTACAATCAACAAAAAGTACAGACACCAAAAAAGCTTGTATTAAAAATATTTTTATTAACAAAACCTTATTTTTATTAATTTTGGGACTTTACGAAAATAACATAAAAAAATTAATATAAAAATTCATATAAAAATTCCTTGGGGCATTTTTTTTTGTGGACTGAGGAGATATTAGAATCCTACTAACCGCCATTAAAATTTGGCAAATGATTCACCAAACACCCTGTAGATTTATGAACCCTACAGGTGGAACGAAATATCAAGTTTCCTTCAAACTTTATATTTTAATTAAAAAAATACATTTATTTCAGACCGACTAAGTCCGTCTGATTTGATAAAATGTAATCACTTTTGAAATTGCAGGCCATCGTCAAATAAAATTTATGATAAAATCAATTATTTGCACAATAATAAAATTAATCATGCCAGCAGTATATCCTCTTCAAACATTGAAGGGTTTTGATACGAATGTATTCTAACCAAACAAACAGTAGGTCCCTACCTACATCGCGGATACAAAGAGTGCTTACATTAACATTAGGTAAGTACCAACCCCGATCTGTCAATTCCAACACTGATTAATTAACAGAATAGTGTAAAATTTCGGATAGGACTGTACCAAAAATGTACTACTGTCGACGTATTTTTAATTACTTTTCTCTTGATCCGCAGAGGAGTATACCTAGTTACCATGTAAGTCAGTGTAGTGGCACCATGAATTCTGGAGCAGTTATTGATTGTACATAAAGTACCTACTTACACTGAATTCTCAAATTAGGTACTATAATGGTTAAGAAAATATCGGAGTGTAAGATATGTTTGGTATATAATAGAAGATAGAATCTGATGCCTTTGCTTCTTAAACCCCGATGAAGACAAACAATGACAAGTAGAGAGAGCCCCATTCATATCAGTCTCTCGTTATCGGGAAACCGATAGCGAGGCTCTCAAAACTTTTTATAATTTGGGTATTACGCAACACAAATGATAGCAAAATTGAAAACTATTACAATTAACTTATTTCAAATGAAGCCGGCGACTATTTTGGCGTAAAAGTTACACAAAATCAAAATTATAACAACTTACGAGAGCCTCGCTATCGGTTTCACGAAAACGAGAGCATTTGACAATCGACCTGCTGATCTTTGTTTCGTATTTCAATATGAGGCAATTTGAATATACTGTCACAATTTAGGTATACTCTAAGGTGGTTTAAACTCGAGGCCGATTTTTTATATAACTAAGGTAGCATACAATCATGTGGCCCGCCTGATGGTAAGCGGTGCTCCGTAGCCTATGGATGCTTGCAGCACCAGAGGTATCACTCGCGCATTGCCGACCCTGCAGAAATCTTTTCACACATGTTTTAACACCATTTTTGAAGAACCCCATGCCGTACTCCATTGGGAAAACCAAAGCTCCTTTGAGACCGCATAGTACGAAACTATTCTGACCGAGAACATCTGAACCGTTACATGAAAATGTTCAATATCGGATGTTTCCTCAATATTTTCAAGAATACCGCGCCAATATTAAATTTATTCACATTTCTGAATGTGAGAAGTGTTTGTATTGATAACAATCTGGGGGCACGAGAGTGCTCCCCGCCAAGACGAGCCAACCGAAGCGCAAGGGCACTACCTACCTTTTCTCGAAGCGCTTCGTCGTTTTTGGTACCCTCACTTGGGTTTGCATTATACCAAATAAACAAAATTCTCGGGATATGATGTCAATAGTGAACTTAGTAAACAAATTAAGTTTCAATAAAATAATTCTTGTACTTTAAATTTTATTGATATCTATAAAACTCCGATTTCGTCACTGACTCACTGATGGTCATCAAAACTATTAGGGTACTTCCCTAACTCGTACAAGCCCTAACTTCACAAACTCTACACACCGTAGTCAAAATTTTTGGCTTGGCCATTTCGCTACTACAGGAACTATTGTACTACAGAAAAGTAACTAACAGTGAATACATTTTTCACCTTATGCCCATATGACGGTAGCAAAACGGCCAAGCCACATATTTTGGCTAAGGTATAGTTTGTGAAGTTAGGGCGTGTAGAGTTATCAGATCTCATGTAGAGCCAAGCTTATAACTTTTTCAGTGCGAGCCATATGGTCTCATCTTGGCTACATTTTACATGAAAATGTTTTTGGTGGGATCCATTTTATCGGGTATGCAAGTAAAGCAGGTAAACGTAGTAGGTATCTAGTTTGCGTTATAAGACGCAGATCGTAGGTCATTGACACTACTGTGTAGACAAGTAAAGTATTTATTTTTTGACTACTTACAATATTTATATTCCAATAACAAAAACAAAACATCAAGAATTTCGGAACAATTTTCATAGGTTATCATTATCAATCAAAGGTGGGCTTCAGAACTGAATATTTTGATTACTTACTTTAATAAATTCATAAAAAGTTAATTCAACTTGATTAAAATACATAATTATATCTCTCCTTAATATTAAATGCACGCTTACTTGTATACTATACATTGATCACTACACCAACATTAAATATATTATAACAATCTTTACAAAGGAGTATGGGCGGAAATGTACCTATGGCTTATGGTCCGTGGTATATTTGTTGCGGTAATAAGGCAAACCTACCCAATTACGCGTTCTAGTTGTTTATATTGCAAATCAACTAAAGACGCCAGTTAACATGCAAGCAATTAATTAAATACGAAGATTTCTTGGCAATAATCTATACATATAATAAAATGATATGATACTAAAAAAATATGAAACTTATGAGTATCTGTGAAAGCTTTACAAGGTGGAGGAATAAAAACAGGTGCGACAACAAGTGAAGCTAGGAGGATAAGATTAATTCAATTTATTGTCAATTTTAACACTTGAGTATACACACAGCGTAATTAGCACTGATTGGATTATGTACGCGTGACCCAAATCTTGAATTTATTTGCTTATAATTAGCAACTGGAAATATGAGTTTTAACCAGCTATTACGAATAATGCGTAGTTTACGAATATTTACCGTAACATAGTCATTATATTATGCTATATTAATAAATGTGTAATTCTTGAATGTATACATATAGCTATACTTACATTGATATGCCATGGCGTTCTCGAAAACGGCTATAACGATTTCAATGTAAGAGAGTCGGATAATTGATTTTCAGGTCCAAGGAATCGATCTGACGAGGACAAATCTTTGGGAGCATACACACACACACATACAGAATAGCACGATTCATTCACACTGTACTTTAAATATAAAAATAACATAAATGACAAAATTAGAAGTAACAGACAACCCTGTGACTACCGTAACCTGGTATCGTATTCAATGCGTTGACTCAATACATTATTATTAAGCAAAGCTGCTTTTTATTAATTCCATGTAAATTCTATCATATAAACAGAGCAAAACTCAGTGTCCTAGGTAAATATGTGTACAAATGTGTTAACAATGGCCAGCAGAATATTTCCCTTTTTTTAATATAATGTACCTACTCTTACATCTAGATGGTAGATATAGGTACAAGTATTACTTGGTCAATTTTAAAAAAGAGTTGGCTTTTATTTGGAATATTCAACGGTATGACATAAGCTTCCGAATGATTGTAAATTAAAGCCCATTCTCCTTTCATTCCTTAAAATTTACGCAGTGCACATGATTTTCTAGTCTTGTGTTTCCCTCCAACTTTGGTATTTGTTACATAAAACATTTCGAATATGGCGCTGCGTTAGATATGATACTCGATGACGCTTCTTCTTTAACACCGACTGTTGGGATAAAAATATCATCAATTATGAAAAACTGCATTAAATCACACGCACAAGGCGTACGTAATAGGTACGACGTGTATAAATAATTTCATATCATAATGTTGACCTGAAAATATTCTTCTTATATTACTTAAATAAATTGGTCATAGTTCGTGGAAAACAAAACCGATTCATTCAAAATCTATTTACTGAGTTAGTAATCAAAAGAAAAAAGTCACCGTCGGGCCAGAAAGAAAAGCGAGCGCCAGCTGTGTCCGAAGAAGTGACGGCTTCGTGACGCCGCGTGGGCGAGAAGTTATTGGAGGGCACATATCCTGGATTTGGACTCGGTGACCCACCTAAAATATTAAAAAATTACTTGTCACGGTCACATTTCTTGGTATCTTTGGTAAGAGCCTATTTTATTATATTAGACGGGCTGGTGGACTACTATGATATGGGTTGTAGGTTCTATTCCCACCCAAACATTTGTGATCATAAACATGTTTCTATGTGTATTTTGATAAAAATGCTTTTATTCCAATGACAAATAAATTAATTAAAAGAACATCTCTTTGTGAACATGACTTTTCAATTGCAAAAAATTGGGTAAAGCTTTATAAATGTTGCTTACATTTATACCTAACTATTTCAAATCTATAGCATCAGTGGTTGCTGAAATTTACCACTGTGATAGACGGACGGTCTCACAGCGGTACAGTGACATTTAGGGTTCCCTTTTACCTTTTTGGTTTGGAACTCTGTTAAAAAGACGAAACAATGTAACAGTGACTAAAAATCACGGTAACAAATGTATCCCTAGTCCCCGTTACAGTTTTCTACAGTCGCCCTCTAACGAACTATTCAAGAAACACCTCGATGGGAAGCTCTGTAGAGACCTCGTCAGCTAAAAATTATGTTTCACCAAGATGTTGTTGGTTACGTCAATTATTTATTGCATGACCTATAAAACATTGTTGGTGCGTCAAATGCAAAACTAGAAAACCGCGATACAATTTTCTTGAAAGATTGAGCTACTTCACACGTCACAAATGGCTCGATAGAAGGTCTTAATAATTTATTCCCTGAAAGATAATGAACCGCAGAGCAGACATCAACTGGCCATGGACACCAAAGAGTCCAGGATTGATTATAGATTTTTTTTACTTAAAAAGATTTTTTTCAACATTTAAAGAATGTTTTAAAACGAAGAATCACAGACGAAATCAACGCTATTTCAATAACCATGTTAAAAAAAACAGGGAGTGGTTGAAAATACACGAATAATTTTATTTTTAGATATTTTTAGGGTTTCTGAGTCACTTATTGAATGAGGGTCAAAATCAAAAGTAATTTATTCAGTTTAGACCCTAGTAAGGCACTTATGAACGTTAAATTGGTTCATACAGTTGAATTTACCACCGGTTCGGAATACACTTAAACTGAGAGGACTCCGGCAAGAAACTCAGCAAGGCTTTTTTTTGTGAAAGGTCTTTTAGTATTACAGCTTTTATTACAAATACTTATACAATATACAGGGTGAATTTTATTTTCTAGCCAGTGAGGGCAACTTCTGAACTACAGGTCTTAGAGAAAAACGCTGAAGGGAACTCCAAGCTAAATTTTGAAGAAAATAAAAATGCCATTAAATAAAATTTTAAAAAAAATATTTTTAATTTCTTTTTTGTTTTTCTACTACTAATAATAATAATAATACGAACAAAATTATGTATGACAATCTTGGTCTGAAGTTGCTAGAAGTTATCAAAATTGACCTCAAATTTTTTGTCAGAATGCTAAGAGCCAATTCTTTATGGCTAAACATAGTGCGGTCCCTGCGAGATCTGCTCCACTTCGTCAAACTTTACGCAGCATAAAACCATGGTCAAGGAAAATATAAAATAATATTTTGGATAACTTCTAGCAACTTGAGAGCAAGATTGTCTTACATAATTTTGTTCATATTGTGACGAAGAAGCAGAATTTCGAAAAATATTTTTTTTTTGAAAAAATTCAATATCTTCGAAAATTCTAATTTTTTTAAATAAATTTTAATGGTATTTTAATTTTCTTCAAAATTCGGCTCGGGGTTCCTTTCAGCGTTTTTCTCTAAGACCTGTAAGTTCAGAAGTTGCCCACACTGGCTAGAAATAAAAATTCGGCCTGTATATATTTATACTATGCTTGTTCATACAATTGTCACTTAGCCAGGGCGGATGTAAGTGTAGAGAGAAGCTACTAGAATCATATATTCTTGTCTTCCATGTAATGAGCCACCTTATAGTAGGCTTTGTCAATTAACCTCTGCTTTATTAAATCTTTGAATTTATTATAAGACATTTTAGTTACTTCGAGTGGGATTTTATTATAGAATCGAACACAATTTCCGAGAAAAGACTTATTAGCTTTAGATAACCTGAATCTAGGTGTCACAATTTTATCTTTATTTATTGTATTGAAGTTATGGCGGCTACTATTAATTTCAAATAAATTTAAGTTTTTACGGACAAACATAATATTTTCATAAATGTACTGTGACGGTAACGTTAAAATTTTAAATTCCTTGTATCGACTTCGTGACCAAAACTTTGCAATTTTACGAGAACCTACTATCAAATTCGAAGTTGAAGGAAATTCTTTAATTGGTTGGTAATTGCTATATCTGTGTTGCGAGTTCAAGAAGACAGAAATAACAGTTGTTGAGATGTCAATCTACTCAAAAATCGACTTCTTACAATATTTATTACTTATATTACCTATAGACTCACATTAAATTAATTTATTTTTTATGTCGTTACCTTCAGGCCAAAAAGAAAATCGAGACACAGCGGTGTCAGATGACGTAACAATCTCGTGGTGCCGATTTGGTGAGAAACCACCAGAAGACGGTGCGTATCCTGGCCCTGGGCTCGGGGATCCATCTGAAATTTTATATTGAAACATTTGAATTGATAGATATAGAGAGATAAGACACTTGTTTAACCTGGCATCAGGCAGTTTTTTTTACAAATGTACCTACCTAATGCGGTTATACCAATGGGGTTGTACGTGTTCATTGCCATCGTCTGCATCGGCTGCAATGAACTCTGAAGCTGAAATACGTAAAGAAATTAATTTTATCCGTTCCAATAACGGTGTTGTTATGTTGCTATCACTTCGTTGATGTAATTTTAAATCTTCTGGATGTTATAGATTTCTACTGATCCTACTACTACCTAACCAAATTATTCAAGTTTACTAAACAGGCAAGCCCTCGTATACATCAAATCCCAGTTTTTTTTTATTTCGATAATTTGCGTAATAAATAATACAAGAATACTCAATCTTATTAAGAATCAAACATATTCATAGACGTTTTAAAAACATAATAAAGTCGTTTCGTGAGCAGTCATAGCGCCAAGTTGTGAACGAGATTTTTATTACTTTTTGATACGCCACTCAAATTTTAATCTCGATTTAATTACTGAAATGAAACTAGCCTCTTAACACGCCATCGACATTCATGGGAGCATTACAATTGTTACAATGTTATTAATTATGTACAAGATTTACTGTATTTTCAATAATTTTTATTATTCCGGAATGCTGAAATTCATTACCTGGCCTTGTAACTGATGCGTGGCAAATGGATTAACAGAGACTGGTGAAGATTGGTGTGGCAGCGCGCTGTGAGGTGAACAGCCCGACGGACTGCGGCCCATGCCACCGCACGCGCTCGCGTACCCTAGCCCGCTCGGGGACTGGGTCAACCATGTTCTGAAAAATAATATATTGCTTCATTCCTAATTCGCTTCGATGAAAAAAAGCACTTTGAGGGGACTATATAGCATCTAGTTGCAGTCAGTTCAGAGTCCAAAGCTAGGCTAAACACATCGAGCTTTAAATTATCATATCCAATAAGTTTTTGTTAAAAACTTCATTTTTAATTCAAGCTTTTTTTGTTGATGACCATCAGGCCCTGGAAACTATCTGAAGACAAAGTATTCATCAATACGAATCAAACGAGCCCAAACTCGATGCAGTTATGTTGTTTTATTACGGATATCCTATGGCCACCTTCCAGCTCTATCATCAGATCAGCTCCACGTCATCATAATATTGCATTGTCACGCGATTTGCATATTCGTGCAAAATTTCAGCTCAATAGGAAACCGGAAAGTGGGTCAAATTTAACTTGCAAAATTCCATTACAGAGAACGGGACAGGTGAAACTAAATAAGAGCTTGTAAAAACACAATTCAATCAACGGCACAAATTGAACTGTACCCCGACAAATTAAAACTTGGACAAGATATCGCAAACATCAGACCTTGCACATCGCTTTCCACTACTCTATTTTATGGAAAGGAATTAGAATACCTCTGAAATTGTGTTCACAGTTCGATAGAAACAATGAAATATGCAACCCCTCAGTGGATCAGTTTTAATATTTCTCTAGCCGATTGTCTTGGAACGGTACATATTATAGTAACAGTGTTTAAAAAAAGATATGGCGAAGGGGAAGTAGCGAACAAACCAATGGAAAAAATGAGTGAAAATATCCATGGAAACTATAAGATATTATTTTATTTTAAAACGTTCATTCCAGTGAGCACTATACCAAAAACTACGATTATTTATAATTCCATCCACTATGCACTGAACCTTTTTTTTTCTTGGAATCTATCAATACTGTACCGGTGTTTATTAAGAACTGCACTACCTCGATTTCTGAGAACTGTAGTAAATACTACGTTGCTTGGGGAGCAGAGTATATTACCGGCAAAATATTTTGCAACAACTAAAACAGCTTGTAAACTAAAAGACTCATTAGATGTGATAGTTTTACTTATTAATAAAACTATTCTACGGTAAAAAAAAAGTCCCGTCAAAATCGTTCCAGCCGTTTCGGTGATTAGTCCGAAAACCGGCATACATACAATTTTTTTTTTTTGTATTAGTACCTGCTTACTTTTATATATGCATTAAGTAACAAGCTGTTATTTTAACATTATATAACAGACACTTCAATTTTATTTATTTATATAGATTTGTTGTGTTATGTACATTCATTTATACAAGTATAATATAGTATGCAAGCATGCTTCATGAAAGATGCTCATAATCTATTAATGGAAAACAATGAGTAAATAGCACCGAAGTGCTATTGGTCGGCCACAGGTGCGATGGGCGGAGTTTTCCGAACTTATCTTTGCCTGCTACAAAGCGGTTCTTACTCAAGGCTTTCGAGTTTCACGGCCTATCATTCTATGGATTTGTAAATCACGTCATCTTATTAGATATCAAGAATCTGCCCTGCGTTTTTAAGCATTGTAGTATTTTCCTTTAAAATACTAATAGTATTATACTATAGTACCTAGCTACCATTTGTATTGAAGAGACTGACAAGCAAGTTCAAACAATGCTTCAAGTTTCTACGTACGCGCGTCTATTGAATTAATTTCTCTACGAGATTATTGAATTCTTCCCGTTTATAAATATACACTCGAGAGCAATGAATACGGGTCACTTAATGAAACCTATAAATCTCGGAAACTAAGAATGCTAGTTAAGATTCAATGAAATTCAATATTAATTATTCAAGCTGTAATCATGTGGCTTACACCTGAAGAATGCACCAGAATTCTCACAATGCTGGAAACCGGCCGGAGTCAGCGCGATACAGCCAGGACTATCGGTATGTCGCTATCAACAGTACAAAAAGTTCTTCGACGTTACGAGGAAACTGGCTCTAAACTACGCAGATCAGGAACAGGCAGAACCAGGTGTACCACAATGTGAGAAGATCGATACTTGGTGAACACCATTCTTCGTAATCGCTTTCTCACAGGAAATCAACTTATAAATCAGTTTCGACGCCTCGGAGGAAGTAGCCCAAGCGAATGCACAGTAAGACGACGACTTGTTGAAGCTTACTTGAAACCACTTAGATTCTGCAAATGAGCCTAAACTGGAGCGTGGGCATTGTTTTTCAAGACTAAGATATGCCCAGAACCACTTAAATTGGACTATATTGGTCAAAAGTTATGTTCTCCGATGAATCAAGTTTATGCTCTACAAGCACGATGGAAGACAGATTGTATAGAAGACCAGGGGAAAGATTCAAGCAAGCATGCCTTGAAGAAAAAGTAGCGTTCGGTGGTGGGTCTGTACTTGTGTGGGCCGGAATTTCATCTGAGAGTCGCACAGAACTGGTGTTCTGTTCATAGAAAACGGCTCTTTAACTAGCATAAGATATGTAGAAGAAATCTTTAATGAATACGTTGGGCCATTTATGGTCAATTTGGGTGAGGATGCTATTTTTATGCATGACAATGCCCAGCCTCATACAGGTTGGATTGTGAATGACTACCTTTAAGAGATGAACATTACTCGTATGGAGTGGTCAGCACGCAGCCCGGATATCAACCCGATCGAGCATGCTTGGGACGAGCTAGGGAGATGCGTAAAACAACGAAAGCCTCCCCCAATCACGCTCCGTGAGCTCAAAATTGCTCTCACAGAGGAATGGGAGCATGCCAAACAACGTAAACGCAGTGGTGAAAGCACGAGGAGGCAATACAAAGTATTGAAATTCAAGAAAATCGTAATGTTGTTCAAAAATGACATGTTTTCTATTATTGTTTTAAGGCGAGATCAGAAGTCTTTATATTTTAGAGATCTTTATGTAATTTTTAGTAAATAAAATGTGACTCATTTTTATTACTTTCATTGAAGGGGTATTATATTGTCTATTAAACACAATTTATTTCATTAAGCTAGCATTCTTAGTTTCCAAGATTTATAGGTATCTTTAAGTGACCCGTATTCATTGATCTCGAGTGTATTACTTTCTAGATTTTACCCTCATTCCTGAGGATTTCGCATTCTTATCTGTTCTCTCGTCGTCTTTATTCATCCGATTGCAATGTCACTTTGCTGAGTTGTTTTGCGCAGGAACGGGGAAAAACATGAAGAGGCGTTAAAATCACGCTGGCCATTTGCTATTACTAATTTATCGATGTAAGTATCTTTGATTAATGATATGATATGTAAGTATATTTATGTAGCGAAGGTAAATTGTAATTAACAATATGGTAGAGGAAGCCTAGAAGATATGTGACAGAGGAATGTTGTCACTTGTGTTATGATGACAGCAGTGGCGTGCATTGGTTTTCGCAGGAGGTAGGCAATCAAGTACTAGGAGAGTTTTATTGTATATTATCGGTGGTATTTTATCCAATAAAGATCAATCCCCACGTGCACTAGTGAAATGAAATGAATTATGTGTATCGTGATTCGTAAGTTCGTGAAATGTTTTAGTACAGTGACCACCATTTTACTAAAACACGACTGAACGGTGACTGATAATGCGGACTATGTAAAAGTTAATGTGCGGACTATATGAAAGTGATATTATAAATAAAATGTATGCGACTGAAGGACTTTGTGTCCATGGTCATGAACAAATATTTAAAAAAAAGCCAAACTAGGGTTTCCAGCCTCGGTTGAATCGATCAATTTTTTAATCAATATTCGATCTTTTAAATCCTCTTTGGAGATACGGATCGATCTTAAGATCGCCACGAAATTAAAAGATCGGAAATTGATTTTAACGAGACCATAATATTCCATTTCGAATTTTCGAATCGATTATTTTTTTGCAGTATTATGTTAAAAAATTAAAGTTTTTTTGAATAAATTAGCACAAGTTACTCTCTTTCTCTCTCATCCATGCCGAAATCGATGGGAGGGCGTCTAAATCGTTGTTTTTCTAAAAATCTCGACAGTGTAAGTTTAATCGAATAACGATATTCGTTTAATTATTATTAGTGACCTAATAAACAGTGCATTTATAAAAATATTTTTTGTTACTAATTAACTAAGAAATATATTTTATATCATAATATAATATAAAATCTAAATATTGATTTTCTAAGGATCGACCTTGTATATATTTTTTTTAATCGATAGCAGTCACTTCGATTTGAATCTATCGATTAATTTTGTCAAAGTACGGTAACCCTATGCAATGCCAGCCAAACCATAAACAAAATAATACAAATAAATTGCGAAGTTATATTTGAGTTGCTCTAACGTTGGTAAACTGTAGTTTTTTTAATTTGGCTGGGTTACTAGTGTCACAACAGAGTAGGTATGGTTACTTTTGGTCCATAAATCGCGAATGTCAAATGTCAGTGTGCTACGCATAGTAAAAACGTGATTTATGCTTTCGTCGTATTATCATAAAGAAGTGTGTGTGCGTGTATGCATATGCCGAAATCGTATTAGTGTGCGTGAATTTGTTACACGAACTCGCGAGTGCCTGCGCGGAAAAGTTTGAAATTTTGCATTGAATGTTAGGTTAGAATTTTTATTTAAAATGATTATGTAGTTTAATTGAATCAATATATCATATTATTGAATCTTATGAGGTAAGCATTGCTTATTTGCCTATATGGAATGCACGCCACTGGATGACAGTCAAAACCTCCCTAAACAGTGAATAAAATACGTACAAAATGTTCATAAAAAATAATATCCAATTAGATTATTCCGGGGTAAATAAGTGTCCCTCGCGTTAATATAATAACTTAATTTCATAAACTTTATCTCCGTATTCACACATAATTAGGAGTCAAGTTTAAAAAGAAAAACTATCTGCTCCGAACAACAATTACAACCAAACGTTCCATAACGTAACAAACAACACAACGTAAACGTATTCCGTTACTTTCCACAACTAAATATCAGAGATACTCTACTCTATATTTGCCTATTACCACCTCAGGGGTTGAATTTTGGTTTTTTTTTTTGCAGTTTATATATAGCATAAAGGTTGCATACAATTTTTTTATTCCCCTTTTTCCGCCTTACAGTTTACATTTCGGGATATTTGAAGATTCGACCAAATTTGAAGATTGACAGTTTCCTGTGATTTTGAAATTTGTGTGTAAGAGAGAGAGACTGGTATTTCAATTTTTTACATAGAAGCGCTCGTGGTGTAGCATGATTAGCCGTTCTTAATCGATCGGCAAAGTTAAGCTACGCCTGTCGTGGTCGGTACCTGAATGGGTGACCGCCTAGTGGTATTTCAAATCGAGCGTTTCCGTGCTTCGGAAGGCACATAAAGCCGTTGGTCCCGGTTATCACCTAATTGTGATAGTCGTTAAGCTAGTTGGATGCCTCCTAGGCGGCTTGAAAAATTCCAACAGTAGGTTGACCACTAGCCTACCTCCACCGATCCGCAGTGGGCACGCGTGGAGGAGGCCTGTGCTCAACAGTGGGACATTATAGGCTGATGATGATGATGATGATGGCATAGATATAATGAAGTTAGAATGTATGTAAACAACATTCTAATTTCTAAGAAACTATATTACATTGTAAATTGTTCACTGATACTACTTATGTGAAACACTTACGGAAAATGCAAATAAAACCTTGGATGAACATTATCAAAACATCATTAGCATTTGTTTTGTAAACATGGCAATGACAAACATAAATATTTATTGTAATTATATTGTAATATTTAATGTCATGGAGTTAATTTAGCTTTATCAGTTTTCAATATATTTAGGATCGAATAAGTTTTTTTATCCACTATAAATAAAATTGATATATATATGTATATATAAAATTCAAAGTCCTTACTGACTGACTGATTGACAGATATATCAACGCACAGCCTAAACCACTGGTCCTAGAGATATGAAATTTAGAGGATATTTCTTTGTGAAGAGTAGGTATCCACTAAGAAAGGGTTTTTCGAAATTCCACCCCTAAGGGGGTAAAATAGGGGATGAGAGTTTGTATGAAAGTCCGTCACTTTCGAAGTTAGGATCTTCAAATTTTGTGTTTAGGCTGAAGATTGAAATTATTGTATATGTGTCTCAGCGTTTTTAATAATTCCACCCTCGAAGCGGGATGAAGTTGTTTCGTTTTATTTTATTGTTGTAGAATATGTCATTTGATTCCTGTAAGCCACGCGGGCGAAGCCGCGAGTAGATGCTAGTATTTAATATAGTTTCAACTATCTAAGTATTACGTCAGTTTCAGTTACACGGAATTATACGACAGATGTAGGTACGTTTCATGAAGGAAAAAATAGTAGATAGCCACTAGCCAGACCTTTTAAGGGTCTTGTCGCACCGGTGACGAGTGAATAGTAATAAGTAACCTAGTAGTTATTCCACCCTTAAAAGGATAGGGCAAGGGTCACCAACCATACAGGCTTTTCATCTTTATTAATCTATTTGACGATCTCTTTATTTATTTTGATCCAGGTTTAAATTATATTGGGTCACGAAACTGTTAGTCGTGTCTTAATATAATATAATAATACTAACACACTTTTATTACCTACTCTAACATAATATATTATTTCTGAAGCAATTATTTCCGAAAAATTTATTAATATTTGATTAATTTTTCTCAAAAATCAAAACGTCATTTATTCAGTTAAGGCACTTATGAACGTTACATTGGTACATAGAGTTGAATTTACCACCCGTTCGGAAAACACTTAAACTGAGAAGACTCCGGCAAGAAACTCAACTCAATAACATCAATTTAATTACAACTGTTTTTATTACATTTGTATTTTCTCGCTAGTGAGGTAAAAAGTAGTATGTATCACACGAGAGAATAATGTGTTTTATTTCTTGTGTCCTAAATCCCTCTCTACGCTCTCAGGATTCAAACATTTCGGACTTTATTTTTACAACCTTTTATTTAGTTTCACCTGTCCTGTGTCTGTAATCGAATCTTGCAAGATAAATTTGACCCACTTCCCAGTGTCCGATGGTGAAAAATGGTGATTTATAATTTCCACATTAACCCTTATGAGATGGGTATCAAATAAACAGGGTTGATGAGCGAAACCCAATAATTAAAGTAACGTCATTGTACATCAAATATGGCGGCTGCCGCAAAACGGCGATGGATGGTGGATTTATAAATTCCACAGTAATAGCACTAGTAATAACACCCCAATAGCAAAACTATATTTTGTTCACTGAGTGAGAAAAGGTGTTTTGAATTTAGAACTCTGCGAATTGGTAATAAGGCATTTGTCCCACTGACGACTTTCTTGTGCCCTTTAATATCTCACTACGCTCAGGATTTTAAAACGGAACACTCGCTAAGCTCGTGATTCAATTATAAGAATCCTTCGCTAGCTCGGGATTCAAATTCAGAAATCGCAAGAAAAACTAAAATTGCTCTCTTCTTGAAAAAATAACTATTGAATTTGTAAGTAGATGTGACGTATTCTTCATGAAATTATAACTTGGAAATCATATTTTGGAGTATTTAACATAATAGTGACACTCGATGATAAATCATAGAAGATAAACCCTTTGAATGGCGGTTAGAAAAATAACAGTTGTTTTAATTGTTATCATGGGATGCGCGTCCTATGCGAGAATCAAGAAGTAATAATTGAATAAATGATACTTACGTGTCGTATCTTGGATACGAAGGTGGATGATATGGTGAGCCAGACCCGAAGTAGTTCCTGGCACCCAGAGGAAGAGGCTGCATGTGCGGCGGTACGTGTTGCGCTACGTGAGCCACATGATAACCATCCCCGAATAATGTTTTGGAGTAAGGCGTGGCTCGGAAGGGTCTCTTCATCCGCCGCCGTCGTCGGAAGTTCCCGTTCTCGAACATCTCGCCGCATTGTGGATCTAAAACAACACTACACTCACCACCCAAATATCTATAAACAACATGATGGTAAATTTCGCGAGCAATTCGCCTATAGTACAAAATGAATGGTGGATGAATCCGCATAGCAGAAATTCGCAGTGCCATAAATACTTCATTAACACAATAGTGAAATGACCTAAATAAAATATATGAAATATTTTTTATTAATTTCACATGAGTTTATAGTATAGTCTTTAGCATTCGCTTGTCATACAATTATTAAGTTTACCATCACGAAGCATAATTTTGATAAAAGTTAACCATAGGATATCGCTATCAAGTCAGGAAAACTTACCAAGCGTCCAGTAATTGCCTTTTCTTTCTCCGCCACCTTCTCTTGGGACTTTAATAAAGCATTCGTTGAGACTTAAATTATGTCGAATGGAATTTTGCCAACCCTTCTTATTTTTTTCGAAGAATGGAAACTCCTTGGTGATGTATGCGTATATTTCACTAAGAGTGGCTCGTTTAGTTTGACTGTTTTGTATAGCCATCGTGATGAGGGCAACATAAGAGTAAGGTGGTTTCGTCAATGTCTGCGATGTTGGCGTTGTGGATTGAGGCTTCATCTCAGAATTGCTTGGACTCGTTGGAGATGTTGATTTTGATTTAGTCTTTGTTTCATTACTGAAGTAATCAAAAATAAATTATGTATAAAATAACAATAACGCATTAGTTCATTTGAATTTTACAAGATATAACATTTACCTATGATTGGAACTGGCGTCGTCTCTCGGAAGCGACGGAAGAGCCAGAGTTTGGTACACGCGAGATAGTTCTTCGTCACCTTTGACGCTTTGTGAGTTTGAGGTGTCAGCTCCGTTGTTTTCTTGTAGACATATTCGGCTATCGTATGGTGATGTTCCTAAGATATAGAAAATATAATTACTAATATGAACTCTATATACTAACTGTATTGATGTTTAGAAAAACATGTGTTACTAATTGGCAGTGGCTTAGGTGGAGAAGCGTCTAGACCTTATTGCGTATCGTGTCTGTCAGTAGATTCTAGTGATCACTTTTTATCGGCGATAAGGTCAGATTTCAAGCCGTATTGTATATCGAGCGCTTCCATGCAAAACTTGCGTGATTGTAAATTTGTCGTATAAGGTGTCAGACAATGAAGAGAAGATCTTAGTCAATTGTAACAATAACTCTTTTGTGTAATGTAAGTAAATACCCATTACCCGTTCAGTAGGTACTTTATGACATTCCTTGACGTACGTACTGGGTTACTATAAATATTAAAAAATCCTCGGTTTAAAGATGATGACTTCGTTAGCTGTTGTTTATAAATCCTCCATTGGCTTACAGCAAAAGTTCTGTTTTGAGTATGCTCCTATATTACATTATTGTTATTATGTTGTAACATTTAACATTTGAGATTTAGCCAATCTTACGCGTACGTGCCTCCCGATACGGGTTTCTTGGAATTCGTCGCTTAACGTTGTAGGTAGCCAAACATGCATACAACAACGTGGATTTGTATGTACCTACATACTTATACCGTATATATATACATAAGTAGGAACAGTGCCATGGTAACAGAAGGTAATTAGGTACCTACTAACTTTGTAATTTTACGGTTAGGGCAGTTTATCAACTATCCACATACTAAATTACCAATTATTCATCATTAGAAAAACAATAGTTTATTTTTTACCTATTTGTATACAGAGGGTTACTGTCAAGTGATTCTATATTTTGTATTGAAACCACTTATAAGTGTAAGAAAGCACTTATAAGTGTAAGAAAGCACTTTTTTGTGCAAGTGGTGTACATGGGTTAGGTAAGAATGCGTCAGAGAACCGCCGCTCACACTCGCCGATGTAGTTGCATATCGGATTCGAGCCGAGCCGCGAACACCGCAAGGTATTGTGTCGCTTATAGAACAATGCGTCGTATTTATAAAACATTAAAAGCCGGCGTATCGTTCGTGAAATTAATAACAAATAACAATTGTGAAATGTTAGTTCGGGAGCAGTGCGAATTACCCATGCCGTTGAATAACTGCTATCGACTACTCAATATATGCTCAAGGAAAGGATACGGATTTTAGCCTATGACTAGCTTCTGCTCGCGGCTTCGCTCGCGTGGCCTACAGGAAACAAATGACATATTTTTCAATAAACAAAACAACTTCATCCCGCTCCGAGGGTGGAATTATTAAAAACGCTGAGACACGTAAATTTTTGATCTTCAGCATAAACACAAAATTTGAAGATCCTAACTTCGAAACTGACGGAATTATACAAACATTCATCCCCTGTTTTACATCCTTAGGGGTGGAATTTCGAAAAACTTTTTCTTAGTGGATACCTACTCTTCAGAAAGAATATACCCTCTAAATTTCATGTCTCTAGGACCAGTGTTTTAGGCTGTGCGTTAATATATATCAATCAATCAGTCAGTCAGTCAGTCAGGACTTTGAATTTTATATATATAGATTAATATTGCAACAAAATATGTTAAATTAGATGTCATTATAAACTAATTAAAATTGTGTATATTGTAGTAACAATACCTAGGAACCAGATGCTCGTTGTGCCTACGTAAAATCACAATTAATAGGAAATCGTTACAGAAGTTGATACATTCACAACCTTAATAATAAAAAAATTGCATGTGAAATTCGTTCAGCAAATCACAATACGTTTGTACTAAAATGTTGGTACAGTAATTTAATGCCATAAATCAGTAGTAACGTAACTCGGCCTTATACAGGGGTAACTGAACAAGTTAATTAAGAAGGGATAAAAACACCCGTAGATCTCCTATTTTAATAATTAAATACAGAACATTCGATAACGAGACGCCCCGGGGACTTTTAGCTGCGAATATCCCTCAGAGTAGGTATCTATTGAGAGAAGAAACACTATCCTTCCGCTCAATTAGCAATGCTGATGTGATATCTGGAGTAAAACACCTCGAGGCCACTATTATCAAACACCTGGTTAAAAGGAAAAAAATAAAAGCTCAATTCGAAAATGAAATGTATACACAGTCGTTAATCTTACGCTAAGATGTTTCAAATTGCTACAAAAAGACCGTTGTTTGTAAACACGTTTGCTCAAATACATTGGAGAGCATGTGAAAAATGTTTTGGCTTGGGAAATGTATCTTTTATTGTTATTATGTCATATAGCTCATTTGCCACATAATGTTCTTTGTTTCATTAAGCGAGTATCAAAACTTATACGCTACTCGTATAGACAGATTCAGTTTAAAAAACCTTTCAACTTATCACGAAATGTTTTGGAAGAGCGGGATCTCCTAACACAAGCAAATCTTTGCTTAAGGCGCGGACAGCTCACGATTTCAAACGACGAATGCACTCACACAACCTAGAATGTGGAATGAATGATGTGTGTGTACTTTTGGAAAATTGCATAGTATATGTAAGGAAATCAGAATAGATACGGATTTCTTAATGTATTGACATGTTGATACATAATATGAGACGATGAACAATTTTCAAAAAAAAATATCATTGATATTAGACATATAATAATCTATCTATTTATTTTCATAACAGTATAAATTATTTAGGTCCTTACATATGAAATTAGCGTTTTGTCGTACTGACCACTTTGATCTCAAATATCTCCTCTTTGGTTAAGAATTCCAAATTCAAATTTATAAATTTTCCTCATTATTTTTTTCTTTGGCGTCGCTTATTACCGCACAATGGAAAACATGAAATATCGGTATATTTACGAGTACGAGTTCTGCCGTGGCACCAGTGCTGCAGAAACAGCTCGAAAGATTAATTATGTGTACGGCGCTGGTGTCGCAAAAGAAAGCACGGTACAGTATTACTCAACTTATATGGCGCGTCGTGAATCTTCGTTCGCACAGAAAAGAAAGTATGGCCCCGAAGATTAACGAAAGAATGCTTCAAACTTACAATCAACCTTAGATCACTACTATAAGGTTCATAATACACTGCAGCTGTTAGTTCTATCTCACTCGCAAGTCACGGCCCTCCGCACGGCGCGCGCTAACATGACGGCAGCTGTCGGCCAATAGCGTTTCCCGCACTTTGAAAATGTATTTTCTGCGCAGGTACATCGGTAAGCCATATTAATTCCCTGTACGTTTTTGGTTTCAACGTTTTCGTTCCGGAAAAGCCGACCTTCAGAACCAACCCCGTGGACGGCCGAAGACCAAAGTGGAAAATGAAGAATTAAAGGCTATTGTGGAAGCGGATCCATTATAAAGCACTTCAGAGATAGCTGCAGGCTTCGGGGTAAGTGATAAAACTGTATTAATCCACATGAAGCAAATCGGGAAAGTAAAAAAACTTGAACGATGGGTACCTCATGAATTGAGTGAATCGAACTTGCAAACACGCGTCAACTGCTGTGTTACTTTGCTCAACCGACTCAATAATGAAGGGATTTTAAATCGAATCATTACTTGTGATGAAAAGTGGATACTGTACGATAATCGGAAGCGCTCGTCGCAATGGCTGAACCTTGGAGACCCAGCCAAATCCTGCCTTAAACGAAAATTGACTCAGAAAAAGTTACTTTTGAGTGTTTGGTGGACTAGCGCCGTTGTCGTTCACTACAGGTTTCTAAAATCTGGCCAAACGATTACGGCAGATATCTATTGTCAGCAACTGCAAACCATGAAGAAAGAACTAGCTGCTAAACAACCGAGATTGGTCAATCGCTCTAGGCCACTGCTGCTTCACGACAACCCAAGACCACACACTGCACAACAAACAACCGCTAAGTTAGATGAGCTACAATTGGAATGTTTGTGACATCCACCGTACTCCCCGGACCTTGCTCCAACAGATTACAATTTTTTCCGGAATTTGGAAAACTTTTTACAAGGAAAAAAATTCAACTCCGATGCGGCAGTCCAAACCGCCTTCAAAGAGTTTATTAATTCTCGCCCCCATGGTTTTTTAGTAAAGGGATCAATAAACTACCTATGGGATGGCAAAAGTGCATAGATAACAACGGTGCATACTTTGATTTATTAAATATATTTTACAAAATAAAAATTGACTTTATATTCCTCCCGTACAAAACGCCAATTTCATATGTAATGACCTAATATATGTAACTTAAACTGTTCACCACTACTGAGCAAACTGCTCACAATTCGTATTGCACCCTCCGCTGAAATGTGCTCCCGGTTAAATATGATTGAAAATGACGTTTTGTTACAAAACGTGTAAAAAATTATTTTATAGATAAAAAGGTATATAAACCAAAGGAGATTGACCATATTTGGGCCCACTATTGTGTCATCGCGTGTCTCAATTAAATATGATTCAAAAATCAAGTCTTATTTTATTATGTTCATTCACAAAATATTAATATTTTTCTATCCCGAGGATTAAAAACAGCATTAATAATATATTCGCTTGAACTCCTTTACACCTGTAGGTACGCCTTCCGCACCACAGATATCTGAAACCGTACGCCATTCGAATCACAGTTTTATTAATATCGAATGTTGCCAGGTGTTAAATTAGGTTTGTCGTAGTTAAATACGGTCTATATAGCTTTTTCTGATGAATAACGCTAGTAATGATGAAACGAAATTACGAGAGTGATATTAGATAATATTCGTCGGTTAAAGGTAGCAGAAATGCCAAATACACATTTTATTACTTTATTTTATTATTTAAACACAAATTGTATTTTTTAGTGGCCTCCATTAAAAAACCTTAAGATTACCGACTTACTAATTCTAAACCATTGAATTACTAAAACAAACTATGTAAATAGCCATTTTTTGCATTTTATAATCTTAAATTCTGCATCAGAAAAAAGAAAAAAGCTCTTAAACCCGGGTCAGAAAATTAAAACTGTTTACTGATTATGAAAATATAGTATTTTTTCTACAAAATAAAAAATAAATCATTGTGACACAAACATTTTCGAAGTGGAATTCCCCTTAGAAAATGGTCATTCTCCTTTTTACATACCTACCGAAGAGATAGGATTACTAATAATCCATGATATAATCAAGTTTTAAAGCTGCCATATTTTATGTATGTGAGTTGCCGCGACTTTAAATTTAATTTCCCATTAGAGGGAATAGGGGGACATTGATACAACCGTTATATATTTTTTACTGAACGCAGCCAAATCTTCGCCGATACACACATACGTAGGCATCAGTACCCCGAGTGTAAAGTTTGCAAAGAATTGACGTAACTATCGCGTTTACGTAATTCTATGAGAACTTGTATTGTACTATCTTAGCAAGCTTTACAGAATCACGGCCGCTTTCAGCCAGCGGTTTGTGCTCGACGTCTGAAGACACGTTTCGGACAATCATTGGTAAAAATAATCCTCACCTTCGGGTGTAATTTAACCTTAGGATTTTGGTGTAAACAGATACATTTAACGTTAAATGGCAAGGAAATATAATATTTTAATAAGTTCTTGGTAATTTTCTGTGATGTTTTTTTTTACATAATATGACGGTATGGGGAAGATTGATAGTACATACATACATATTAGAGATATCAACGTGTATAGCATATTGACATTTCGTAGAGTACCATTAAATCTCTATTCAGAAGTAATCATAACAAACATCATCATCATCAGCACATAATCACTGCTGAGTGAAATAAGAATAAAGGTAACAGGAATACTACTGAAAAGAATGGACAGATATTCCACCATGCATGGCCACTGCAAATTGGTGGAGATAGGCTAGTGTTCAACTTCGTTGGAGTTTCCAAGCCGCCTAAGAGATCTCCAACTAGCATAACGACTTACACAATTTAGTGATAGCCGAGAACAACGGCTTTACGTGTGTAGAGGTTTCATACCCTACAGAAAAATAATAATTTAAACTTTATTTGACAAAGCTTTTTGTATCGATTTTTCCACGTCATTTTGTACATAATTTTTTGTAATAGTAATTAATTAGTAAATTTCCTTCAACCCTCTACCTATGAGTTTTCTTTAAAGTCTTCAGATGAGACCATAGGTAGACCGCACGCATAAAAAAGAACCTCGATTCTACGAGATCTGGCGACCGTGAATATGGAGCGTGCAAAGACGGAACGGAAGGTAGACCGCATGCATAAAAAAGAACCTCGATTCTACGAGAACGTGCCTCCTAAAGCACGGAAAATGCTCGAGTTGAAATACCACTAGACGGTCACCCATCCGGATACCGTCCACATCAGCAATTGCTTATCTTTGTCGATCGATTAAGAACGGCTAATCAAGTTAGGTACACTACAAGCGCATCAACGAGCCTAAAAACATTAATGAGAAACACTGCTTTTAGGAGATAAGCGCTTGGCAAAGATTCCGTGCTACTGATGTATTAAATTCAGAAAAATCTAGAAATCTTGACTGAATTTTATTCTGTATCTGCCCGAATAGTAAACTGCTTTGCATTACTGATACAATACCATCGTGTATAGGCATGCCACGTGTATGTCTGGGAGAAGGCAGTTCATATAAAATCGAACCAACTCATGTTTCATTTTATGATTCCAGAAATTGTCATCCCTTTCAATGGCTTCTAATTTTAACTTTTGGGTTTGTCCACTCCAAATCGAAAAAATACGGGTTGAAGATTGTAAATCATATTTGTGTTGACTATATAATTAAAAGTAGTAGGTGGTAGAAAGTCAACTAACTACATAATAAAATGTATATGTCCCAAGTTTGTCCTGAAATAGCTAACAACGTTGTCACCATTGAATAGCGTAATAATTCAATGGTTGTCACTGAAAAAGAATGTATGTGTGACGTAATAAAGGTGAAATTTTTCGTCTTCAGATATAATAAGGTAATGAAATATCCATAGATATAAGATTCTTGGGATTAGTTGATTTATCTTCATGTTTGTTTTTGTTGTATGTATACTATGGTTATGCGGCTATCGCCAAGACGTTCGACCAAGGACGCTTGCACTCAGGGCATACGAATATGTGTTCTATTGCTATCTGTATAGAGCAATACTCAAATGCTTATAAAAAAAATCGACACAAAGCGTCCGGTACCAACCATGCAGGTCGAGCGTTGCCCGACGACTAAAGAACAACCGCGTAAGCTATTGCTACATTTAGACAGCGTGGAATAGGGTTGAAAATTGTAAATCATATTTGTGTTGACAATATGACTAGTTGCCGCTTGGATATTTATTTTTGCGTTTTCTTTAGATTATACAGAAAATACTCATTAAATTTAATAATTATCCGGTTAACATTTCAATATAATGCAGTATCTAACATATTCTCAAAAAAAAATTAGTTGTTGTCGCTGAAAATACAGAGAATTACGACGCCAAAGTTTATTTTTATGCACTAGTTTACGATTTTTTTGTGGGGAATACAAAGCACTTTTCAATATTCTATTCGGTTAACATTTTTCTTCAGGCCCTTGTCTGTCCACATTATTTTTTGTGTGAGGTATTTTCATTGGGTTGCGTCATACTCGCGTCTCAAAGAAACCCATTTTTGTGAAATTGAGCTTAGTCCCCGTCTTAAAAGGAGATTCCAAAAATATGTTGTAACCTAAGATACGTTATTGGAAATAAATTTATTATTATTGGAAATAAATTTATTATTATTTCATTTATTTATTTTTGTACCTATAATTTACATTTTTAAATATATAATTATAAAAAAAAAAATACATTTAAAAATATAAAAACAGCATCCAACCGGCAACGGGAACAGGGTCCTAGTTACCGGTGGTTAAGGCTCCAGACTGAGGAACTTTCTCACAATGCGAGCCGTCTCCAGGAGCACTGCCTTTTGAATCTGGCCCTTGATCCAGCTGCCTAACGCGAGCCTCTTGAGGTGTTTGTCGAGGCTCTTGGCTATAAGGCCATGGGCGGAAACGACTATCGGAACAATGGTTGCCACGTCGATATCCCACAAGTCATTATTATTATTATTAGTTTAGTTGTAAAAAAAATTAGAGCAATAATAGTCTGCACTGAATGTCTTATGGGAACGGTCTAGACGGTATAATATTCAGTCAATATTTGGCAATTTAAAGTTTCTTCCTCAAGATGGGTGTGAAGAGATTTTAAGGATCGGTAACGCGATTGGTTATTAAAAAAAAGTGCACATTTCAGGGAGAGAATTCGGATACCTCGCGGCGAGTCACTTATCACGAATTATCTCACTGAAATGTGCTCCTTTTTGTGTAGTAAATAAAGTTCTATATTATATTTCTATCTAAGCATGCCACGTCGCTTCACGTCTTGGTATGAACTGATCCTTCGGTGGCAATCGCTTACCACCAGGCGGGCAGCATGCGTGTGCTACCTTAGTAATATAAAAAAATACTAAATAAATATACTCTCAGCAATATACCTTAGTCACTAGCAGAAACATTGTGAACAAAAATAAATTGACTGCTATTTTCTAGCCAATTGAATAGTATTTAATAGCTTTGAGATTTTCAATGCCGAAAGAAATATCGCGTCGAAATATCACACGGAGAGAGTTCTAGAGTTGAGAGTTCTAGTCTAAAGTTGAGTTCTGCGATTCGCATTCACTGTAATCTATGCGGCGCCTTTAAATGTTAAAAAAAGTGTATGACCTGTGATCGGTAGCGAAGGTAGCGAATATTACAGAACTCTTAGAACTCTATACTGCTTGCTGTGTGCACAATAATGAATGCGGAACGCAGAACTCAGACTGTCTGTGGGATCAGCAACTAAATGGCTATCTATATATTAAATTACTATATACTAAGAGATATTAATCTGATTGAAAAATAATACAAAGTTACCAGCCGTTCAAGAATAAGCTCAACATAACATGATAGTTTAAATGTATTTTTTTTTCTTTATTATTTCGTTTGCTCGACGGAGAAGTTTCGTAGCATTTTGATATCTTATTACTACCGAACAAAGACAACAAATAAAAAGGTGAAAGAAAACGTATTGGATGACATTACACTAAATACCTAGTCGAACTCGAGCCTCGGACGTTACTTAACGCGTCTACTGATAATGGCGTATGCCACTCGTACAAAAGGTAATTGTTCTCTCAAACAATAAAGCTTAATAACGTAAGGTTCTAGGTAAGGCGCACGCATTGTGGCTGCACGCTACACCCTGATGACGACCGATCCATGTTATGGTTAGATAACAACCATCGATACATGCTAGGAAAATGATTATTCAATCGTTATAATTATTGCAAAAATGTTACTCAACATCATGAATTTGGATGAAACTTTACCTGTAGATAGAATATTGGTTTAAAGATGAAACAGACGATAGAAACGAGAATTAAATAGTATACCATATACACATTTCAAATACCAAAACCTTGTCATTGAAGTAAGTACTTGAAAAATCAGTATCATGTTTTTTCCATAATAATCGGATTGAGTTATGAACGGTTTGCAACAAGAGCACAGAGGTTAAGGGGACGTGACCCTCTGCTTACGTCAGGAGTTCGGGACGAGTGGTACGCCCGCTAGATACCAGTGTCGTTTTAATAGATAAGCCCCACGCTGGTGTAAATCGTAACAAATTCATATAATTTTCATGAACATAAGTATCCGTAGGTATGTGCAGTAGGTACATAGATCATTACTGAGCTATCTATCAGTTAAAGAGGTATGCACTACACTGCATCGTACAAGTTTATGGTACGTGTACATAAATAAAGATTTTATAGTAAATAAAGTGTAGTAAATATTATTTCAAGAATAAAACATCAACAAAAGATGAAGATTAAAATTGTTTAGAATAAACCAACAAAGTATTTGATTATCGTAATGAAAATAGCTGTCACTAACGCTCGAGATTAATATTCGATCTATCCTTGATATTGCGATTGAGGATTTATACTTTGATACTATTCATACAATCTCAAAATCAAGGATAGATCGAATATTAATTCGGGCGTTAGAAAGCTTAGTTTATTACTATATATTCATTTTTGATATTTACCCAGACTACAGGTTTGGGTATGGATAAGTTTAATCCTAATCCTAACTATATCCTAACTAATATTATAAATGCGAAAGTAACTCTGTCTGTCTGTCTGTTACGCTTTCCCGCTTAAACCGCTGAACCGATCGCGATGAAATTTGGCATGCATATAGCCTATGGTATGGAGAAGGACATAGGCTACTTTTTATCCCGGGAACGCGGGTGAAACCGCGCGGGTCAGCTAGTAAAAAATAATCGGTATTTAGAATTTCCTTCTTCCTCGGGCTCCCCATACAACGGTTATGAAGGTAAGACCCTGTCTGCAATGCGCTCGCACATTTGCCGCAAAAAGTACTACATACGTATCTCGCATATGAGATCACATCTGGGGTTCTGCTCAGAAAAACGATACACTAATAGCACAGCTAATATATTCTTATCATCGTTTTGAAAAAAATACCAATACAATTCCACAAAATTAAACGTCTCTACAATGTTATGTATTAATTATTTATATTCGTTAATATTGTATCTAGGATGACTAGGATGATAATTGAGTCAAAAAGCCCTATCAGTGATTTTAGTTTGAACGACTAAAACTGGGCCAAGTCAAATACCTACGTACTACTACGTATAAATATATATTATGGAATATCAACAAACGCTATTGAAGAACAAGTTTTAAATACCTAAGTTACTTTTTTTATAACCAAAGCTGTAATTAAGATACTTAAATATTTATTGAAAACCAAAATTACCGACAAATTATGCCAGCTTGTCAATCTCCATCGTGTGACTATCAACAGTTTAATAATCCAAGTGTCAAATCTCCAATAATTCGTCAAAAAACAAATTTTTGAGTTTCTGGAAAGCTTTTTCACATGTCAAAGACTTGTCACATTGTCTGTGAGGTAGACGAAGATAACAAAGTGTTTATTATTTTATAACTGCTGACTGTAAAAACTGAACATATAGATAGTTTATTTGGAAATTTGTGTTAAATACTAAGAATGACATCATCACAGTACTGCATCAAATGATTTACTGTTTGCAATGATCTACTATTTGCAATGATCTAATATTTGCAGTTAGATTGGTTATTTAAAAAAACTGATATGATTTAGAACATATTCGTTTTCGTTAATATTTATAGGGACACGGGTTAGCTTGATATATTCTCTTAAATGCAGGAAAAATCTCTATTCCTCCTATATAGGAAAGTATTAAATGTTAAATAAATAATGTATATTAAACTAATAAGAAGATGTTTATACAATGATACATCGATCATGCTAATGATTAACTATGATGAGCGATCATTCACAATCCTAATAAGTCAGGTAATAAGATATGAGACGCTGTGTATGATGTCACATCCCTAAATTTTACAAAATGGCTTTAGAACATATGGTTAGTCAAATTGATATTTTTTATTTAAAAAATCCATAATAAAATTGTATAGCTCAAGGGTTAAAGGTTGCATGTAGCCACGATAAGATGAACAAGATGTGTATGATTGAAGAAGAATAAAAAGGAATGAGTATGTTTTTTTATAAGGATTTCCCCACGCCAATAAAAAAAAAGGAATGACTTACATATATTTCGAAATCGTGTTAGGAAATGCAATGATAGCCGTGTTTTTAACAAAATATAAAGGAAGACAAAGGCCGATGATAAGATTGTGTAAGTAAATTCAAATTCAAATTCAAAATCATTTATTCAAATAGACCTTCGCAGGCACTTATGAAAAGTCTGACTCTAATACTCTAATACCGGTTCGGAAGGTTGCATTTGCTGAGAAGAGCCGGCAATAAACTCAGCAATTACTCTTTTCAAAACAAGCTTAGATTCATTACATAATATTTACATTCTAATCGCACTGACAACAATTGCGTGCCCCGGCGCGGCCGCAAAACTACAAAGTAGACTGAATCTATATTTAATAAGTAAATAAATAAATGGCAAACTTAAGCAGACCAACCCCCACAAGCAGCACCTGTTCACAAGTATGACGCGTGTGGCAGCCATCGCCCTCCTCGCCATATTGGAGGGAAGTGAGCGTAAGGGAATGTTCGAAGACATTTATAGAAGAAGGGTACAAATAATAGTTGCACTGACCGTTAAATAGGCAGAATGATGCCAATTCTATTGTAAATCGCACTAAACTAATTTTAGGCCCATCACATCTCTTTCTTACAAACATTATTGACAAGGATAGAACATATTTAAAGCTATCAAATTAGTCTTTGCCGTCTTAATTTGCGGGTATTTAGACGTTACCGCGATAGATGGCGACAAAATTTACGTTTTAACAGGACTACATTTCTTACATCCTTTTCTTATGTTCTTTGTTCAAAAGAGACATCCCACCAAAAACATTTTTATGTAAAATGTTGCCGCCAAGACATATGGCTCGTACTGTCAAAAAGTTATTAGATCTCATGTAGAGCCAAGCTTATAACTCCACATGCACTTACTCTACAAGTCCTAATTTCACAAACTCTACACCTTAGTCAAAATATGTGGCTTGGCCGTTTCGCTACCGTCACATGGGAGTAAGGTGAAAAATGTATTCACTGTTCATTACTTTTTTGTTATTCAATAGTTCTTGTAGTAGTGAAACGGCCAAGCCACATAATTTTGACTACGGTGTGTAGAGTTTGTGAAGTTAGGACTTGTAGAGTAAGTGCATGTGGAGTTATAAGCTTGGCTCTACATGAGATCTAATAACTTTTTGACAGTACGAGCTATATGTCTTGGCGGCAACATTTTACATAAAAATGTTTTTGGTGGGATTTCACTTCTTTTTGTAAGTTGGTTATGTTTTTTTTTTGATTGAAATTTCCAAGTTTTATAATTTTTTTGTTGTTTGTGTACTAATACAAGCTTACATACCAAATTTCAGCTTTCTAGGACTTCAGGAAGTACCCTATGAGTTTTGATGATCATCAGTGAGTCAGTGACGAAATCGGGGTTTTTTAGATATCAATAAAATCTAAAGTATAAAAGCTTTGTTATTGAAACTTAACATGTTTAATAAGTTCACTATTGACATCATGTCCTGAGAATTTTGTTTATCTGGTATAATCCAGACCCAAGTTATGAGGGTTCAAAAAAACGACGAAGCGCTTCGAGAAAAGGTAGGTAGTGCCCTTTCGCTTCGCTTGGCTGTCTTGGCGGGGGGCACTTCCGTGCCCCCAGATAGTGAGACTAAATTAGTTTAGTTGTAAACAACAGAATCAACAATTATGTCAGACAGGATGTAGATGATAATAATAAACGTCAATATCTAATGTTTTCGAATAAAAATTTTTGGTCCTCGTGTAAATTTATCATGATCATCATCAGCCTATAATATCCCACTGTTGAGAACAGGCTTCCTTTCACGAATGTGGGTTAAGGGAAGGGAAATACTCCACCACGCATCCCCACAGCGATAACCGGGACCAACTACTTAACGTGTCTTCCAAATCACGGAAACGCTCGTAACGATTTGAAATAAGACTAGCTAGGCGGTCACCCCGGTCGTAGCTTAACAGTGCCGATTGACTAAGAACGGCTAATCATGCTACACCACGAGCGCTTCAAATATTTGCATATTATTTGCTTGAAAAATACTTATACTCGAATATAGTATCCTTTTTGATTTTATTAACTGAGCGAGCGCTGCTCTTGCCTAAAAAGCCCCAGTGACCATAAAGGAAAACAAGTGCTTCAACCGAATCCCAAGCAATTAAGAATTAAATAACATTACAAAATATTTAGACAATAAAATAACTCACGATACTAAAGAGTAAAAAACGGAGAATAAAAGCAGTGCCCCCGCCAAGTCGAGCGCGAAGCAAACACTGCCGTACCATCCTTTACTGGAACCATTTCGCCGCATTTTCAGGCCCCTATTTGAGAACCTCTGGATAAGACCAGAACGCAGAAATTTTCGTCATCCAGTAAGCTATAATCACATACTTAAAATCCAAAATTTCAAGTCTGTAGGTCATTTAGTTTCGAAGTTAAGCGAAAGCAAAGTTTCGCATTTATGACATTCACTCACTCACTCACTCATGATCATAGAATAGAACTAGTACTTCCCATAAACTCAGAGAGCTGAAATTTGGTACAGAGTTAGGGTTTATTGGCCACATAAAGGGAAAACTATAAAAACTAGGATAATCGAAGATCTGGAGTACCTGGTGACCCTGATTAGAAAACACAAGAGCCCAACCAAACTATTAGAGATCGACATACCGCCTTTACAAAAAATATTCAACTTGATGGGCCGCTTCATTTTCTACAAAAAGAAGTGAAATCCCACCAAAAACACTCTGTAAAAAACTAGCCAAGTCTCGATGGAGCTGCTTGTTTATCTCTAAAAAGTAATGAAATCTAGACAAAGTCGTGCCAAGTCTAAGGTTCCTTACTGTGATTTCTTTATTATTATAGTTAATGTTGTGTGACTTGGCCGTTGAAGGGTACACAAGGGTACAAAACCAGGTGCTCCATGACACCATTGCACCAATCTGTACTTGTACCCACTAACGTATAAAGAATGCTCAACGGCCAAGTCCTAGATATAATAATCTAGAATATGCATAAGCGCTAAAACGCAAAATTCACAAGATAAAGCTATCGGATCGTAAATGAATTATCAGCATAAGTCTAATCGATTTCTTTCGATGTCTAATCGATTAAGGTGTAAACTGTGTTAAAGGTACCTCGACGCGACACATTAAAGCTTGGCACACGCTTGTATTTGTACTTGATTCGTTGCGGGACATTTTACGACCGCAATCGTAGTTTAAGGGTTCCCTGGTGCATTTCCACTTGAAGTAAAATATTCTTAATATTGTAGAGCAAAAAAGAATTTAAATAGGCACATTCACGCCTATAAATATGTATACAAGGCGAGGCTTCACAGTATACTATATGTATATGCCTTTTTTTTGTTTTGTGTGAATATACAAACTTATACTACAAAAATACCTATTTTACCCGATTATGCTAAAAGGGAAGTGGGAGTGTCTGTGCGACGATTGCGAAACAGGAGAGCCATACTTTTTGACCAAGATGTAGAGTTTTTAGGCTTAGGGTTTGTAGAGCTAGGGCTTGTAGAGTTCGGGCTGGTGGAGTTAGGGTTTGTAGAGTTAGGGCTTGTAGAGTTAGGGCTTGTAGAGTTAGGGCTTGTAGAGTTAGAGCCTTGGCTCTTCGTGAGATCTGATAACTTTTTAGCAGTGAAAGCGTTAGGAGCTTGTGAGTCGTGGCAACCATTTTTACATGACATTTCATTTAATTTTTGTGGGATTTAAATTTTTTCTTTAATATTTAGGCGTGTCTTGCTGACGACGGATAACTATTGGTTCATCAAGTGTAGATGAAAATAAAATAAAAAAATATTTACTACGTCAATAACCAAAAATCGGGACCTAGAAAATTCGACTCAAGAATAAAACATTTTTTTTTCTCACTCACTAAGGTGGCAAACAAGCATACGGCCCGCCTGCTGGTAAGCAGTTACCGTAGCCTATGGACACTTGCAACATCACTCGCGCGTTGCCTGTGCTTGACTACAACCTCACTATGGTCAGTAATGATTTGGAACACACCTGTAGTTAGTTGCTTGACGACAGATTTTCTACTTGCGGGTGGAAGCCACCCAGGACGCTACTCCAAGTACCTTACTATAGTATATGTAAAGCTTGTTACGCTCATGCGCATGCAATATACAAATCAATAAATTATATCATTGTCCTCCATGCAATTTTCAACCTTACAGAATTCCACAGCCAAATAACTTTACGTTGTGTACCTGCGCGTGAGTAAGGTTGCCAGAGCTCATTGGGGGGAAGGGCCGGTAACGAGTGAGTGATGACCCGTGTGTTGCAAGTGACCATATGGCTACGGTAACCGCTTACCATCAGGCGGGCCGTAAGTTTGTTTACAGACTTCCTAAATAAAACAAGGAATAAATCTTCTCCTTTATTATTTTGAGCAAAAAAAGAAATTAATAAATTAATATTAAGGTTACTACTATTATATTATGTTAGGTAAGTATAAAAAATTTAGATCTTTACTACATTGAAAAAGAATCTCTTTTTAATCGACTTCAAAATAAAAAAGATATTTTAAAAAAAAAACTTCAAAATACGCTAAAAGGTATGAAATAACTCTAATCTGACACTGATATGAAGTCAGCGAAAGAGCACGACGAGGACAAATATGTTTAACGGCCTGGCTTATTGATACGAGCTACGGGTGTGGTGTCAAAGAAAAAACATCTCAAAACCTTGGTCAAATTCTAGTGCATTTATGAAAAACTAAAAATGATGAATTAAAAAAGTAATTTATAAAAAATTAATCGCCTTCAAAATCACTAAAAAGTATGAAATAACTAATCTGCCACTGATTTGAAGTCAGCGAAATATTTTCAATGGAATACGTCATGCTCTTGCCATTGAAAATATTTCGCCGACTTCAAATTAGTGTCAGATTAGTTTTTTTTTTTTTCAATAATTGTCATAATAAATTGTTTTATAGTTCAAACGAAAAGGTTTCAAGAAAATCCATTCAGTAGAACCGCGTTCAGGGGCATTTACATTGTTATGTCTTACGGCGCTCCACTAATTGTATTTTACATGATAAATAATAGTATAGCTGGTTTTCATCGGTCCACGTGGATACGTAACATTTGAACTAATAACATTGAAACTATTTTTCCAAACCTGTAGATCTTAGCAACTACTTAACACTTACAGCGAGTTGTTTATGACCAATAGGTATACATACACTAAGTTAATGCGTATTGTGGATTGACGCAAATCAGCCGATATTTCGAACTTCAAGGATCTCGGCGAACTCCAGCAGAAAATAGCACCAGTTTTTAGTACGAGAGCCACGTCGCCAGACCGGACGGCATTAATGACTAAGCAATTTACTCCTCGAATCAAATCCTACTGCGTCGTACGTTATTTCAGGGCACAGCGATTAAATCTATCAATGAATTTCCGGCAGCAGTCGCTTGACACTTTTAATATCGCCAATCAACTCAAGAGCGTTCTGAATGAACAATACTGGCTTGGTCGTAAATTAAATATTCCTAAGTTCGTGCCAACGCAGCTTACGTTGAAGTAGTACACGTCAGGGCAGGCGGTAAGTTGACTCACGTGTTTGTACCTACCCGACATTTTCTGTAATAATGAGGCGCTCTATTCAAAAGTGGTAACTTGACCGGGCAGTTACAATTTGACTAATGGCCCTATCACAATGTCATATACATCCTGTTTTTCGTATTATAATACCTACCTCAATAGTTAGAAAAATTATAATTTATAAATACCGAATCTTGCAAATTTTCTAATGAACGCCATGTAATCAGGTACAAGCATTGAGCTATTATTACTACGTATAGAGAAGACGCCACACATCACAACTATGTTCCATTCAAGTGAGGCCACCCGGCCACATTTGTTGTAGAAAGATGAACGAAAAACTAAAACGCCGTAAAAGTCACGGTGTATGCGAGAATAATACTCCTCTGCTCAAGTTGTAAGAAAGCCTATTCTGTATTATGTATAATCCTAACTAATATTATAAATGCAAAAGTGGGTTTGTTTGTTTATTTGTTTGTTTAATTTGCGTTCTGATAGCGCTACGTGTTTCTACTGTCTGCTTAGACGACTAATTATTGTTTTAGCGCTAAAGATAACTTGAGTTGACTAAGAAATTGGGACATAACCTTTGCTTATGATAGCTTCTCTATACGTAGTAATAAAAGCTCAATGGGTACAAGGTGTTTATTATGAGCTTATCGCTACTGCCTTGCGTGCTTAACGAGTTTTTGTCAAAATCACAAAAATTTCAATCGCATTAATGGTACCTATTGGAACGCATACATAACAAACAGACAAACAGATAACCATTGGATTTATATTGCAGCTCTTGTACTGCAACTCTGTCAATTATATCCTCGTCATCCTCTTTTTTCTTGGATTAGATTTGGATTAAAGGAATGTGAAGAAACATCTAAGCTTGTGACATTTGTGATAATAACTTACAGATTTCTACTGGTATTGCTCTGAATATTCGAATCATCGTAACACAATAACTCAATAATTAAATAAGTAATGGACAAAAAAGAAACAACACAAACAACCCAATTAATAAACCTCCTTCCGGGTCAGTTGAGTAAAAATAAACAGTACAGTAGTACCGAATTAATATGGCTTACCGATGTACCTGCGCAGAAGATACATTTTCAAAGCGCGGGAAACGCTATTGGTCGGCAGCTGCCGCCATGTTAGCGCGCGCCGTGCGGAGGGGCATGACTTGCGAGTGAGACGGAACTAACAGCTGCAGTGTATTATGAACCATAAGGTTCATAATACACATAGTAGTGATCTAAGGTTCATTGTAAGTTTCAAGCATTCTTTCGTTAATCTTCGGGGCCATACATTATATATAAAGTTTGGCCCCGAAAGTAAGGGTTTATAATATATATATAACGATATTTTGAGAACGTTTATGGAGCTAATCTGTACGCGCTGAACAAAAAGGATGGTAGCATTAAGCTTAGTGCTTGTTCACGTTAACTCGCGAGAGCGGTGGTGGGCGCGTCACGAAATATCGAACACATAGCATTGTATGCAAGTGTTCACGGACAAAACGCACGTGCGGTAGAAGTATCGCAACCGCGCCCGCAAGCACGCAAGTTCAACGTGAACAAGCACTAACAGTTGTAGGTACCACCTATAGCCGGCTTGCAGCAAAAATCTGAGGCAAAGCAGCTTCTGCTGATTTACAGTACAGCTTGGCTTCGGGTCTAAGGGTAGGTGTGAGGCGACTATACCTTCCATGAGAACTAGTAACGATGCGACGTCGTTTCTTATTTTATTATGAGAAAAGAAAAAATATAAAAATATTTATTTCAGATACTTATCATCTACAATAATAATATAGTTCATTGGGGTCCATCCAGAATGGTGTTCTCTTAAGAGCACTCAATTCGCCATACTTTTCATACAAAACCTCTGTACATATTATAGCGTTGTTAAACATTTTTCGTTAGATGTTTTGAACAAATTAGTATCTTGTGCACTATATAGCCGTGTATTTAGGCGAAATTAAAAAAAATTGTGAAACAAATTCAGTAAAAGCCTCCGAAAAACAGCGTTTTTGCTCAAATTTTACCTGAACTTTGGCCATATCTAATGTACCTATAAATTTTAAAAGTAAAGAAAACATTTATATACCAGGCTTGCAAATGTATTGGAGATACTAAATAACTAACTTTTTTCTTCACAAACTTGTAAGGTTTTTTCACAAGAAGTATATAGCCTGGAACAAGTTTTATGATATGCGAAATCATGAATGACGACCTAGCGAAGCGGCCGCGAGTGATCAGCGGAATTTACCGACTGATAACCGACGGCTCTGATGCTGTCTCTGTTTTTTCGCAGTCAAACATTACGTTGGATGAAACAACAAGCTTTTACACTATAATAATTTTCCTTCTATACAACCTGGTGTTATGAAATGTTATCTTAAGGTCAAGGAACTTTTTTATTGGTCAAATATGTTCATGACGTTACTGAAACATTGAAACGATGTGATACTTGTAAAGCTTTCAAAATCGCTAACTCTCAATCTCGTGGTCAGATTTGTTACCCTAAAGACGTTTCGTTGCCACTGCAACTTATTTCAATTGACATCATTGAACCATTGCCTACTGCTTATTACGGTTATATGTATATTTTTTCCATGGTAGACGTATTTTCCAAATATGTTTGGCTTATCCCCCTAAAAAAGGTAGACGCCAGTTCTATTACTGAAGCCAAACTAGAATCGGAGATATTTTTCAATTTTGGAGTGCCGCAGGCTATTCTCTACGATAACGCTACCGTTTTTCGTAGTAATAATTTTAAACTTTCTCAGATTTTTCCACATCGACTCTCCAATTTACACACCCTATTATACACCTCAAGCCAACACTTTTGAGCGATATAACCAGAGTGTCGTTACGTATTTGAGCATTTTGGTAGGAGAAAATTTGAATTGTTACCTAAGGTCAAACTTTACAGTTTTTACTGCGGATTTCCTTATTTTCAGTAGGGAAGTTAATTTAGATCCTACTCGAGCGCATGGACAGACTCGATGCACTAATTTAGCTGAAAGTCGGTCTCAACATACGTCAAATCTTTCTTCACTTGTTCAGGTTTATGCAAAAGTAGCAGATAATCTTTCATTGGCTTTTCTCCGTAATAATAAAAACCTTCTCCTTAACACTGGCGACATTGTATAGAGACGAAACTTTACAAGATCCTCCGAAGCCGATTTCTTTTCGGGAAAACTTGCTCCACGCTTCATTAAATGCCGTGTCACTAGAGTTATTTCAAGAACCACCTATGTTCTCAATGACTGTGATTCAGTTAATTCTGGTTTATATCACATAAAGGAAATCCATAAATGATTTTTAACGTCTAATTGTGTTGTGCCGTTTATAAGACGCAATGAGATTTATTAGTTTTACATACTGTTAATATTTGTTAAACTAAACCCTAATCAAATGTTATATCCTTATAATTAGAAAAAGGGTGCGGTTTTTTTTTAATTTTCATGATACAAGTATCGATTATCAATTTTACATGCATTTCTTTCCTCTGCTATTAAAGTTTAGAAATAATTTTCAAATTAATTTTCGACTATTAAACTCTTTTTAATGATAAGCCATATTTAGCGGAAACTTTTTACTGAGCATAGCTTCTTCTTCTTTCAACTTCATGACTTCGCTCACTGTTAACATTGACATGTTGCATTTATTATTTCGTTTAGTGAGGTGAAATAGTCGATATTTTTTTTCGATAATCTGGAATAGTTCTTGATGTGTCTAGTGAAGGGAGTTTGTCGATATGGAATTATTTAATCATGTATTATTAAATATTTTTTATTATTAGTTAATTTTTAACGAGAGCTCTCTTTTAATTTCTCGTTTTTGTTTGAAGTAATTTTTTTTCATATTTAATTCTTATCTCTTATTATTTTCGGGGATCCCCAAGTACTAATTAGGTTTAGCGATATCAATTCATCCGCGGATTTCTAATAAGTTTTAATTAGGTTATATTCAGACTAGTTAATTTTCTAGATAAATTAAGTCATTCGTATTTAAATAGTGATCTAAGTTTTACGCATCTTAACAAGCGCAGCTAACGTTTCAGTTGAAGGTAGACTTTCGAATTTATTCTGTATCTGTAGCATTTCGATTTCGTTCGTTTAGATTTAGGATTTTTAGGCTTGGTTCCTAGAATTAGTCTAACTGTTCTTAGTCTTATTATTATAGGCGATTTTTTATTATTTTATGCTAGAATGAGGGTATTGCAGCATTTCTTCTGCATGAATTATTTTTGCTCAGAGTATTTGTGGACTCCTTGTCGGTAATTATTTTTCGTAATTTTAAATGTTTTCACTACGTTCCAAACATTGTTGTCAAAATATCAGAGAGCATTTTTGTGTTGAGTGGTTCGTACGCAGAAATAACCAAATATTTATTTTAAATTATAACGTAAAAAACTATTGGTGATATTCAATATCAAAAAAATGATGTGACCTTTGGTGATGATGCTGTATTATTAATTTGTCCCATCTGTTTTCCTTTTTCTTTAACGGTATGTAGTCTTTTCATTATTTTAAATTCTTTAATATCTATTATCATATACATTGTCCTAGGTTCAAGATCAACCTTAAGGCCAAATTATTGGTCCTGGCTACTGGCCATAACTTCGCGGTCAAATTTTATCAAGTACTACCGGCGCAGTGTTGCGCTGACCCGTGTGATCTTCCAGCCACCAGACTGTGAAAGTCAGCCACGTCAGAACGAGGATCGGGGTGCTACTACGGATTCAGATTTTTTTTCTGTTCACTTATCTTTCGAACTTCTAATTTGCAATTTTAAGTTATTATAATTAGTTTTCTACATATTAATTATGTTCCAAGAAAACTTAAATCCGGCAAATGTACTACCTATTTTTTTGAACAACTGCGACACGGTAATTTTAGGTCATTGCAATCATTTATCTTATCCTTGTGTTTAGTTTCGTGTTACATTCTAAGCTGCCTAGACGATGTACTGTCACACTCCATCTCGGGACCATGGCCGCGAATCAAAGATTGCTAGACCGTGGGCAATTTCACCACGCACTAGGAGGCGGCAGGCCGCGACAAAGCCGTGGAGGTACAAGGGATTTTCCATTTCTTCGAACAGGAATCGAGGCACAGCACGCGAGATGCATGGCGTTTTCAGCATATTTTTACACATTTTTACATTATGTAAATTGTAAGTTTTTATTCTAATATTAATATATTTATTTTACGGCAAATTTAATAGAAATAAATGTAGGAAAAAAGAGACTGGCTCCTGATATACAGGCAACCCCTAGTTTAGGAGCTCACCACTAAACTGTAAACTTGTGTTTTGGCAATAAAATACTTATTATTATTTTTATTAAACTGGTGCACTGAAAAAAATTTGACGACCAAAACCTAAACAGTGTGACTTGCGAACTAAACTTACCAGTAACATAACTAGTTTCGTTAGTTGTTCGTTACAAAATTATTTGATTAAATGTAACTAAAGTTAGTTTCCCGACAACAAAACGTCTTACATAACTAGTTTTATATATCATTTTTTTCAGTGTGGCTTGGAGGATCTCTGTGCTCTGGCATGTTATGTTATGATACCTGTGTGAACACATTGGCACCGTCTCACATCGTGGGTGCGCGCCACAAAGCAGGAGCAGTAGCAGACAGTGCCCAAACCCTTATGCGACGCGAATATGTGTTTACCGCACTTGTTGTGGAAACGTTAGGCCCAGTGTATCCATGCAACCTTCTCAATAAACCATTATGCCAAATCTCACACTGTGCACGCAATATGCTTAAAAAGATCCGAAGATTTATTTTCACGTACCTATTTATATTTTATAGATTACTTGTGTAGTATGGACAAACATAATATAATATATTTTATTAACTTTTGCTGACCTGGATGATGCAAGTTGACCGAGCAGTGGTTGGAAGATGCGGCCAAAGAATATGAAGGCTCGTCTTTGGGTTTCAGCAATTCATGGGTTGACACCGCATGTATTGACAGCTCCTGTACAAAATAAATAAAAAACAGTTCATAAAGAACAATTTATCGAAGGTTAGATGAAATAGACTAAGTATATTTTTGGTTGTGTGAACTGATTTGGGTCATAATAGTTTCTGTCAAGTCAAAGAGGAACCGCCAAAGCCGTTGGCTTGAAAGTTTTCTATTATGAAGTGGTGTTCACAATTAACCCAGTGCAAATTCCAAAACCTTTAACTAAAAGTCACTATTATCTGAAAAGAATATTTTTTGTTATTTGTAGTTAAATGGTGTTGAAATCAAACTCAAATAACCAAGAAATTTTTTTAAAATCAAAATTTAATCAGGAATAAAAAAAAACAGAAGAAGTGATCATTTTTATTTACAATCTAAAAAGAAATAAATGATTCACGTTATTAAATTTTGTATAAGTTAAGCAATATCATAACATAACATATATAATAGCATATAGATATCGTTATATAAAACTCTGAACCATATAAAATACTATAAAAGCGTAGGTCCGCCTGGTGGTAAACTGTTTGTAAATATTAAATATTTGTAAATATTACTATTACGAGCTCATAATGCCATACATTGATAACTCATTATGAATAAGACCGTAAAAATATAAATCTGCAATTGTTTCCCAACTATGAATTCCTGCAATTATTGACTCAAATAAGAATAATTGCGTCAATCTGGGTTAAAATTTCGATTCCATTTACCTAGTAATAAATGTTCAAACATATAAAACTTTTGGATTTACCCTAGTTTTATTTAATTCTGAAAATATTTTCGAGTAAATCTATGTACAGTACAGTAAGTACATCGCAGAATTCTCTGTAAATGACCTGTATAGCAGCGGACTGAAAACGTTTATCAGGTTTCAAATTCGATTCCATCTCAAAACGTGCGAATTAAGGTTTAAAATTGTGAAATTTTGCATGTGTCAAAGACTTTTTAATAATACGGCGAGAATTTTGTATCATTTGCAAAAGAAATGCATATTCCCTTCTATGTAAATCTTTGACGAAAATGATTAAATACGTGTTTTTTATTGCAGTATCATTTAGATCCAAAATTTCGAGATATGTCATCACAAAGTTTTCTCAAAATGTTCTAGTCACTGGACACTATGCACTACATACAATGCGCTCACTTTCGCTCCTTCCCGCGCCTCCCCCGCGCTTCGCCTACTTGGCATTTCACTGATTAAAATAACTTAATACACAAGTCACCAAACCCCTTGCCTCTCGCGAGCTGGTCCTGGGGTCCCATTCGAAGAAATCGAAAATCCCTTCTTCTACCTCCATGGCTAGTCTCGGCTTGCCGCATCCTTGTGCGTAGAGTGTGTGTGGTCCATGGTTTGGCAATCTCTGATTTGCAGCCAGGATGGTTTCCCGATATGGAGTGTGAAAGTTTATTCCCTGTTGTCGAAGGCGAGGAATTCTATATTCATCGTACATCCTCTGAGCAGCTAGTAAGCTTTTTCCGCTTTAGAATGTAGCACCTCACCATTTCATAATACTCCCGATGGGAAAACATTTTGAATAAGTAGAATGAAAAGTCGTTCGCGAAACTAAACTCAAATGAATAAATGAGGCTTAATGGTGGGAACGCCCTCAAGCTCTATTTTCACATTGGGCTCGAGTATGGGAAGACATCAGTGGGACTGATCTATGTGCACGTCTTTTCGCCTGAATGCCCGATAGAATACATCCCGTCATAGCTGCTGATGGAGCCATTTAATATTACGGAAATATTATAATTTGTTTTATTTCTCTTGTACCTTGTGCCATGGCTACCAGCTGTAACTTTTATGTCGAGAATCCAGTTCTTCTGGGGCGCTGTGTAGAGCCGACGCGAGCGATATTCTATCCGCCACCTTGTGCAAGTCAGCCACGCCACAACGAGGTTTTCCAGAATAATTCGGAGCTGAGCGTTTCGTCGGAGGTTTAGTGTACTACTTCAAATCCAGGATATTTTTTATTACTACTCAACGAACCTTTCATTTGAAGTTATTTTTTACTACGTCTTAATGTTTTAAGCAAACTTAAAACCATCTAATTTAATAGATACTGAACACGTTAATTTTGTGTTGTATACAAGGCTTTATTTTAATATGGGTACACACGGCTACAGATCAAGCTATTTTCCAATATAAGCTGACGTCTCATTGTACGGAAATCCTATACAATGCGAGATCAGCGTATACTTATATAGCTTGATGTGTAGCTGTGTGTACTATCGTCTATGGTAAGTATTTATTTTTATTTTCAATGTTTTATTGACTCAACATTTATGGTACAGCTTTGATATCACCTCAACGTCACAAGTCACAACGTACCAAGGTCATTGTTTCACTAAATTTCGAAACAATGTAAAATGTAGCTATTTTTAGGGTACCACCCTAATCTATACAAAATGTACCTTTTTTCTTTTTTATTATGCTACAATATCAAGTATTTGCGCAGATATGTAATTATTATGAACGATATAATTGACTTTACTACATTTCTACAACTTTTATGACTCTACCCAATGTTATTATGAGTAAAGGAGGACTCTAGTGACTTTGTATTCAACAGGAAGAGACTCATTTTAAGCATTTGATAAATTGATTAATTTTGTTTTAAAAATTTTAAATTATGTGGTCTTCCTTTTATTTCTGAGACTATGTTATTTATCAAAAAAAATATCCTTATGATGAAGTCTTTCGATCGGTATGATAAATCTACAGGGTAATTATTTTTCTCATGTAACGGGTTCGATTCCCGGTTCAACCATGGAACTATTTAAAAATATATGAATGCAGTTTAAATTGGTTTTTAAATTAAAACAATGTCTTCTTTCAGTAAAATTTTCCATCTACAATATTTAAGGTACTTTCCCTCCATGTGGCATAGCCGTGGGACGCCCTATATATTCTGCAAAATAGACCCCTCACATGTGCTCGTTATAATAAAATAATAAAAACCTAAATATTACATAAATTTTCCGAACAATATTTTATTAAGAAACTAGCAGCGAATCCCGGCGTTGCTCGGGTTAAAATACATCGCATATTTAGTGGTATAAAAAATATATAAGGATACATTTTTAACAGATATTATAGATTTCTATTTTCGATTTCGATTTGGTTCTTTTAGTTAAAACAATAACAATAATAACACTCGTACACATTTTGGAACTTTCCAGATCAATCAAAAAAAATTAGAACTTTCTCTATCATTTTAAATTGCACTCATTTTAGAACTTTCTCGAACATTCTAAATCGATCATAATAAATTTCACTCATTTTGGAACTTCCTAGATCTTTCTAGAACTTTCTCGAACATTCTAAATCGATCATAATCAATTGCACTCATTTTGGAATTTTCCCGATCTTTCGGAAAATTTCTAGAACTTTCTCGATCATTCTAAATCGATCATAATAAATTGCACTCATTTTGGAACATTCCAGATCATTCGGGAAATTTCTAGAAAGTTCTCGAATATTCTAACTCGATTCGATAAAACTGTTATTAGTTTTGGACATTTTGGAACTTTCTAGATGAAGCCAGAAATTTGTAGAACTTTCTCAAAATATGCTATATCGATTATAATAGTTTGCATTCACTCTAGAATTTTCTAAATCATTCTAGATATTTGTTGAACTTTCTAGTACATTCCAGATCGATTATAACCGTTTTACACATTTTGGAACTTTCCATTCCAGAAATTTTGAGATCTTTTCAGAAGTCCTCATGCGTTAGAAAAGGACAGCAATATATGTTTTAACATTTTCGCCACCCACAACCACCCCCTTCCACCCACCGCGACCAAACTCCCTTACTACCACCTGGAGACCAAGGGGTATTGACCACCCCAACGGGAAGTTGATTGGGGTTGGTGGTGATTGAGAAAACTGCGTATTTACGTACCCACAAAAGCATTTTATATATATTATTAGATTAGAAATTGGCAGTGTACTTACACTGGTTCATCGTGGCTGCCTTTGTCTATGCAAGGTAGTTCACTGCAACGGTAATCAGACTGTATAATAATAATGACTGGACTTTGGTTGACCACTAACATACCTCTAACGATTGCAGTGGGCAGTGGGCATGCGTGGTGGAGTAGTATATGCCCATTCCCTCCATCCTCATACCTGAAAGGAGGCCTCTGCTCAACAGTGGGACATTATAGGCCGATGATGAAAAAGCATCATTTAAATACATTCCCCAAAGAGATCCCATAAAAAATATGGTAATAAATCCCACAATACTTTTAGAATAGAAGTACTCAAAGGTGCTTTATAAAAAACGAAAATCTATAACTATAAAAAAAATCCAAATCCAATCTACCACAATCGACCTGTAAGTGTCTTTATGACAACTTTGGCAAAACTCTTTATGTCCCTGACAGAAAAAATAAACATCCATCGCATAAACACGTGCGTACTATATTTTTCTAATGTTAATATTAAATCGAATCTCGAAGAGATGGCCAATAAATATTCTACAATATCTATTTTTAAATACGTAGGATGCTTTCTCCGATCTTGAATGAACGGAGAGTCGACCCTCCTCGTAATGTCTTTGGTTGTTACATTCAGTGCAAGTGACAAGCGATTTGTACACTAATTTTATTCCAGGCGCAGAATACTTTATTATTATTCGCCAGAATAGTAATTTTATTATTGTTTGCGGTTTATATTTTTAACTTAATAATAAATGAATCTACACATTTTAAAACTCGAAAGTTCATAGTTTATCACATAATACTGTGTCAAATCAAACACATTGATATCTGAAATTAACGCTACGTAACAAATACTACGTGAACGTGAGTGAAACCGTACGTTACGGTACAGCGGCAGTTAGGCATTGCCTGTCAGATAAAGACTTCGGAATTATAGCTAATCAACGTTTGATAACTTTATTATGAATAAGGGGGTTAGTAGAAAATAGAAATATTATGTCCATCATAAGATTAACAATTTTAATTTAGCTCTATATTATAAATTAATTTAAAAAAAAACGTTTGATTATAGAGATAAAACAATCATTAATTTTACTTAATGAAATAAGTACGCTGGGCACTCACAGCTTGAACCGTAGTGTTAGCTTTTTGACAGTGTCAGCTATATCCGAGCTGATTTGTTCGCAACAGCTGCGTGAGCACACCTATTAACCGCTGATACATGTTTGTCAGCCGGCTATTAGGGTGAAAGAGATAAAATTTCAGAATCATCTATATAAGAGCGAGATCGATTCATTTCTCCAATTCACGACCAATATTTATTTGCTGCATCGTGACACTCAGAAAAATTCTTGTACCAAAAAATTTGAATTGGAATAAAAATGTGAGATCTCAGTTGGCAGGCCACTTTTCTCGTCTCTATATAAAGAAATATTGGTCAAGGAATTTCAGTTTCTACAGATTCTGAGGCAGTTGATAAAATACCGACTGTATACTTCTTTTCGAAATCAAGTTAACTTATCACGCTGAATAAATAACTAGTTGGAACTAGCTTTTTTTCATAAATATCAATCGTGAAAAGTTGATCTTTTATGAGAAAAAAATGAAATTTATTCATTATGAGATAATTTCCAGCATCCATGGATGTAATGTATAATTAATATTTTGTTGTTATACTAAAGTAGCAAAGAAGCATACTGCCAAAGTATATTATTATGCTAAAAACCTTCATGTATGTGCCAACAACTGTACAAAGCACTCAGTCGGATGAACGATGTGCGAACGCATACAAGGATGAAGGGGTTCGTAGTTTTCGAAAAGATGGCATAGGTAGTCTTAATTATAAATGAGGGCGCACTGGCTTTCACGTTGAAAACTTTTCTAATGTTCTTTGTTAAAAAGAGATATAGCAAGACTAAGTTTATAAAAAACAGAATCGGCACCAATATCAATTATTTTATATTGAAAACTATAAGTTTAAAAAGGTTAAGAAATAACATTATCATATTTAACATTATTTACTTGCTGAATAAAATTTTAAGTTACTATCGAAAATGTCTTTAATGAATATCATCAACACGTTTGTTATGAATTAGCTGTTTTCAGAAAAATATGTAGTTTAATAATATTCTTGGCGATGCAACAACTACAAATATTCTGTCAACGCTACTTTAGTTTATCAGGAATGATAATGAAATGATACAATTTATTGATACCAGTATAATTTTCACAACTAAATATGTTTGTGAAGGAATCAATGCTCACTGTAATTTTTGGCTGGGTTGGTAATAATTTATAATTTTTCATCATAAGTAAAAAACTACGTAACAGAAAAGAAAAAAAAACCTGTTTTGGAATGAACAAATGAATTTATATCATATGATACCCCATTTAAACTTGTTGTCAAATATTTCGGCCTCTTTTGCAAAGAAAATAAATGAGTATATAATTATTTTTTTCATTTGCAATAAGATTGGGTAAGCTAATAACTATTTTATAATTAATCCAAATTTCAAATAATCAGCAAGCAGGTTGCTGAAATATAGCATTGTGACAGACCACAACCAGGGGGAGTGGTTCCTTTTTACCTTATTGGTTCGGACCCTAATAAATTAGTATTCATCATATGAAAAGCACAGTTTTTTTTTTATTATTTGATAAGAGATAAGAGCTAAGTTATAATATACACAATGCTAGTTGTGTGGCCTTTTATAGACTTCTCTCTTCTATACCTAAACTCTCTCTCTATTCAGTTAAGCAGGCAGGTTCTAGGCAGTTAAGTCGGGTAGAGCCGTAGAGCGCAAGCCCTAACCTAGTAGTGTCCTCTTCTCTACAGTCTAACTATTCAGTTCAGTTATTGCTTAGTGTAGTACACAGTACAGTACAGTTTTATTAGTTAAAGCTTTTAAAATTTTAATTTGCTTAATTTAGTAGAGTCCCTTGAAAATCAGTGTCGTCTTTGCCACAAAAATAAGGTAAATAGGGAACATAACATATATTGGTTGCATTAAACCACGGAAAAATATTTTTATTGTTCCGTGCATTAAACATATTTTTATGAATCAAAATGTTTGCTACGTAAATTTAGTGATGAGACGATGGTGGATCGCAGGGTAGGATTAAACGAAAATAGCACAGTAATTAATGGGTGTTTCAAAGCCCACAATCTCAAAACGAGACGCATTTCGAAAATTCCATCGCTTATAATAAAATCATGTTCAAATATAGGTAATTTCATTTCATCGTCAATATTTAGTAACCACTGATTATGATTGGGATTAATTTTATTACAATTTTACTGTGTCATTCATTTCTTGTTTGAAAGGCTAATTTTGCTCGCTGTTCTTATTGAGGCCAAAATTTTCACATTCCACATTTTTCTAGTGGCGCATTTAAAATGTTATCCATAGCTTCCTAAATACGTAATCAATTGTAGCCTTTACATTAGGTATTCTCTATGAAGCGCTCGTGGCGTAGCATGATTAGCCCGTCTTAATCGATCGAAAAAGTTCAGCTACCACCGTCGTGGTTGGTACCTAGATGGGTGACCGCCTAGTGGTATTTAAATCGAGCGTTTCCGTGCTTCAGAAGGCACGTAAAGCCGTTGATCCCGGTTATCACTTAATTGTGATACTCGCTAGTTGGCCTACTAGGCGACTTGAAAACTGCAGCAGTAGGCTAACCACTAACCAATAGCCTACCTCCACCGACCCGCAGTAGGCACGCGTGGTGGAGTATCTGCCCATTCCCTTTCACCCTAATTTGTGAAAGGAGGCCTGTACTCAGCAGTGGGACATTATAGGCTGGATGTTGACGATGATTCTCCATGTATACAATATGTATACAACACAACAATTAAAAAACGCGACTGATGTTACAATAACTAAAAAAAAATATAATGAATGTAAAAAATTTACCGTTTTGTAGCAGTCGTGAAAATATTAGCAAAGCTTACGATTCAATAGGGCTTATAATAATCCATTTATTTTAGTAGCACCGGTTAAAGTTTGACAAGGTGGGCGAAAAGGGAACTGAATTCCACTGTACTCATAAACCTTACACTGTACTCATAAATCGATATTTACGATATCATCAGAAGAATATAGACCATTAAGTACTATGGTTCTAGCGCCAAACATTCAAGCAAAACAATCAATCCTCAAAACCAGACTAGAAATCACTTATAGAACTTCTGAGATTATATTTAGATGTGTTCATTTTTTAAACTTATTCTAGGTAGTTGTTAAAAACAAAATAATTGTAGAATTATTTAAAGTAGAATTATTGACGTACAACACTGGTCATCGTGACATACATTTAAAAAATGGATGATCTAAGCAAAATAAAATTACTGGTATAGCATGATGAGTTTTATGGACACATTAAAGAATGCATAGTCAGACATACTCGTCGCATCGCAACCGACACTATTTCGGAGAAAACTGATGTCAGTATATTATCCTATCATAAAATCACCATAAAGAAAGAGATGAAGAGATGAACAGAAATTGCACAGAACTCCCATGTTACTAACCGATTTTTGGAATGAAAGTGAATAAATATTGTCACTTCAAGGAGCCAAGGTTTATTTTTCAGTGCGTTTTGTATATCCCACGAAATTAAATTTTCTCACATGGTGTTTGTAAAAACGGAAATAATCTTTTGGCTTTAGATTCCAGTTCTCTGATGTACAGACAGAAATAACATTTTACTTTACTGTGAATTTTTTTACTCAGAATAATTATAAACCATATTTACCGGTATGAACGCAAATGACGAGTCAAACAAGCAACAATTGCGCAACATTACCAATTTGCTCACACACAACCATAGGTTTAAAAAAAAAATCTATGTCAGAACTACAATGAGAGATCATTCCGTAATAATAAATTACAAGAAATAGCAAATAAAGACAACTTAGTATTTGATGGTGCTTGTTTTTTTTTTTTTTTTTTATACCACTAAGGTGGCAAACAAGCATACGGCCTGCCTGATGGTAAGCAGTTACCGTAGCCTATGGACGCTTGCAACACCAGGGGCATCACTCGCGCGTTGCCGACCCTGAAGAAATCTCTTCACGCCCTTTTTGAAGAACCCCATGCTGTACTCCATTGGGAAAACCACGGCGGGGAGCTCATTCCACAATCTTAGCGTCCGCGGAAGAAAGCTCCTTTGAGCCCGCACAGTTCGAAACAATTCTGGTTTCAATATGTGAGGATGGACTCCCCGTCGATGGCGAGAGTTGCGATGGTAGAAGGTAGCAGTGGGCTTGTATTATTATTGTATCATATTTTACTCTTATATTATAATAATATACATTTTAGCATGCTTGTATTATTACCAAATGTTATAAAGACGTCTCCATGTAGGTACAACGAGATCTATATGAACATTTGGTAATAAAAATATTTTTTCAAATCGTGAATTAGGTACGACACTTTTACAACGAACCGGTTAAATGCGAGATTATCCAATGTAAAAAAGCAATAAAAAATAATTCATTTTCAACCGATATAATTCTTCTATTAACATAAACATCACCAATAAGGCAATACAGAAGGACTCGTAAGTATAACCCCTTTATATGTCTTTATACATCCGTCTAGCCAGAAGGATAAAGCCAAGTCCTGACTGACTGAATTAAAAGACTTCGACAGAAATTCGACACATCTCCCTTCCACCTTTAGAACATAAATTCAAAACTGATATAGGTTAATCGGGAACCAGAGATTTTCCACAATTCAATATAAAATAACCACAAAAGCATAGGGATTTAAAGTTTGTTCTTTCAGAAAAGATATCGAATGCGAAACATACTGTAAGGTAATACCAAGGTCCTACCAAAATATCTATTGGTCAAGCAAAGCAAAAATAACAATAATACCTATCATATTTATCAACCCCGAGCATGATGCCCGTGATGTAGCCAATTTTTCTTTATCTCCACATTTTCGATATCGATATCTCATAATACATGACAATCATGACATTATTTTTTCATATTCTGTTAATCGGGCACCATTTCTGTATAGAGAGAAATTGAGCATGAGGGCCGAGATGACTTTTCACCCAGTAAAAAGTCTACGAAGTAACGTGGACCCATGAACCTACAAAAAAGGTTTGTAGGATCATGCGTGAACCAAGCCTCCCATTGACAAACTTACATCGAACCAACACCGCGTAGCAATTCCCTATGTACCTACGATATTTGCAAAATAGATAAAACCATGGGAATACCAACAAAATCAATTAGCACTAACGACCGACAAAGAAATCAGAAGATTAAATCGTTGAACTCTTTTTGTGGCCTTGCGTAACAATACAATTATAATGGATTATTATGAAGTAACATAATATATTAATATCTAGAAGCACTCATAGCACTATAGCTGATACAGCTGATATTGATTCAATTTTTGTTTAATGGCTTTTGACAAAGTTCACAAAATGGTTGACAGACAGCAAATTCCTACCTTTTCTTCTAGACTTAGCATAATTCATTTGTTTTTATAGCCAGCCATAAAGGCTTTATAAAATAAATAAAGTTTTATAGTGGAACTCTGTGGTTAGGTACTAGAAAATGAGGACGTTTATCGTCAGAGGAATTTTAAAATTTTCAATGAATATCTCGATGTCCTAATGAACAAATCTATTTAAGTTATTTATTTATTTAATGGTTCACCATTAATTCATGTTAAGAAGATTGCTTAGTTTCCTTTAATTTATTAAAGAGATTATTAGAGTGATTTGATCCATTTAATTGAGATAATCGAATGGCTCCATATAACACAGGAAGCCGGTTGTCGTTTTTATCGATTCCAGGTCATTCCAGGATGAGTCAAGCGACTTTAAAAACCTCTTTGAATGCCTCTTATTTTATCGAATCTTCGAATTTTACTTATTTTATCCACATTATAGCACATGTTCTAAGAGTGGTAATCAGAAACCAACTATATGATCAAAAATTACCTAATTTAAATATTTAATTATTTCCTTGACTCATCTTGATTACCACCTACCTACCTAGGTGTAGTGGTAGGCAGGAAGTCTAACTGAAATTGCCTTAATTTGACTAAAGGACTAATTTTAATGAATCTATATTTTTTATTTTGGAAACTGTGAAAACATTTATTATGATGATATCTCTAAAAGGGTTTTTGCCCTAACTGCAGCCTCAAGCACCGAATAAACTGATCTAAGAGCAGCGATTCCGCCTTGCTAAACCAACAGCAATGCGCACGCAATAAACTATTTCAACTCCCTCATTGATTATGATTATTAACAAAATTAGAGCTAAAGAAGAAAAGCTAGAGAAATATTGCTAATAGATTTTTTATTCTTGGGAGATCCTACGTAATTCCAATATTTTTTGGTAAAATAGTCACCTAAAACAATTAAGTTCATTAAAAGATTCGGAATTCATGAATTGCATAAGATGCTGTGATTTCGAAAATGATAATTCCATAAGCAATATTGCTTTATCTTCCTTTTTAGCCCGCAAGCACTCTGTTATTCTTTTCGACTATGAGGTAAGTAAACAAAACAAAGTAATCAATAAGTCTGAGTCTAAGTCTGACTCGCGCTTGGCCGGCTTTAATTTCTTCTTCGCACAACTATATGGATTAATATCCATATTTAAGATGCTATATTGGCAGCAAGTTTTTTTAAACCGGTTTTCCCGCGGTTTTCTTCTTCATCTTTTTGCAGCTTGGCAATCAAATCCTTATAATCTATTCCGCCAATTCCCTACCACCGACATCGCTTTGATAGGCTAAGTCGAGGACACATGCACTCCGACTGGCTAAGTCAAGGACACACTAGATGCAGTGATTGGTCCTTACTATTCAAAATCAGTGCAAAATCACCCATTAGTTGCGAAATTGGATTGCTCGGCGTTACTACTCTTAAAGGACTTTTCCTTGATGATGACATTGGATTCAAATGGTATAAACAATAAGAATTAATGCAACTAAGTTAATTGGCTCGTGAAATAAGCCCATTGTGCTTCGTACACGACCGAATTAGCTGCGTAGCTTAGCAATATTTATCGATAAGCTACTTTTAAGCTTCTTAAGTTCTTTAAATCCCTTCTTTAAGATCGAATTTCGGTTGAAGTCTCGTTCATATGAAAGTTGACGCTTGAGTAAAATATACACATGTAAAAAAGTACTAGGGGCCACCCACGAGCACTGTGCAAATGCACAAACATGAATAATCTGTTGCAAGTAACGTACGTAGGTACTTACTTGCACAAGTAAGCACAGTCATATTATACTCGTACGTAAAGCGATCTCGCTTTATTTTTTAGTTCTCGGCTATCGCTACGTTCTATTTTAATGCCGTTACGTTGAAATTGAAAATGTACTACAATTTATATTATCATCACTTCTCTTCCCGCGATGTGGTCTTAGCTTATCCAAAAAATATAATAAGGGGCAACGCACACTGAGACGTGAGGCGACGCGACTTGGCGCGTAGTTTTTAAAATAACAATAGAATACATAACATTATTTCGTATACAAAAAGGTACACATTTCAGGGAGAGAATTCGGATATGCCTCGCGGGCGGCGCGAGTCACTTGTCACGAATTCTCTAGGTAACTGAAATGTGCAACTTTTTGTGTATTAATTAAAGTTCTAACAATTATATTGCTATCTAAGCTTGTCGCATCGCGTCTTTGTATGAACTGACCCTTAGTTTAAAAACACAGACGAATTTTTAATTAAAACATACGCTACAAAGTATAAATAAATTAAATGTTACGAGTACTTACACCTACATAAAATTAGGTATAAGTAGTAGGTAATGATTAATAAGATAAGATAAAAGATAGTTAATTAATTTAAGTTAGCTACAGACATACGAAACGTAACCTACGCCTTTTATACAACTTGGCAAAATTACACGAAACTAAACTAAATTCATTTTAAAATAAATTAAAATAATATGTACTTGTTAGCGCATTCATCCTATTATAACAATTGATGCCATTGTTATATCATTAAACGCGAGCCAAGCAATAAAAAAAATAATGCGTCTTTTTTATTTATATTTAACTATATTATATTATTTTTTAGTTATTGTAGTCTTATCAATTTAGGTCCTTGTCTGTGTTTCTACATTGTCTTTATCTCTGCTAAGGCACAGTATTGCAAAGGGATTGTGTTATCTACCATCAAGTTTCATCTTCACGTGGGCTTCCTAGTAGTCACTAAAGAGTTCCATTACCCACGTTTTAGCTTAATTATTAGACCAAGGGGCTAATAAGGCCGCTCAAGCATTATTGCAAATGCAATTAATTTTTCGAATTCTCGGCAGATCCTATATCTCACATCCCACTCTTTATATATACAATTTAATTCATTAAATGCCTGCTGGGAATCTTGCGGCGGCAGACTTTAGGAAATTATATTTAGATTGTAATTTGTACATATTTAAAAGAGTCGATATTAATAAATTGCAAAAGATCTGCCGTAAATTCATAAAAATGAATAGCATTAGTAATATTGTTTGAGCTTCCTTTTTAGCCTATCAGTTCAATAGTATAATTTTATTGTCATCAAAATTATATAACGTTTGCAAAGTTTCTAGATACGCCCACTAGAAATGGGTGAATTTCAGTTCCATAGATTCAATTACACTTACAGGTCAACAAGTAAAAGCGTCATTAAAAATATTAACCTAGCTGTCTTTATTTACAACAAATATGTACAAAATACAATCTATATATAGAAAATTTAATTTAAATAAATAAGCTGTCTTAAATCTGGATATAATTTTCCTATGACATTCAGAAAAATGTGTGATACCTACTTATTTAGAACAATGAAGAATACTGACACAAACTTTTGTTATTGTATGCGTAGGCATGTATTCAAATGATCTTTATTATATGCAGGAACTTAGCGTTAACAAAAAACGATTTATGCTGAACAATATTTGATTTAATAGGTAGTAATAAACTCAAGTTCGACACAAATTAACATTGGCACAATTAAATTATACTTGATTGAGGCCAAGTATTACAAAATTATCGTGAGTGAGAGTTGTGTCATTTTAATGGATATATTATTTATTTTTAGTCATCTGAAAGTTATTTTTTATTTGCCCTAAGGGCGAGAAATAAAAATAATAATAAATATTCTGGAACATTCCTCACACACGGAAGTTTAACCATTTTGAATGCATTGCTATTATAGGATTAGCGGGCAAAGCGCTAAGTAACATCAAAATAATTGATTACAAACGAAAAATAAACCCAGTCCTGAAAGTAAATAATTATATGTACGCACGGCTACACATCAAGTTATACATTTCCAATCTGACAGAAATCCTATACAATCCGAGATCACCTTATACTGGAAATGTATATAGCTTGATGTGTAGTCGTGTGTACTAGTATTATTAGATTTTTTTAGACTTATCTAACCTAACAAAGATAATCAATAAAATTGATCAGTGATGTTTCCTGTTGTTAAACATGTTCTGTGGTAGGACTCCATGGTAACTCATGGGTAATGATTATAATTACTAATGACTCATATAAAGATGAAAAATTTAAATTAATTTGAAATTAATAGTAGCCGCCATAACTTCAATACAAAAAATAAAGATAAAATTGTGACACCTAGATTCAGGTTATCTAAAGCTAATAAGTCTTTTCTCGGGAATTGCGTTCAATTCTATAATAAAATCCCACTCGAAGTAACTAAAATGTCATATAATAAATACAAGGATTTTATAAAGCAGAGGTTAATTGACAAAGCCCTAAACGATAAGGTACTACGACCTATAAGGTAGGGGCTCATTACGTGGAAGACAAGAATATAGCTTGTAGTAGCTTCTCTCTGCACTTGCATCCCCTCTGGCTAAGTGACAATTGTATGAATAAGCATAATAATATATATTCAATATATCATTATGCTCATTCCAAATACTAATACAATATATAATATTGTATAAGTATTTGGAACAAAAGCTGTAATATGAAAAGTACTTCTAAAAAAATGCCTTGCTGAATTTCTTGCCGGAGTCTTCTCAGTGAACCGATGGTAACTTCAACTGTATGCGTTAGTGCCTTACCAAGGCCTAAACTGAATAATATTTTGATTTTGATGTTTCTCCCAATATCTAGTCACAAATAATAACGTTTAGCCTGCGGTGACAACGACGGTATTTTAGATATTATTTTAAATATAATTCAGACATTCAGACACTATTTAGTAACTCTTTATTCCGATTATCAATATCTTATTTTACAAGCTTTTATTGTAACTATGTTCGGGGGGAATCTTGCAAGTCGAATTTCACCCACTTTCAGTGGTCGGATTGATTTGTCAACAAAAAGTACAGTCACCAAAAAAAGCTTGTATTAAAAATGATTATTTTTACAAATACTTATTTCAAATACGAATGGAATGAAATATCATGGGTAGGTATAATCATGTGGTTAAGTACATACGACCGGCAGCTCCATCGCTGCGCTGGCGCACTTAAAAACTCAATACTTTACACATTTGTCACAGGGCTGGTCAAATTACAACGGAGTCATTTGAGTCGCCGCGTGCCGTAGCATCTGAGTATACGTCATCTTTCGCCGCTTGCCTTACAGCCTTTATATTTGCGACTTCAATACCACCAGTGAATTGTATTTGAAATTTATATTGTTCCCAATAAATTATATCAATTCATTGTTTGTTTCATGACTGTTGAACAAAGAGTTGTAGAGTGGTTTGCTCGAGCAGTATCGTTTTTAGTATAATATAACTTTCGCCCTGCAGTTTCACCCTCGTTAGAGTTCATGTACACATATTGCCTATAAAACTTTGCCTTTTAAACTTAGATACTTATATTGTTAAAATATATATATATAGGTACTGAAACTCAAAAAAATTTTTTTTTCATCAAACCCAAACGTGTGGGTTATCTTCAAAAATTATATTGAGGTTTATAATATCATTTTTTTCTTCATTGGTACTTAGTTTAGAAAAATCCTTACATTGCAGTCTCTCTGACTTCCTGTCTGTCCGTTATTGTGCTGTTAACGCACATACCACAGATTTTGATACGATTTTACTGTGACCTAAAGAACGTTTTTATTATTTTGTTGTATGTCCAAATAACAAAATATTATTAATTTTTTCCCGTTTACAACATTTAACAAAAAAAATATATAGGACTTAATTAAATATGTAGTGGGAGACAGGAGTCCAAACTGAGTAGATCCCGTACTATGGATCTCCTGGTATCCTCTCGCGACGTACTAAATTTATTTAACATCTTTTATTTACATTATTAAAAATGTGAAGATTTAAAAAACATACAAATAAAGGGTATTGCATACAAAAACAAAATAGTAAGATTATGTGTGTATAATGTTGTAGGCATAGAGTTAGAATATGTTGTGGGTGTATGTTGTGAGTGTATTTACATTATACACACATAATCTTATATTTTATAATGTATGTTAGTGAAATGGGAGGTGAGTGCAAATGTCAATATATGAACATATCTGGGAATGAATTTATTATATGCGTATCTATGTGCCAGTAGAAACTATAACTATACAATCTAATTTTTATCAGGTTTTCAGTATTAAACGCGTTTTACCATAGAGATGAGACATAGCTAGATAGATTTTTCGCCCCCAAAATAGCCCTATACTTATTACCATTTTCTCGTTTACAGTAAAGGAGATTTTATGCATTTTCCCTCCGTGTGGCGTACTACATGAGACGCCCTGTTTATAGACTATTGCTTGGTATGTGCTACCGATATTAGTATTATCTTGCGGCGGCACCCTTAATATACCTATGGCAAAAAGGGCGGTGGCTGCCTCACGCATCGTCATTGTAAACGAGTTCATCTTGAGCCTGCTATATACTTTTCTTTTTTTTTGTCAAGATCTATTTTATCGTTTTGCTGGAAAATCGCGCTATTGGAGATACGCAAGTATTTTTGTAAATTATTTCAAATAAATAGTTTTCACTCGCTAGCCAACCTAAGACCTTATGCGTTGTTGGTATTTGTGGGTATATAATTCCTGGAAAATTGATCTTGTATATTCATATCTATGTTATGATTGAACCGATAATATGTCTGTCGCATTGCAGGAGAAAACTTTTGTTACGAAAATCTGCACACTCTCTGACTGGAAGTTGCTAGATGACTCAACGCTTAAAATTTTCCACAGTTTTAAGTAGGTACATGTAATTTTCGACATTTGTCTCCTGTATTGTACCGTAACTTGTACTGGTAAATAATACTGAATCTTATTGACAATCTGTTGTTCGGTTCGTGATGAACTTATGTCAGGGACGTTTGATAAAACTCTGCGCCATCCGCAATCACTAAAATTTTCATAAAATTGTGCCGCTATACAAATACCGCTATAATACAAATTACCTACTTATTTTTTTATAAATTAGTTAAAATAATATACCTAATAGCAATCTATGATATTGATAAGTACAAACCCAAAAATGTGCAAACAATGAAAATTATGCACCTGAAAGAAATAAATATAAACTAACTAGGCACCTTACACTTACACTTATAGTCATCTTTCAATTAGCTAACTCAGGGGTTCCCAAACTGTGCGTCGCGACGCCCTAGGGCGTCGCGGTAGTATCCCAGGGGCGTCGCGGCGTCGTGAGGTGATCTAAATAGGTTGGTTGTCTGTGTCAGCTACTTGAATTTTGGAGCTCAGTTTATCAAGAATATCGTTCCATCAGCACTGCAGCATAGCGAGACAGGTTTCTCTGCAGTTGCAGTAAATAAATTTAGAGACAGAGACGAGACTGGCAATTTCGAAACTTGAGCCTCATTTTGAGAAACTGTGCTCAGAAAATCAAGCATATCCTTCTCATTAATACCAAACGAAAAGAGATAAAAAAGGGTGTGCTTGCTTTTTATCTTTTTTGTTTGCTTTCATTTTTGTTTTTATGTTTTGTTCTTTATTTTCTAATAAAAAGTTTAGATGCTATATGGAGTTTTTCTGACAAATTGTTATTAGGCTAGAACTGCAACTAGTAGGTAAATGTATGTCAAGAAAGCAAGAACGGCGCAAAAATATGGCAACTTCCCAAGGGCATCACAGTTAAAATAAGTTTGGGAACCCCTGAGCTAACTTATTGTTATTGTATAACATAGTCTATATGTGATGCCATTGAATTATTTTCAATAATATACCTACGTTAATCACCGATAAAGCTGTAAGAATAAGAGTCAAACAAACAAGGTCGTTGATGTAACGGACGATGACGAAGACATCTTTGATAACTAGAGTTCAGTGCTGAGTGAGATAGCGTCATTCATTAACAGTACACGGGAATTAATACAAAAAGGGGTAAATATTATATTTAAATATTTGTTTTCATTAGATATATCTAAATCCACTAATATCTCTTGTTATGTATTAATATTCATATATTCTGCGTAATTTCTTTTTCACTATAATATTTTTATTGGTTAGTTCTATTATGATTTCAAAATTATGTTCCTGTAGAAATACGATAGTTTTTTTCCAGCATGAAATTCAAATTCCCGTGTTGACGATAATGGGCATAAATCACAAATAAACACAAGTGAATTTGCTCGTGTGAACTCGTCGGGTTTGACGAAGGCGAGACGAATGCCACTTGCGGAGTGGAAACAAAACCCACTATTGTACCTACTCACCCTCAAATCATTCTTATTTACGCGCGTACATTTAATTTTTTCAACGTCATTATTTGTTTACATCGTCATAAAAAAAAAACATTGCAAACACGATACGATGGACACTAGTAACATTATTTACAAATAGCCTCCACTGTAGCTCTAACGTTTACCTGGGGACGTTACAGTTAGTGTAATGTTTTATATTACATGAGATTATTGATGAGGCTTAAGTAAACAGAATGATGCGGTTAAAAGACCTTATGGCCTTCCCAGATCAATCTTATGCACGTCATAAAACTTTGCTAAAACAGATAAGCGTAGGTACCGTCATAGATGACAAAACAAATGGATATGAATAACCTAGATGAAGGATTCACATTAACGGCAATAGGCTAAATAAGTCTACTCTCTGACCCAAATACATCGATATAGTCATGATTTACTATCATGTAATATCTAGTCATACAATGTATGAATAGATAGGTACCTGAAACAAAGGCATGTGTGACTCACCGTATGGTGTACGTGAGGATGAGAGTACAGTTGCATTCTGCGCGTATCCAATGTGTACGTATTTGACGGCAGATCGTTCATGTCGAAGGTTGTCTTCGAAAGATGGCCTGGAGTCAGCCGCGTGACGTCATCGTCGCTTGCCCCATCGAGGCTTGCCCCATCGGCGCTATGAGCTACTGCCGACAATAAACCATGCATTGTGATTTGATCATGTTTTTTCGATATCTGATTTTCATTAAGGATAAAACAAAATTTGCATCGTTATATGAGCTCGATTCTACATTCCGATTAACGGAATGAATCTAGGTTTTTTCAGATAAAAAACATTTAAACTCTACCATAAAATACTGTGTGAATACATTTAAGTTCACTTTTATTGAAAGAAAATCCTGTAGTATTATTTATTTTTTATAGAACCTACCTATATCTATGTAGACTAGGTCCTTATTACTCCTCATTTAATAGGTAGGTAGGTTTTTCTGAAACTAAATTTAATTGACTAGCACCGAAACATAATCTAGATTTAATATCCTTCAAATAAATTGTAGAGTTCGGGGAAACTGAACTGAAAAACTTAATAAATCACTAACAGTCTCCCGCGCTTCCACCCGCACTCCCGGGATATAAATATAAACTCTATAATACTCGGAGATAGTGTAGCTTCCTAATAGTTAAATAATTTTTCGAATCAAACTGGTAGTGCCTGAGATAACCCTTAACCAAATAAACAAAAATCTCTTCCGCGTTATTATATTAGTATAGATTTGAATAATATGGGTAGTAATTTAGAAAAAATACCTAAATGGTTTCGATATTTTTTTCTAAATCCATTTTACAATTATTTATGACCTATAAATTTCTGCGTACCTATCTCAAAGATGTTTACTTATTATTTGCTTGTTGCTAAAATCAATTCCTTGTTCGATTTCTCATATTCTTATTTACTTTAACAATTTTCTCATGGTTTATAATATTAAAATGTATATAAAAGTGATAATAGCACTCACGAATAAAAATACTCAGGAACTATAAAGCTTATAAACTTGAAATAGGATTTTCCAAAAATTAGCCCTTATGGGAGTAAAAGGTACAGATCAGTTTGATTAAATATTACACTGGCAGATCATCTTGAAACTTGATGCAAATCGTATCTACTTATTACTTAAGTAATTATTTCCCAAAGGAACCCCTAAGAGGAAAAAATAGGTGCAACTTATTAAGATTTCTTTTTTGATAGGCATTCTGCAAAATTTACTCCTAAATGGGTAGATTGGAAGTAAAAGTTTGATTAGAAAAAATAATCCACGTGCCCAATTTCTGTAAATGAGGGTAAATACATAATGATGTGCCAAGTAAGAAAGGATTTACCAGAATTCAACCCCTTAGAGGTAAAGTTATGTTTTCATGGCTAAACCGTTTTTAATGAATATTAGGTTAAGGGTTAACGTATAGCTTGGAGAGAATCATGGTATACTTTTTATCCCGGGAACATACCTACACTAAAGTAACACACAATAGGGTGTCTCTTCTTGTCGCTCTATGACTTTTTGACACATTGATCTTGCTAACTTTAGTACGGTCAATTCAATATCTACCATAAACTTAGATGATTTAATTTACTTACTTCTTAACCTACAGTTACACTAATATATTAGATCTATTCGCCTTATTTACGCACTGGTGGATACGACACAGATTTCTACTAAATATTATAAATGCGAAAGTGGGTTTGTTTATTTGTTACCTCTTGACAAATCCTCAACGGGAGAACCGATCCTGACGAAATATGGCATACATGCAATCCTATATATTCCATGGAGGATCTTAAGTTATATTTTATCCCAGTGTCGCAGTTAACGGGTGGAAATAAAGTAAGCTATGCCCACAATAAGTTATGTTTGCACAAATAGACATTGCTAAGGTTATGCTATTCATTAGTTACATTTATAGCTATTACTCACCCACTTTTTACCCGACTGACCCGGAAGGAGGGTTATTTAATTTCAGCTTGAAGTACAACTTTAACAACTGTCTTAAATTTCAAAAAACTCCTTATATTATCGCAATCTGAAGAATCGTGTGCATCCTTGGTAAACACTTAATAAGTTTATGAATGTTTGGTTTTTTTCACTTTTTCTCGTTTATTTATAATCTTATTTCTAAAACTTTTCGTTCTTTAGTTTCTTCCAAAACTTATCTTTGTTAAGTGATTACTTTTGTTTTGTATAATAATGTAAACAATGCGTGTAGTTCCTAAATATTATTGTATTTTAAAGTATTATTTTTAAAATAAAGTCTGGCAGAGCGCGGCTCTGGGCGGGCGCGGGCGCGGGCGCGGGCGGCTACAGCTTCGCTCGCGTCGGATATTTTACAAGCGGAGCACGCGGCGAGAAACGCGCCTCGTGGCTAAGCAACGGACTGACTGACTCAAATACGCGAACAAATCCCGCACTCGGTAGAATGTCTTGAAACGCAACATCAACGTAAAGCTTGACGATACCGCGCGCGTAGGAGTTTCAGCTCTCGTCGTCTTTTGCACGAGTGCATAGACTTTTTTAAAGGATTTAATCTAAAATATTCTAAGCTTATGTAAATTCGTAGGAGACTATCCAAACATGATATTCATAGGAAATATTTCTAGTATCGATGTCTAATTAACGACTATTATTAACCTTAGTAACGGCAAATATGTAGCATGATTGTTGAAAATTGAAACGTTTTCCTCAATCAAGGAAAAGGTAATGACGGTGATGTGGAATACTAGCGAGTGGGGAATGACGCTGTCTCATTGGTGGAACTGTGCCGCCCAGCGCCAATGGCACGAGAAGGAGGAGCCGTTCGCGGCCGCTTCACGAAGTTTTGTGAGACACGTCTCGCTTACTTCCCCAATTTCCATATTTCCGTCAAGTAAACAACTTATCTAATTATTTAATTTTGTCTCTATTACTTGTCAAAAAACATAAAAGTCGAAGGTTAAACTTTTATGTCACTCATAATAAGTAAGTGGGTCAAGAGTTTATACATCTGCAAAGCAGTACAAAATGCCATCAATCCATTAATATTAAATTATCGACGTTAACATTTGCTTAACGAATTTACTTTCAGATAACTTTAAATCTCTGAACGGTCCGAATACCTCGGTTAACTTAGACCGTAACTGAGGAACCTTCAGGAGGCAAGTTCAATGATACTTTTCATACAGACATTCCTACAGAAGTACGTAAAGTATAGGTAATGTGCGGTAGAGAAGGTTTTCGGTTATGTAACTAGAGCTGCGAGATCAAATGATTTGTCACAAGATATGGGTGCAAAAGCTTATTAGGTTACATTGCCACGTACCATCCCGGTGTGATTCACCTAGATTAATTCACCTATTAGAACCTTCTTTTTATTAATTTTTAATGTATTCTTTAGTTTGTATATCTTAGGACCTACATAGACGAAGTAAATAAGAGTACCTAGGTAACTCCTTACTAATATTATAAATGCGAATGTTTGTTACTCTTTCACGCAAAAACTACTGATCGGATTTGGATTAAATTTGGCACACAAATAGAATATGCTTTGGATTAATACACAGGATACTTTTCATCCCGGGAAAACATACTATCCCTCGGGAATGCGAGTGAAACCGCGCGGAACAGCTAGTATAGAATAAATATGACGGTGAAAATGTTCAGAAGCGAGAAAATAGAAAAGGAGAAGAATTTGTACGTGACAGTACTTCCTAAAGCTAATAGGTCTCTAGCCTACTAAGTCGCAAAAAAGGGAAATTAATAAGTAGGAACAGTGTTTTCTTCAGTACCTTCAGTATTAGCTGCCGCGACGCATTCTCAGTGTTTTCCAGGAGCGTACCGCGTATATTATATATTATAATCTACGCGGTACGCCCCAGAAAACAACACTCAAAATTAAAACCATTGTTGAGGCCTCTCCCTGACATGTCGGTACAGTATTCGTACCTATACCTACGATATTTACTGCTTTAGCCCCTTTGCACATTATAAGAAAAATGTCGTGTCTTATTTAGACATGTCTTATAAGGCATTCATTCGCTCTGGTGGTTATATGAGACCGTGCATATTACAAGAAATGTCTGATCAGACACGCCCATACATTTTATGTCTTGTGTCTGATATTTTCTTATAATGAGCAAAGGCGTTTACTGTTAGCTTACGAGTCAGTATAGGTAGTTTTGATATAATCTTGCAAAAATGGTTGTGCCGTTGCGGGATAATGTCATCGACGGATACATCCTTGCGGAGAGAAGCACTGGCGACGCCGACGTGGCGACATCTGTACATATTGCCGCGGCCCAGAAACATCTATACGTAAGGACCACATCCCGCTCCGTCCCGCGCTTACCGTGCAAGTCAGGGAGTCTCAAGGTAAAGACCTTGAGACTCCCTGACTAATAATAATCAGAATAAGTAACTTAACTATCACTACAAATCCTGCAATAGAATCGATGACTCACTTTTTAATTGTTACCTATACATATACCTACCTACTTAATTTTCATCAAGGTATTCCTTACGACTAAATATCTTTTACCTACTTACCTATTCATTTTTAGTAGCGTGTCTACGGAAAATAGCGAGGAAATTGGAGCACAGTGGCAGGTACTTTCTAGTTCCTGCCTATGGGCTCTACCGCGTATCTTTGGTGGTAATCGTAACAAACATCATTAATGATTTCAACCAATGATGTGGTACGACGAAGACTATTACGATTACCACCAAAGATACGCGGTAGAGCCCTAATGTAGGAATTACAAAGTACCTACCTACCACTGTGCTCTAATCCTCGCAATGTTTTCCATAACCAAACCACAAGCTCACTGTAGGAATCCCACGAAACGCATAACCCACGAAACTTACATAATGAAAAATGTGAAAAATAATTGTTGCATAGGTAGTCAGATATAATGTATCAATAAAATCTTGGGAATATTGTTTCTTCGATGAATTTAATGATATTATTAGGTACAGTAGCGTTGCGCTTCAGCCGCCACCCGCGATGCGGCGCAGACTTTTGCCGCCCTCTCATTTAGGTCTTTAATTCTGTTATTGCACTATTTTACTATTTTTTAATTTAACTTGTCTCTCAGAGTGACTCAGGTCACTGGCTACAAGCTATTCCATCAACAAATACTGGAACAATGTTAGACCGTATAACATTAAGTCTGTGTATTTGTCTTCGTCTTGGTTGCAGGACCAATCAACCTCATCGCTGCCGCTGCGGAGATCTCGTCAACGAGCTCGGCCACCATGGGCTTTCGTGCTCTCTAAGTGCTGGTCGAATATCACGGCACTCGGCTATTAACGACATTATCCGCAGGGCTCTTGTTGTCGCTAACGTGCCTTCCGTACTGGAACCAGTCGGTATTGCGCGGGGCGATGGCAAGAGACCGGATGGTATGTCTTTGATCCCTTGGAGTGTCGGCAAGTCGCTGGTGTGGGATGCCACATGTGTCGATACACTCGCGCCATCTCACTTACCGGCGACTTGTAAAGCTGCAGGGGCAGCTGCGGCCAGTGCGGAAAATTCAAAATTCAAAAAATACGCATCGATTGGACCCAACTATATTTTTGTGCCTTTTGCGGTCGAGACCATGGGACCGTGGGGGTCCGAAGCTCGCCGTTTTGCTCGCACCTTGTCATCAAAATTGATCGAGACCTCCGGAGACCAGCGGGCGGGGAGCTTTTTCCGCCAACGCGTCAGCTTGGCTATCCAAAGAGGAAACGCTGCCAGCCTTCTGGGAACCCTGCCGTTAATCGGAAGCAGCGGCAGGCTTGAGGAAATTTTCTATATATAGATTGTATTTTGAACATATTTGTTGTAAATAAAGTGTAGATTTTGTACTTGTAATGTTTGTATGTCGTATTTGTCGGGTCTAATCTTGCAAGCCGATTAACTTGATATTACATTTTTCTAAAAGCTCGCTTAGTTGAAGGCTTAACGTTTAAACGCCCACTACTACTTATGTGAATAAAATAAGATAGCTGATGATCGCTCAATACAATATTGAACACTATTTATCTTTATATGAATGAAGTAATTCTCGCTGAATATGAGTCCTAAATCCGAGCACAAAATAAAACAAATGTAATTAAATTACACATATTCAAATTATTATTTATTGTGAAATTTAGCCCTCTAAGTGTCGCCAAATTGCCGCCCGATGAACATTTCGACTTATCTGTACATACACGATAATTTAATCGTGTACCTACCGATTAAAAAGCCGGGGTAAAGTATGTATCTTTCTGCAAGACATGAGAAAAATATGGTCCCCAAACTTGCCGCCCCTAAAATCTGCCGCCCTAGGCTCAAACCTATCCAGCCTGCTGGTGAATCCGACACTTCATTTCATATTTAGTATAAACTTGTACATAGTCATAGTGATAACAAATTGCGTGTTTAGTGGTTTCCCTTTAGTTTATTTTTTATTTCTAAGCCAGACTTAAGTAAGTCATGCTCACTTTAAGGCCTTTGCTTGCGGCGGCGTCGTGTGACGGGTCGCTCACTTCCCTCCAATATGGCGAGGAGGGCGATGGCTGCCAAACGCGTCATACTTGTGAACAGGTGCTGCTTGTGGGGGTTGGTCTGCTTAAGTTTGCCATTTATTTATTTACTTATTAAATATAGATTCAGTCTACTTTGTAGTTTTGCGGCCGCGCCGGGGCACGCAATTGTTGTCAGTGCGATTAGAATGTAAATATTATGTAATGAATCTAAGCTTGTTTTGAAAAGAGTAATTGCTGAGTTTATTGCCGGCTCTTCTCAGCAAATGCAACCTTCCGAACCGGTATTAGAGTATTAGAGTCAGACTTTTCATAAGTGCCTGCGAAGGTCTATTTGAATAAATGATTTTGAATTTTGAATTTTTTGAATTTTTGAATTTTTTGAATTTATTTTGCACCTACAATTTGGACCGACTAGGCTATCTTTAGGATTACTGTATATTTAGAGTCTTTTGAGTTTATGACCTAAATAAGGGGGCGGCAGAAACAAAATAAAGGTGGTTGCAAAACTTGATTCCGCCCCAGGCGGCAGAAACCCACGCTACGCCACTGACTCACGATCACGTGGCATGGCAGCACTACGCCATCACGCCAACCGGCCTCCTAAAAGAGTTTTCTTATTAAATCCAATAGTCTCAGGGAGTATTATAACAATAATAATATATTATCAAAAATTTACCGTAATGTAGACTTCACCCCCTTATTACGTGAGATGGTTTAAAGCAAGCAATAGCAAAACCAATGGTACTATTTCCGACACTTTCTAACGTCATATTATTAAAACAAAAGGAGCCGGCCTATCTTAAAACCCGGGTTTTACTAAACCATCTCTTGCAAATTAGACAGGAAGCGTGTCAAGCACAACCATTGAGGGAAGGGAAGATTACCTATGGCTCTAAAGTCTAAACCAACTTCTTATGGAGTCGAATATTTTACAAGTGTAAGTACTTACGCCTTTTAATTTACAGTGGTGGGTGGAAATATTATTAGAAACAATAAAGTACCTAGTCACTACAATGTAACCAACTCATCAACTGAAACTCATTGGATGTTACCATTCCATTGCTACCCATATCTCTATACTAAGTTGATAACTGGTGTAATTATACTACTTATATTTAAAAAAAGTACCACGAATTTTATTTATACGAAAAATCATCTTTCAGTTGTATGTATGTAAAGCCGTTCGGTCGATTTAGCTGCAATTTCGGGAAAATATAGTCTCTATAGTACGGTAATCGAGTAGCAACGTTAAATATTTTTATTTATTTATTGTAGGAAGCAGGTCTTCACGGATATATGCCAGTATAAGATCTATATCTGCTTGTTTTTATGGTTTCATAATTGAAATAGCCATATCTCCAAAACTGGTCATTATTTATAGTTGTATCTTTACACAATCGATCACCGTGTTACAGACAATATTTTCCCATTATTTCAGCCAATTCGACTGAAACGAACGGCTTTTATCCATGACCTGAAAATCATCTATATGGTTTCAACCTTTATAAGTCGCAGGTCCAGCCTCATATGGAGTACTGCTGTCATCTATGGGCGGAAGCTCCTGGGTACCAGCTTGGGCCTTTAGACTCGGTTCAGCGACGTGCCATCAGAATTGTTGACGATCCCGAGCCCACAAGCGGTATAGAGCCACTCAGTCTGAGGAGAGACTTTGCCTCGTTATGTGTGTTCTACCGCTTGTATGTACAACGGAGAGTGTTCTAAGGAATTATTAGACTTGATACCCACAGCTACCTTTCACCATCGCAACTCTCGCCAGGGAGTCCATCCACACACATTGAAACCAGAATTGTTTCGAACTGTGCGGGCTAAAAGGAGTTTTCTTCCGAGGACGCTCGGACTGTGGAATGAGCTCCCTGCCGTGGTTTTCCCAATGGAGTACAGCATGGGGTTCTTCAAAAAGGGTGTGAAGTGGTTTCTTCAGGGTCGGCAACGCGCGAGTGATATCCCTGGTGTTGCAAGCGTCCATAGGCTACGGTAACTGCTTACCATCAGGCGGGCCGTGTATGCTTGTTTGCCACCTAAGTCGTATAAAAAAAAACCTTTTAGCATACACTAACTGGTCATTATTTAACGTTGTAACTTTACACAATCGATCGCCGTTTTATAGACTGCTAGCTGTCCGCCGCGGTTTCACCCGCGTTCCCGGGATAAAAAGTAGCCTATGCCCTTCTCCAAACCATAGGCTATCTGCATGCTAAATTTCATGATGATCCGTTGAGAAGTTGAGGCGTGAATGCGTAACAAACTAACTCACTTTCGCATTTATAATATTAGTTTTCCAAAACTTCAGCCAAATCGACCGAACGGCATTTTCCATACATTTTATGCGGGGTCCTTTCAAAATAATTGAGAAGCCTATTTAAATGCTATATTTTTAATTTCTAATAAATAGGTAGGTAGGTACTTTTAAGATAAAAACCTATTAAAAAAAAAACTTTTTTTCTGCGATCCCACGATGATCCTACCTAACTGACGTAAACAAGGACGTAAATAAATAGATGTCCCGTATTACTTAAATAAAAATGGTCGCGTTATATATGGTCACGATATTTAATTAAATGAAATAAATAAATCGTAAACTACAGGGCGATCATCTAATCTATAGGTACCTATAATATAATAATAAAAATTAAAAATAATGTAATAAAGCGGAAGAGTTTTTTTTATTGTTTGTTTGTTTAAACGGGCTAATCTTAGTCGAATTCATTCACTTATAGGAAGGTATATTATTCCCGAGAAATTAAGGCTACTTTTTATCCCGGGAACGCGGGTGTGACCGCGGGGAAAAGCTAGTATTAATATGTATTTCGACAGATGGTTAGACCTCACGCTAACAGTGCTGCTCGTGTAATCTCATTACAGAAAATCCTCATTAGTACGGAGTTGTACGGAGTGTAGAAGGTTTCCGAGAGAGTCGCTGTTATCGCTGTTACAGTAGCAAGCAACAGGGTATGAAATTAAGTTAGCCGTTGTTTATGGAATGAAGTGCGCTGAGTACAGTGATGCCTTTTATGTTACTTCACTCCATCAACAACGGCAACATTAATTTCATACCCTATAGCAGCGGTTCCCAAACTTATTTGGCAACGGATCCCTTTTAGAAAGCGAAATATTTTGATGGAGCCCTAAAATAAAATCAAAGAATAGAAATGCGTAGGTATTATAAAAATTGAAAAATAAGGGTAGGTAGGTACCTACTTAGTGTATTTAAAATTAATCAAACTATTGGACTAATCATCATCATCATCAGCCTATAATGTCCCACTGCTGAGCACAGGCCTCCTTTCACAAATGAAGGTGAAAGGGAATGGGCAATACTCCACCACGCGTGCCCACTGCGGATCGGTGGAGGTAGGCTAGTGGTCAACCTACTGTTGGAATTTTTCAAGCCGCCTAGGAGGCATCCAACTAGCTTAACGACTATCACAATTAAGTGATAACCGGGACCAACGGCTTTACGTGCCTTCCGAAGCACGGAAACGCTCGATTTGAAATACCACTAGGCGGTCACCCATCCAGGTACCGACCACGACAGGCGTAGCTTAACTTTGCCGATCGATTAAGAACGGCTAATCATGCTACACCACGAGCGCTTCTATTGGACTAATATCGTTATTAAATTAACTATTTCGAAGTAAGTATTTATAGAATTTATTTTCAGAACTGGTGTTCCTGAAGAATGTATTTTGGCACGTAATATCGTGAAGCGCCTGCAGAGACTTTGCGGAGCCCTAAGGCTCTGCGGAGCACAATTTGAGTATAGCTCTATAGATACTCTAGCGCCATTCTGGGGGAATTTGGAACTGTTATTTACTGCGTGCCGCTGGACACTTTTTCACATATTTTCTTCAAGAGATTGTTCTCCTTACCTCTAGACTCCATAAACTTTAAAAGAAATGTATACTGGCACACTTCGTATAAATAATGATATATCTAAATTGGGCGTCGAAGCTGTTCAAGCGTCCAAAATAGCCCCTAACTGTTAGGTTAGTTAGGTGATAAATCAAACGAAAATAAATAAAAACACAAAATATTTTTTCTCCCGATTTTACTTGTAATAGTTTAACAACTGCTATCATTATGAACGTCACTATGACATGCAGAATGATGTAGAGCGAGGGTAAAACAGCTGTCAAGTACACCAGCCTAAAAAATTTTTTATACCTAGGTACTCGTGTAGTATTGCGACGCTCTTTCTAGGTATATCTATTTCTATGCTGGCACCCTTCCAATTAATTAGCACTCTAAGCTTACCATTAAAAGTTAAAACTTTATTCGAGTCGCAACAAGATTTGTGTTACGTGGGCAAATCTTAATATTTTGTTAAGTACTCCGTTTATATGATGATTAGTTAGATAGTTAAAACTACGTATTTTTGTTAACAAGTTCGTTTTTGATTTAATATCATACCAATAATAATGTTGCGGGCTGGGTAGCAAAATTATATTTCTAATTTAACTCGTCCATCAGTAATTAGATCAGTGTTTCCCAAAGTGGTTCAGCCATCAACGTTAGATCTAATCTTCATTTGTTTGGAATATGTATGGCAGAAATGTAGAAGTAGGGGACCGAAAACAGACAATTTTGAAATTAGTCTATGAGACAAAAAGTTTGGGAACCTCTGCGTTAAATTATCAAAAAATATTGGACACACAAATATTGGCAAAGAAATGGTTACCTACAGGACAGGCCTAGCCTAGTGTAGGAGCCATGGAAATTAACCTTCATAATAAGCTAATAATCTCTCACATACACACACACACAGCACACTACACACTTATTGTAATTCCTTTTTATTTTATTCTTCAAATTGTAAAATTCGTATTGCTCTTTCTCTGTATTTAAGTTGTATTAAGTTCTATTTTTTTTTCTTCAATTTTGGTTTTGTATTTTTGTGATGAGATTAATAAATATTTCTATTTCTATTTCTATTCTACGTGTGTGCTTTATCAAATAAATAAAATTTATTTATTATATCTACGTAATTTTTGTTTGATTGTCGAATGAAAAAACACGTGTCTAATATTTTTTTCTAATGTAAATGACGGACTAAATAGAATTTTTCAGGCCGGTAGCCTGTTGGTATGACAATAAACCCTGATTAATATATATATTGCTGATATACTTTCTTTACTTACTTAATAATGTTTCCAAAAATGCTCTATTTACTTTTTACTCAACAAATTTCTCCGATATCTACCGATTTATTTTTGTTTGATTTGGTAACACTGGCCTGCGTTGCCAACTCAAAATTTTTAGCGTACATCTATGTATTTTTAGCATTTCCCGCTAGCCTGCGAACTTCAGTCCCTGATTCTACGTACCTACTTATTATTTAAATTAGCATAATTACATGATATCTAACTTAACTGAACAGGACAGGATGCTCTCATCTCCTTTTTTTATAAACGCACCACCGCGCACCGTTTCATAGATAAATCCTGACATTATTCGGGCGACATTCAGAAGATTGTGCTGATATGATTTTTTGTGGAAATACCGGTATGTCTCGTCTATCTGAATTCAGGATGTTTGGCGCATAGACGGGCACAATTTTTTGAGGGGCTGGGAAGTTCAATTGCTACTTACTTGTTACTTGTACGGGGCTCCTTTTTGCGTGTGTTGTGCTAGCTAAGTTATCAGCCAGCCTAGCTCCGCCCAGAAACGCAGGACTCTCCTGGGATGTCCACAGGTTTCGCGGAGCGACCTCGTTGGACCGAGGATTTGCGCCCGTTGCTCAGCCACTCCCTCGCACTCCAGGATGACGTGGGTGGCCGTTTCATCTGTTCATGCATGCCCTGCACAAAGGACTGTTGTTAACACCTATAAAAAACAAGTGTCGGTTAAGTGGTAAATGACCCGTTATTGTACCTACGATTACTCGTAGGTCCTTACGGTTTAAGGTGAGCAGATTTCTAGTTAGTCGCTTGTCGTAGGTCGATAGCGCTAGTCTAGATTGTCTGCAGTTACCTGTGTTTGTCCATTTACTAATGTGATTTGCAATGGTTCTACTACGTGTCCACGCTTTGAGCTGGCTGAAGGGGAGTGGCAGGATTGGCTCTTGGCCTATTGCAGTGTCACTTGAATCTGCTTTAGCCAGCTCATCAGCTGCGTCGGTGCCATGCGATCCGCTGTGTCCTTTGATCCATTGTAGGGTGATAAGGTAGGCGAAGCGCTCGTGGTGTAGCATGATTAGCCGTTCTTAATCGATCGGCAAAGTTAAGCTACGCCTGTCGTGGTCGGTACCTGGATGGGTGACCGCCTAGTGGTATTTTAAATCAAGCGGTTCCGTGCTTCGGAAGGCACGTAAAGCCGTTGGTCTCGGTTATTACTTAATTGTGATAGTCGTTAAACTAGTTGGATGGCTCCTAGGCGGCTTGAAAAATTCTAACAGTACGTTGACCACTAGCCTACCTCCACCGATCCGCAGTGGGCATGCGTGGTGGAGTAAGGAGGCCTGTGCTCAGCAGTGGGACATTATAGGCTGATGATGATGATGATGATGAGGGTGATATTGTTTTTTTGTGCTATCACCTCAAGGGCTTGGTGGCACTCCAGTATTAGTCCTGAGTCAATACGATTGTTGCTCAGGGCCTTCAGGACCGCATTGCTGTCTATGAAGATTTTTATGGTATAGTCCTTGATATTCCTGCTCTTGATTGCATTGGCTGCCTTGATAACGGCTACACATTCACATTAGAAAATGGAACTGTGTTTGCCTAGTGCTGTTCATCATCCTCATATTTGCGTGACGACGGGCCGGCGGAAGTTCACCTCTAAAAATCTATCCCCTAAGGTGGTAAAATAAGGGATGAAAGTTTGTATGCAAGTTCGTCAGTTTTGAAGTTAGGATCTTCAAATTTTGTGTTTAGGCTGACGATTAAAAATTAATGTATAGTTATCTCAGCGTTTGTAATAATCCCACCACCGAAGGGAGGAAAAGGGGGATGAAGTTGTCTATTGCAAGTCCTTCAATTTCAAAGTAAACTTCACTAAATGTACTATTATACGGTGTAGGCATCCACTAAGGAATGATTTTTGGAAATTCCTCCCCTAAGGGGGTAAAATAAGAGATGAAAGTTTGCTTGCAAGTTCGTCAGTTTTGAAGTTAGGATCTTCAAATTTTGTGTTTAGGCTGACGATTGAAAATTAATATATAGTTATCTCAGCGTTTGTGATAATTCCACCACTGAAGGGAGGAAAAGGGGGATGAAGTTATGTATGCAAGTCCTTCAATTTCAAAGTAAACTTCACTAAATGTATTACTATACGGTGTAGGCATCCACTAAGGAAGGATTTATGGAAATTCCACCCCTAAGGGGTTAAAATAAGGGATGAAAGTTTGTATGCAAGTTCGTCAGTTTTGAAGTTAGGATCTTCAAATTTTATGTTTAGGCTGACGATTGAAAATTAATGTATAGTTATCTCAGCGTTTGTGATAATTCCACCATCGAAGGGAGGAAAAGGGGGATGACGTTGTGTATGCAAGTCCTTCAATTTCAAAGTAAACTTCACTAAATGTATTATTATACGGTGTAGGCATCCACTAAGGAAGGATTTTTGGAAATTCCACCCCTAACAGGGTAAAATAAGGGATGAAAGTTTGTATGCAAGTATGTCAGTTTTAAAGTTAGGATCTTCAAATTTTGTGTTTAGGCTGACAATTGAAAATTAATGTATAGATATCTCAGCGTTTGTAATAATTCCACCACCGAAGGGAGGAAAAGGGGGATGAAGTTGTGTATGCAAGTCCTTCAATTTCAAAGTAAACTTCACTAAATGTATATATAGTGTAGGCATCCACTAAGGAAGGATGTTTGGAAATTCCACCCCTAACAGTGTAAAATAAAGGATGAAAGTTTGTATGCAATATATTGACGCATAGCCCAAACCGCTGGATCTAGAGATTTGAAATTTTGCACAAAGATACCTTATATAGTGGAGGCATCCACTAAGGAAGGATTTTTGGAAATTCCACCCCTAAGAGGGTGAAATAGGGGATGACAGTTTGTATGCAAGTCCGTCAGGTTTGAAGTTAGGATCTTAAAATTTTATGTTTAGGCTGATAATTGAAAATTAATGTATAGTTATCTCAGCGCTTGTGATAATACCACCACCGAAGGGAGGAAAAGGGGGATGAAGTTGTGCATGCAAGTCCTTCAATTTCAAAGTAAACTTCACTAAATATATTATTATACGGTGTAGGCATCCACTAAGCACCCGTGTGGTGTTTCTGGATCACCCATCGGGCGCGTCCCCGGGTTGCGGATAGGGGAACGCCCCCCAGATATGGGGGGTACCGGGTATACAGACCCGGCGCGGACAAAAACCAGAAGGGACAAAACACCCCAGTGTTGGGGCGAGGCGGGCCTGTGGCCTATAGGTTGCTCCTCGTATCCCTCTTTCTAGGAGAGGGAACAGAGGATGTGACAGGTGCGGTGCGTTTGCCTAGTGCACTCGGCTTTTGCCGACGCCGGACAAGAGGAAGGAAACCTCTTTTAAAAAAAACGCTCCCTTGTGCGACGATGTGCCAGGTGCACCCGGCTTTTGCCGACGTCGGACCATCCGTAATCCCAGTCGGGACCGGAAGTCTTGAGCGGCTGCGAGGAAGAAAACCTCTATAAAAATTACCCCAATCCTAAGGTCTAGCGTGCCGATGGGATGAATGGCTGGTGGGAATCCAGTCTCAAGCGCTCGGTCCAGGGACCTCACCCTTGTAATAAAGGACAATAATGAAATGGCAGATCAGAAAAAACAACTACCCCAGGGTGGTACCGGCATAGCCGGAGAATCCACCCCCGGGCCTAGCCCGGGCTGCCCCACCGTATCTGGGGGGGGCAATGTTCTGCTTCGCGATTTAATCGCGAATGCTTCTACGGAAGCCAATCAAAAAGATGGAGTCATGCCGGGGGGACCAGCGGTCCCGGCGCGTAATAAACGAGGGTGTTTTAAACGCCCAAAGACGCCAGTCAATCTGGCCGAGGTGAGCGATGGGGGCGAGTCAGATGGCTCGGTTATGTCGTTCGCATCGGGCATATCGGACGTCTCTCGAGGCGGAACCCGTGGGCGCAAGCGGCCCTCACTGCCTACGAACGCGGATGCAGCGCGTGGACCCAAGGTGAGGGCTGTTTCGGTCGTGCAATCGGAACCGGAAGCGCTCGACACCGAGGACGATTTGGAGATCACCAACACTAGGACAAAAAAGAACCTCCCGAGTCTGGAAGTGCTGGCCCAGGGAATGCAGTCGCAAGCGGGTCTCCAGCTTGAAGAATGTATTGACCAGCAGCTAATAAATTTAGAGAAGGTTGCGGACAATTCCCGCAACCTGAAGAAAAGCTTCGTCCATACGATTAGGGTGGCCGTGCGGACGGTAAAGGCTGCCGCTATGGAGATGTCAAAAAGAACAGCCACAGATGAGAACGTGGCAAGGCTGGAGAAAGAGAACGTGAATTTGCGCTCTCAACTCTCCAGTCTCATCACTAAGGTAGATAAACTTACGGAGGAACTCAATCTCCTCCGTAAGCCTTCAGATACTGGCATGAACGGGGTGGCCGCTCGACCTAAATCAGCCTCACAGTCGGTTCCTCCATTGGTGGCTCCACTAACTTCGGCTGAGCGTTCCTTGGAAGTCACTCAGCCGCGCTTGGCCGTTCAGAGTGCATCGCCCACTCGTTCAGCTGCACTTCAAACTGAAGAGCAGCTTTTCGACCGGATCGCGTCAGTGGTAGACGCCAGGCTGGCTGCTTTCAGGGCTGAAATCTTTCCCGATAGGGCCATTAGGCCCCCATTGGGGAAGCGTAAACCTGAGGGTGGGTCTCAGCCACAGCCGGTCCCACTACCACAGATACAGCCGCAGCCGCAAGTATCAGGGAAGGGCAAAAAGAAGAAGGCCAATAAGAGGACTAACCCTCCACAACAACCCGTGGAGGAGTTGCCCCCTGTAAAGTCACAAGTGGCATTAGAGCCTTCAGTCACTACCCAGCCTAATCCAAGCTGGTCTGAAATTACTCGACGAAAAAATAAGACGAAGACTCAAGGTGGAGCTCCTGCAAAACCAGCGCCCCCTGCACCCAAGCAGGGCAGTAAAAGCATGCGAGGAAAGGTGCCTAGGATCCCAACGACCGCTGCAGTTACAGTGACGATCCCGGAAGGGTCCCCAGTGACCTACCAGCAGGTGACGGACGACGCCAAAGCCAAGATCCGATTAAATGATCTTGGCATTCCCGCCGTTCGCTTGAAAAGAGGTGTTACTGGGGGCATTCTGATGGAAGTGGATGGTCCCGAATGTGGTCTCAAGGCAGATGCTTTGGCTGCTAAACTGAGGGAGGAACTAGTAGACCTTGGACTGCGCATCTCCCGTCCCGTTAAGACGGGTGACCTGAGGCTACGGGACCTCGACGACGCCGTCACTCCACCAGAGGTGGCAGCGGCGGTAGCTGAAGCGGGTGGGTGTGTGGCGCACGACGTCAAGGTGGGTGAAGTCCGCCGAACACCCACCACGATGGGAACTTGTTGGGTTCGCTGTCCCGTAGCGGTGGTTCGGAAACTCACCACCGCTAAATGCATTCGGGTGGGTTGGGGGCTTGCTAGGGTCGAGGCCCTGGAAGCGAGACCCCTTCACTGTTTCCGGTGCCTCGAAAGGGGACACGTAGGCTGCAGGTGCAGCACAGGCGTGGACAGAAGCAATCGCTGTTACGCCTGTGGAGAAGCGGGCCATAGGGCTCGCGACTGTACCTCGAAAGTCCTCAGGTGTCCCTTATGCGCCGATCTAGGTCGTCCCTCAGATCACCGTCTGGGACGACGGTGTCCCGCACCCACAAAGAAACGGAGCAAGCAGGCTCCCATCACCGAGACGGCCGCGATAGCTACCGCAGGGCTGGGTTCTGGCCCGGAGATGGATATAGTTGTTGAGGCCTAACATTCCCGCCCCACAATAAGATCCTTCAGGGCAATCTGAACCACTGCCGCAATGCTCAGCATCTGCTTATGCAGACCATTGTGGAGCGGCAGATTGCCCTGGCAGTAGTAGCGGAGCCCCACAGCGTCCCCGACCATCCTCGCTGGTTCGGTGACGACTTGGGTTCCGTTGCCATATACTGGGGAGGCGGAGAGGGTGCTCCACCTTGCGCTCTTTTGAGTAGAGGGCAGGGCTTCGTTGCAGTGCAATGGGGCACCCTTGCTATTGTGGGCTGCTATGTCTCTCCCAACAGGTCACTCGCCGATTACGAGGTGTACCTGGACGAGGTGGCTGACTGTGTTCGCAGGTGCCCATCTCGTTCAATGATTGTCCTGGGGGACTTTAACGCCCACGCTAGGGCATGGGGGAACCCCAGAGATAGTCCAAGGGGAGAGACTATACAGGAGTGGGCGGCTGGTCTGGACCTCCGGTTAGTTAACCAGGGGTCCGTGAGCACATGCGTGCGATGGCAGGGGGAGTCGATCGTAGATCTTACATGGGCGACTCCTGCTGCCATGAGCATGCTATCGGGATGGCGAGTTGCAGAAGAGGTGGTCACTTTATCTGACCACCGCCACATCCTCATGGATGTGGCATTCCGCCGTCCCGTCACCAATACCAGCTGCCACGAAGGCAGCCCTCCGCGACGTTGGTGTCTCAAGCGGCTAGATCGAGACATGCTCGAAGCCGCCGCCAATGTCGCGGCATGGCCAGAAAACAACGAATTGATTCCATCCGATCCAGAAAGAGAAGCGGACTGGTTCCGCGGCACGATGACGCAAATTTGCGATGCATCAATGCCGCGGTCCAGTCGCCCCAAGTACCGGGCCGTGTACTGGTGGTCGGCAGAAATCGCGCAAATCCGCGCGGTTTGCTTGCGGAGCCGCCGCCTATACACAAGAGCCCGGAGGCGAAGGCGAACTCCGGCCGAGGAGACAGCCAGTCTCTATAGGGCATATCGAGCGGCTACAGTTGCGATGCAGATCTCCATCTCAGACGCCAAAAAACGGTGCTGGGATGAGCTCCTGGAGGGACTCAACGAGGATCCGTGGGGGCGCCCATATAAGATGGTACTGGGTAAACTCAGGCCATGGGTTCCCCCCCTGACGGAGACCCTAGATCCGAACCTGCTGGGTCGAGTAGTGAATACTCTTTTCCCAGCGGGGCGGTCAAGTCGCTCAGTTCACCCCCCGACGTCGTGGGAGTGGAATGATGAGATGGGGGTGACCGTACAGGAGCTTGATCGAGCCGTGAGCCGCTTGAAAGCTCGAAACACTGCACCTGGACCCGACGGCATACCGGGTCGAGCGTGGGTGTTGAGTCTGGCTGCCCTGGGGGACAGGCTGAGGCAGTTGTTCAACAGCTGCCTCTGTTATGCCAAGTTCCCCAAGGCCTGGAAGGAGGCAAAATTGGTCCTCTTGAAGAAGGTAGGCAGACCCGCAGATTCTCCCTCTGCGTACCGTCCCATATGCCTATTGGACGAGGCTGGCAAGCTGTTTGAGCGAATAGTTACCGCTCGTCTCAACGGGCATCTGTCGTGCGTCGGTCCCGATCTGGCCGATAGCCAGTTCGGCTTCCGGCGGGGGCGCTCGACTGTAGATGCAGTCTTGCGCGTCCGCTTCCTGTCGGAGCAGGCAGTGTCTCAGGGAGGAGTGGCGTTGGCGATAAGCCTAGACATCGTCAACGCCTTTAACTCTCTACCTTGGGACGCAATCAGGGGGGCACTAGTATATCATCAGGTGCCCTCCTACCTGCAAGGCGTGGTCGGTGACTACTTGCGCGACAGGTACATCCTGTACATGGACCAAGACGGTACGAGAATCCAGAGGGAGATAACGTGTGGGGTTCCACAGGGGTCGGTGTTGGGCCCTTTGCTGTGGAACCTTGCGTATGATGCGGTTCTGCGGGTCGACCTCCCCACTGGCGTAAATGTCGTTTGCTATGCAGATGACACGTTGGTGGTCGCCAGTGGGGATACCTTCCAGAGGACCAAAGAGCTCGCCGAGCTTGGGGTAGAAGTTGTCGTTGCCAAAATACGCGAGTTGGGTCTGGAGATAGCGCCTCATAAGACCGAGGCGCTATGGTTCCACAAACTGCCTAGGAGCAGGGAACCACCCGACTCGCGCGTCCAAGTGGGTGGGTCGGAAGTTGGGGTGGGGCGGTACATGAAGTACTTAGGCCTCACCCTAGACAGTCGCTGGGGCTTCGAGGAGCATTTTGATCGCCTAGTCCCCCGGATCGAGAGGGTAGCGGGTGCTATGCACAGACTACTGCCCAATCTCGGGGGACCGAGGGAGGAAGTTCGCCGCCTCTATGCGGGGGTCATACGATCCGTAGCCCTTTATGGGGCGCCCGTATGGGCGAAGAGGCTGGCCATCCGACGCTGTAGGACGAAAATCTACAGGGTCCAGCGAAGGATGGCTATACGGGTCGTACGAGGATACCGCACAGTATCCTTTGAGGCGGCGACAATTCTGGCTCGTTTTCCGCCACTTGATATTCTGGCGGACATGGATGCGAGGGTCTATGACCGGATTCGCATCGTCCGCCAGAGTGGTAGAGGCGACCCAGAGGAGGCGATCAAACGGCAGGAACGAATTATCGCGTTCGCGACGTGGCGCGCGAGGCTCCGCGAGGAGCGGTATTCGCGCAAACGCGTCGTCGAAGCAGTCCTGCCAGTTTTCGAGGCCTGGATGCAGCGACAAGGTGGACGACTCACCTACAGACTTACACAGATAATCACCGGGCATGGGTGCTTCGGTGATTATCTGTGTAGGATCGGACGTGAGGCAACGGCAGCCTGCTTCCACTGCGGTGGGAGCGACCAGGATTCCGCATCACACACACTCGCGGTGTGCCCTGCATGGGAACCCGAGCGGCGGATCCTGGTCCAAGAGATCGGATGGGATCTCTCCCTGCCAGCAGTCGTATCGGCGATGCTGAGCGGGGATACAGCATGGAGAGCTGTAGCCTCCTTCTGTGAGACCGTAATGGTGCAGAAGGAGGCTGCTGAGCGGGATCGGGAGAGGACCGATCCCACCCGGAGGCGAAGCCGCCGGGGCACAAACGTGCCTCGTCGCGGCCCCCCTGCCCTGTAGCTCGGGCTTAGAATAACAGCTACGGTGTTCCCCTGCCTGTCGTAAAAGGCGACTAAACGGGGCCTTTGGGGTCGTGGGCAATCAGAGCGGGGGCTCTGTGCGCCCAGAAGCGACCCGAAGGAGAACGATGAGTCGATGTGGTCACGACTCATCGTGCGATAGCACAGCGAGGGTGCTGGGGGGAGGTGTCAGACTTCCCCCGGGACGAGCTATCAAAGCGCCGCGCTTGGAGGGGTGAGCAGGTACGCGTTCAACACGAGAGCCCGCCCCCCTCTCTATAGCGCAGATGGCGACCACCGTGGGGTTTTAGCCGGTACAAGTCCGGCATAACCTGGCCGCTACCCCCGAGGCGGTCGGGTATCCAATGAGGATTTCCCCACGAAAAAAAAAAAAAAAAAAAAAAAAAAAAAAAAAAAGGCTTCCACTAAGCAAGGATTTTTGGAAATTCCAACCCTAACAGGGTAAAATAAGGGATGAAAGTTTATATGCAAGAAGGATTTATTTATTTAAGGTTCACCAGCAGTTGGTACACTAATACATTATAAATCAAACTTATAAATTAAAATAACAAGATTAAATGCACAACTAATAAAGGTAAACACCACTTACACTAATAGATGATAAAACAAAATACATTTACTTATATGACATGAAATAATAAAACTAGACAAACTCCATAATATATATGACAAATACACAAACATTATAAATTATTGTTATAAAGAAAAAATAAAACAAGACAACAACAAGATACAGTAAATTAATCAGAAGGTTTTACTTTGTTATTGAAGCAATGATACGTCTTTTGAATACCGGCAGTGAATCTGCATGCACGTCTGTAGCTAAACTCACACTGTTGTATATTTTACAAAGTCGCGGTATAGGCGAGTTACTTCCCATGACAGTTCTACGAAGGGGGGGGACCAAAGGTGCAATCTGTTTACGAGGATAGTGGACTGGAACTCTGAAATTAAAGCATTGAATGATCTGGGGACAGTCAATTTGAGCTCTTAGAATTTTGTACAAAAATAAAAGATCCAATATATCTCTGCGCTTACTAAGACTATTAATTTATGGATGTATGTTAACCTGTCTACGTAAGATTTGACTGATTTTAACTTCCCCAATGAATACATTAGGTGATATAAGAATCTTTTTTGAATGCGCTCAATCCGAAGTGAATGCGTAGCATAATGTGGTCGCCAAACTACGCTACAATATTCGACGAGACTTCGCACAAGACCATTGAACAGGAAGATTTTGGTTCGGGGGCTACGGAAATCCTTACCATTCCGGATTACAAACCCCAACATCTTTGCTGATTTTTTAATAATACTATCTGTGTGTTGCAAAAAAGTAAGTTTATTATCAAATATTACTCCTAGATCCTTAAAATTATCAACTTTTTCCAAATAATGCCCATTTAGGAGGTATTTTGATGAGATAATATTGATTTTTCTGGTGCACTTCATGGTAACACATTTTTTTAAATTAAGTGTCATCCGTTTTAACCTGCACCAATCTGCCAGCCTACTCAGATCTTGTTGAAGAAGGACAACATCATCTCTAACTTCAATTACCCGTAAAAACTTCAGGTCATGTACATGAATGGAATAGAGTTACAAAAACAGGTGGAAACGTCATTAATAAAGATGTTAAATAGTATTGGCCCCAGGTGAGAGCCTTGTGGAACGCCCGAATGTATCATGTATCTAGGAGACGTGAAACCGCTTACCACTACATAAAAATCCCTGTTTTCGAGATAAGATTTTAACCAATTCAGCAAAGGTCCCGAGTATCCATAATTTTCCAACTTTTGAGCTAATATGGAGTGAGAAACTCTATCAAAAGCCTTACTGAAGTCGGTATAAATAATATCCACTTCCTTACTTTTATCTAAAGCTTCAGATAGTGCTTCAGTGAATGAGACAAGATTCGTGGAAGTAGAACGTGATTTAACAAACCCATGTTGATGTATCGTAAGGAATTTTTGGAAATGGTGTTGTATGTAAGGACAAATTAGAGCTTCAAAAACTTTACCAAATGTAGACAAAATTGAAATAGGTCTATAATTTTTAACTAGATTATCGTCACCACATTTGTAGATGGGCACGACCTTAGCTGTTTTCCACCTCTTAGGAAATATTCCAGATGCTAAAGATTTTTTATAAATAAATAGAAAGGAGCGGAGTAACCAATTCAGAAGAGCATGCCGATATGAAGGATGGAGGGATACCATCAGGACCTGGCCCCTTAGTTATATCTAAAGATTTCAGCTTATTTCTGATTACTGTCCCATCAAGTTGCAGCCCCGAAAAATTATCAGCATTGTTGTTGGTGCTTTCCATCCAGTGCTAGGCGGGTATTGACCTCTCTTGTTCATAAACTAATGAAAAAGATTCAGCAAACAAATTGCAAATTTCATCACCCTTCACAGCTGTAATAGTACCATCTGTCATATTAGCAGGATAAGAACTCTTCGAGCTACGTTTACTTTTAATAAAGGACCAAAAGTACTTTGAGTTTTTTACTATATTCGCTTCAATATTTTGCATATATGAATCAAAACAAGCTTTTGCCAATTTAACACAACGTTTACTCTAAATTTTTAATGACAGTATGTCCATGGGATTACTATAAACCTTAACTTTTCGTCTTAGCTTTTCCTTTTCATTAATCCGCTTAATTAAACGCTTAGTAAACCATATTGGAAATACACCCTTTTTTGGTTTTGTTAATGGTACAAAACTATCGGTAGTTTTTTTTATTCCGGTGTAAAATCTTTCAACCATTTCATCAACGTTGCTGCTATTTTCAAACAGATTATGCCAGTTTGTATTGGATAAGTAATCTTTAATAGAGCTATAGTCGGCTTTGTGAAAATTAGGTCTTCGAGTATTTGTATTTGGTCGTAGATTATCTTTTTGATAATTGGAGAGGTGGACATTTATGGCCGGGTGATGTGGATCAATGTTACTTAATGGATTACAAGTATTTAAAACTACATAGCTTGGTACATCACACAAAACGAGGTCAAGTATCTTATCATTAACATTAAAAATATGGTTACACTGCGTAAGATTATTTGTCTCAATAAAATCCAATAACAGCTGCCCTTGAAGTGGAATTTGATTCATTTTGATTTTGTCATCAAGTGAATTCCATTGTAAATAGCTTAAATTGAAATCACCTATGAGACATAAATTTGAGTTTTGCATTTGTTCAACAGCAAGGTTGCAGCTATCAAGAAAATATTCCATAGTTGTACGCTGAACAGGCGGAGGCAAATAAACAGTACAAATTGACAGATTTTTTGTTCCGTCTCCAAACTTTATATCAAGATTGACCCATAAATCTTCACATTTACTTTCAAAAGACGACAACCGTGTAGAAGTGATTGTCTTCGAAACAGCTATTAGGACCCCTCCGCCGTCCTTTTTACTGGTAAGAGAGGATGATTCCGTATCCCTCCTATATACCAAAAACCTACTATCAAAAAGCTCAGTGTCATATACATTTGAATTTAACCACGTTTCTGTTATAACTATTATATCGTAATCGCAGCTTGAAATGTTACGAAAAAAAGTATGCGTTTTAGTGCGTAGACCACGTGTATTTTGATAGTATATTTTTAGTGAAGAAGCCATTTCTAAAATAATAATATAAATGAAAAAAAAATACAAATTTCTACCCCTTTCTAATCAACAATACCTTTAAGACAATTTATATCTCTGATAAGTCTGTAGTCTGAATCCTCATCTCTATGCATAAAGATTTTTCCATTACGCACCCAAACAAATTTAAAGTTCTTCTCCTTTGCTGTCTGTCTCGCAGCTGCATGTAGGGCTTTGTTTGCCATAGACAGATGTTCGGCAATAAAAATTGTTTTTTGTCTCCTGCTATTCCAATATGCGAAGTGTTTAGCCTATCACTTGGATGCGATTTATTGTACTTGATAGTCGCTGCAAGAAATTTGTCTCGGATCGCAGGGCTGGCAAGTTGGGCTATTATTGCACGAGGACGTTGAGTTGTAGAGTTTAATTTAGCCACACGAGTACAATGAATAATGTCATTATTTTCTAATGTGCAACCAGTCAGAGAGCTCATTTGTTTAATAATAGTTAATAGGTTCTCATTTCTTGCTTCCGGAACGCATTGACAATCTCCCTTATGTTTTCACAGGTTGGTGAAGTGCTAGAATCAAGATCAGGCGACGAAAAAGCTTGACGCTTGTTTGATCTACCAGTGACATTGCTATCCTTGTTTGTTACCGGTCGGACGGAAGTATTATTCTTATTATCCTTAGATGGCGATCTCGGCATGATGGTAGACAAACCGAACAACAATTATGTGAGAAGTACCGAATAATAAATTTTCCAATGAAATGTGGTAATTTTCTCTTAATGGCAACCCCACAGTGAGAAGTGTCAATTTCACGGACGTCTATGTGACAGTGTTAGCGACTGACAGATAAAAAAACAAAATAACAAATATTTGCAGGGTAGTTATAAGTTCTTTGACAAATTGTAATTTTTTTGTTACTATTTTGTCTTATTTTTTCTCACTTAATTAAATCACTTGAATAACAATAAGTGTACTGCACTTGACACTGAACTTCACGTGCAGCGCAGAAGTAGCTTTGAATATTGTCTTTTATGCAACTTTTCGATAAAAGTATGAGCAGCGATTATGTTATACCAACTTTTTATTTTTTTTTTATTTAGGATAGTAGGATAGGGGTATTTTTGGGGTTAGGAGTTGACGGTTGGTGTTGGGAATGCGCTCGCCGATCCCCGATATGCACGCTATTGAGTGCATGGTGGGGCCGGCGGCGCATAAGGATAAAGGGTTAATGGGCTGCTCGGAGGGGATAGGGTAGTGAGCAGCCTATTAAGGTGTTGCCCACCGGGAGAGATGTGCTACATCCCTCCGCTGTCCGGGATCCATAAAACTTTGGATACCTGTCCGGCCCCGGCTCACCTAAATAGTGAGCCCGGGCAGGACAGGATGGGCCATCCGCAACCAGCCCACCCGTCCGGTTGCATGGAGAGTGCAACCTCCTGCTTTGCTTGCATCAGCTCGTGGGCTGAGCAGCCAGACCAGGAGGACCGGAAAATTCAATTGCTATGTTTCGCCGACAATATTTTTGCTTATTACTTTACTTTATACTTTTTTACTTTTTACTTTATTACTGCAGATGTGTACATCTGCAGTAATGCTCACCCCGTTTGGTAGGGGTAAGTTTTCTAGGGGTAAGTTTTCGTTTAGGGCATTGTTTAGGTGCTGAATCAGGATCCAACCAACTTGCTGAGCGCTTGCTGTTATCAAACAGAATCCATTTTTCATCGCAGGTAACAATGCGGTTCAAAATTCCTTCATTTGTGTGTCTGTTGAGCAGTGCAAGGCACGTTTCGACGCGTCGCGTTCCCATTTGTCAAGCTTTTTTACCTTGCCAATTTGACGCAAATGGACCAATACTGTTTTGACGCTAACGTCGAAAGCTGCTGCTAATTCAGCCGTCGATTGTGTATCATCAGCTTCCACAATCGCCTTTAATTCGTCATTGTCGACCAAAGCCTTCGGACGACCGCGAGGTTCATTTTTCAGGTCGAAATTAACAGAAAGGAAGCGAGCAAACCAATAACAAGTGATGCGTTGGTTTGTAGTGTTAGCTCCGTAAACGTCGTAGATGTTGCGTGCCGCTTGTGCCGCGTTGCTGCCACGACGGTACTCTTATTCCATAATTACTCGAATTTTTAACGTATCCATGATGACGAAAAAGATTGAAATGCGATGAAAATGTAACACTAATCAATAAACAAATGACTACTTTTGGAAAAAGAATTCCATGTTCTTAAAATAAAATTAATTTGAAATTAGAATTCTTAGCCAAACAAAAATTATTTTGATTTGAAATGGCCAGTACTGCAGAACGACAATTTCATAGGTCCTATTATATAAATCCATAGACGGACTTTTTGGCGGGAACTTGCAGAGTGACGTTAAGTTTTCGATTTTATTTCCATAAATTCGTGTATTTTATCCAATAAAGATCAATCCATGTGCACCAGTGAAGTGAAATTAAATAAATTAGTTAAATAGCGCTTTATAAGTGAGGGGGTAAGTGTCACGGTAGGTATCTTCACTCTACGGTCACGGTAGTTGAGATGATGTTTTAAAGTTTTTTTCTTCCCGAAATATCTCCTTTAAATCGTCTTATTTTATTGTTAATGGTTTTGATAGCACGAAATATTTTATATTGTAGTTTATGTTTGCAATGTATTTAAATATGCCATTGCATTATTATTTTTATTCTAAAATTACATTAAAATATAATAATGATTTATATTATATTTTAATGTAATTTTAAAGTCTGTAGAAAATTACTTCTGCGCTTCCAAAGTGTTAAAACTGTATACATTTTATAAAAAAAAATAACAACTAAGTAGTTCTTTACGATTTATATCCTTTCCATCAGTATGCTACATGTTATCGAAATAATACATTATGTCGTCTAAATTTGAGATATTAGAAGGCTGGGACGGCTAAATAACTAACCCCAAAAATATTGTACACATCTGCAGTAATGCTCACTGCTGTGAAGAACTGAACAAAATGATGGAGAAGCTGGCACATCTCCAACCAGCATTGGTCAATCGCTCGTCTCCGCTGCTCCTGCACGATAACGCGCAACCTCATACTGCACAGCAGACGGTCTCCAAGTTACAAGAACTGGGGTTGGAAGTTCTCCGTCATCCGCCATACTCACCAGACCTTGCGCCTACAGACTACTACTTTTTCCAGAATTTGGATAACTTCTTGGCGGGAAAAAAATTCAATACCCGAGAGGCAGTACAAAATGCCTTTGAAGAATTTGTTGCCTCCCGTCCAGCTGATTTCTTTAAGAAGGGCATCAATAAACTGCCACTGCGTTGGCAAAGATGCATTGATTGCATGGGTGATTGATTACTTCGATTAATACAAATAAAAAATACATGAAAAAAAATCGTTTAAATTTTTTCATACAAAACGGCAATTTCATAGGCAAAGACCTAATATTATCTGGGGGCACGGGAGTGCCCCCCGCCAAGACAGCCAAGCGAAGCGCAAGGGCACTACCTACCTTTTCTCGAAGCGCTTCGTCGTTTTTTTGAAGCCTCATAACTTGGTTTTGGATTATACCAGATAAACAAAATTCTCGGGATATGATGTCAATAGTAAACTTATTAAACATATTAAATTTCAATAAAATAGCTTATACTTTAGATTTTATTGATACCTAAAAAACCCCGATTTCGTCACTGACTCACTGGTGATCATCAAAACTCATAGGGTACTTCCGGAAGTCCTAGAATGCTGAAATTTGGTATGTAAGCTTGTATTAGTACACAATCAACAAAAAAATTATAAATCTTGGAAATAAAAAAAAAAAAACAATCGTGACTTACAAAAAGAAGTGAAATCCCACCAAAAACATTTTTATGTAAAATGTTGCCGCCAAGACATATAGCTTGCACTGTCAAAAACTTATCAGATCTCACGTAGAGCCAAGCTTATAACTCTACTTGCCCTTACTCTACAAGCCCTAACTTCACAAATTCTACACACCGTAGTCAAAATATGTGGCTTGGCCGTTTCACTACTACAAGAACTATTGTATAACAAAAAAGTAACAGTGAATACATTTTTCACCTTACTCTCATGTGACAGTAGCGAAACGGCCAAGCCACATATTTTGACTACGGTGTAGAGTTTGTGAAGTTAGGGCTTGTAGAGTAAGGGCAAGTAGAGTTATAAGCTTGGCTCTACATGAGATCTGATAAGTTTTTGACAGTGCAAGCTATATGTCTTGGCGGCAACATTTTACATAAAAATGTTTTTGGTGGGTACATTTTTCATGTTTCTACTGAATTAGGCTGCATTCCGAATTGAAGCTATGATCGCTGTAATCTATTTGAGCGTGCTTAAACCTGTATCGAATTGGTCCATGACAGCTAACTATGTCCCGTGAAACATAGATGACGTCATGACATCCGCCATATTGCGCTCACACCGACTATGCCCTAAACTGATATCACCGTGAGCGCTGTCATGAGTGATGGTTATTTATTTTGTTTTCGGCAAAAATCTAATAAGATTTTTGGTTTTCTATTTAGCAAAGATATTGATTTTATGAGAGAAAAATAATAAAAAACGCGGATATTTCTCTTTGCGAGTCAAATTATAAAAGATATAAGGAGGCCTAACGCATTGTTAATTCAGATTTTAATTAAATTCTCAAATGTTCTGTTATGAATACTGTGAGCGCGTTCACGAGCGTTTACGAGCGCGACAGTTCTCAGCTGTCATAAACGCGATATCTAACTCGGTACGCAAATTATTGCGTACCGCTGAGCGCTGTGATCGATATTATCCAATTCGGAATGTACCCTTATTTTTGTTTGGTTTGGTAGCATTGATTGCCAGCGTTGCCATTAGGGTACGCACTAGTACGCATTGCGTACTATTTCGTTAGGTAGCGTTCTCAGGTACTCTTCCGCCAATTTGCGTACTAGTTTATTCTGTCCAGCCAAGAAAATAATTAAAATGAACTTAAAATTATTCATATAATAAATGATTTTAATTTCTACCAAGCAAGTTTCAAAATGCTATATTTTCGGTCTTAAAACTGAATATTTTGGGAAAAATACAAAACTATTACAAAAATAGTAAATCTTAAACAAAAATATCAATTCTACAATATGCTAAATTAAGCAAGAATGTAGCAAGCATCCCCAGTGATAAAAATACTCATTATTCCAATAAAATCAAATGCTTGCAGCAAGTTTAACTGTTCCAAAACCAAATTATCAATTTCAAGGTAATGAATAAACTGTGAATAAACTTATAAATATACTTTATCTGAGAAATAACTAGTTTTTTTTTTCATTGCGTACTCAAAAGTTAAGTTTCGTCAGTTTCGTACTATATTTAAGTGCTGCGCGTATCCGATCGTGAATTCGCTCTGGCAACGCTGAATGATTGCCTGATTGACAGCTGACAGTTTGTTTATGTTTGTCTATGCTCAGGGTTGGATTTCGTAGTATAATTATACTATTTGTACCATAATTTTGTGATGTGTAGTAGGTAGTATCGTAATGCCATTGTACAAAATACCATAATTTTACATTTAGGTCGATTGACTACTGTTATTGGTTGAAATAAATTAAAAAATATTACTTTAATTACGAAATGAAGTTGCAATAGTCGTTGTAAGTGTAGAAATTCGCTCTGTTGATTCCTGATACTTTCATGCGATGCTGTGAAAGAAAGTAAATGTGCGTATTGAGTTTATTCCATCTGACGACATGCTATGTCGTGTCAATGCCAAAGACGAAGTTCCGATTGACGAATTGGCTGAAATAAACATCTACTTACCTAAATTTGGTTGATTTGTACAATAATAATAAAACTAAAATTTCCTTCCAAATGCATTTTTATTTAAATTCATAACAACATGGACGAAAAGCGAAATGTAGTATTATTTTCGACAAGTAGTATAATTTTATTTTCCATAGACAATAATTTTCTGTGGGTGGGTCTGAATCCAACCCTGTCTATCTATGCTTGCATTACCTGCTGCCCATAGATAATACACTATAATGCTGCTGCTTGTTGGCTGGCTACCTGCCTGCCCGCGTAATTTGCAGATTTTAGGCTAGATTGCTCGGTGTCTGTTCTTTTACTGAGAACTGATTTGGTGCTAGGACGACAAAGTTATCCAAGTGATTATTTACTCTTAGGATATCAATGTTGATGATTTCACCACATTTGTGAGGCCTTTTATATGTTAATCTGTTAAATTACTGTTTTAAATTGTAACAACATCAATTTAAACTTAACTTGCATCATTTTATTACAACTAAAGGAAAAAAGTAAGTCATTACCTTTTATTTATAATACCAATAGTATACCATTTAATTATAAATATTACTATAATCTATCAAGAACATTTTCCTATTGGTACCAACTCACAGTTTTAATAAATGATTTGGAGTGTAAAGTATCTTTGTCCCTGAATTTCAGATTTTAAGTTTCAAAATACATGTGTTATTGAGAAGAATTCAATTAAAGTTTGGCATACCTAAGCTATGTCTGTAATCTGTGGTTTCAAGCTGCCATATTTCTGGGGTAAAAGTATCTTATATCTTGGCTCGCGGTTAAAAAAATAACAATGAAATCAATTGTTTTAATAGGATGACCATCCCTTGTGAGAACCAATGGGTTAAATTTACAGCTCGAGGGTCAATTATCTCTTGTCACATAACCATCAACAATGTTTGGGTAGAATAATATTTAAGGTCCTAATAAATTAGTGAACTTCCTGTTGAGGGATTAATGTATAGGTCATTAGTAATAAAAAAATAATCCAAGGAAAAAAAATAACTTCTTTGACTTGTATGGAGAATCTCTATGCAAGTCAAAGAAGTTTATATATAAAATTGTATAATTAAGGAACATTAAGGAACTGAACTATCTTCTGTCCTCTGGGTTTAACCATATTCCTGAGAGATCTACTGTTAGCTTGGGATTACTAAGTATCCTATATTTCACCCCGGCTAAGATGCATCTTAATGCCAAATTTCATTCAAACCTTTTTAGCAATAATGGTGGTCAGTGGTGCCGATTCTGGTGTAAATCGCACTAAACTAATTTTGGTCACATCTCATCTCTTTCTTACGAACATTATTGAAAAAGGATAGAACATATTTTAAGTTGTCAAATTAATCGTTGCCGTCTTATTTTGCGTGTATTTAGGCGTAACCGCGATAGATGGCGACTAAATTTATATTGAAAACAAGCATTGGACTAATTTGACAGGACTAAATTTCTTACATCCTTTTCTTATGTTCTTTGTTAGAAGGAGGCATAGTGACATTAAAATTAGTTTAGTTGTGAACAACAGAATCAGGGCCAGTATCAACTTTAGTCTAATATTAGTACTAAGCTAGAATAATAGTCAATACTCTTGCGGTCTGTAAGGACTGCTTTGCTGGTCATGATGGTCCATAGCACAGCTCTAGGCCAACCACAGTGCAAAAAAAAAAAATATATTTCCAATAGACCTTTGCAGGTCCTTATGAATAGTCTGACTCTAATACAGTTTTGGAAGGTTCGCATGTGCCAAGAAGAGCGGGCAATAAACTCAGCAATTACTCTTTTCAAAACAAACTTACATTCATTACATAATATTACACACACTGTTGTACAGACATTGCTTTGTAGAAAAAAAAACACCGAAAATATAGGATGATTGTGAGAAAGTAGTGGTAGCAGAGTATTCGAGGGAATAAATGAAGTAGTAAGCAAACCCCTACTAATGGGATAAGAATAGAGAGATGATTATTTATTTTCTTTACTGCAAAGTAGCTACTCAACAAACTATATGGGGTAAAAGACAACTATTGTTTACTATGAAAACTTTTTTAATACAATGATTTTAAAGCAACAGTATCTGCATGTTGTATATTGTATATCAACAATCATGGTTTTTAGGGTTCCATACAATGATATTATAAAAAAGATAAGCTGCCATCATACTGAGCGGCATTCAGTTATTGTTGACAAAGTGAATGAGATAGAAATTACGGAAATATGGTGCAGAAAGAGAAGGCTACATTTAGCAGCAAAGCCAAAGACAATTGTCTGAATTTGTCTGCAACAATTAGCACATGCTAGTGCAATATCTACCTCTTTTTATTATAATATCATTGGTTCCATATCCAAATGATAATAAGAGGCCTATTACTGTCTATCTGTATATCATGGATCTAGCTCATTAACAGAATAGCAATGCATTTACGGTATTTAATATGTGTTTGTCTACATCTATGCTTAGTTACAGTACTTGTTTGTTTCAGGACACAATGCTGTCTACAAAGCTGAAAGTGAATAAAAAACTTTTACCCATAAAAGGGCATTACTTTTTCTTCAATGCAGGTAAGGAAACATTTTGTTTTATTCATTACATTTATTTATTTACCTTTGATAAGAACACACACATAAATAATTATAACCTAGCTTTCCGCTATGCAGTTTGAGCTGTGATACCCTTTATACATCATTCCTTAGGGTTTGATTTAAAAATATATTCAAAATCCTCTTTCTTAGTCAAAAAATATATATTTATTTATCTCTTTTTCCTTTCTTTTTTAATGTCTAACTGTATGCAATAAGTCTTGTTTCTAAACCTAGCAGTTTATGCCCCACATTGTTAGTTCAGTCAGTCAGTATGAGATCTGCTTTTGAATAAAAGTATTCTCTTCACTTGTACATACTTCAATATATAAATACCTATAATGTGAACTCATACAAAATCAAACTAAGCTATGTGAATTTTGAACATTAAAGTGTGTCAAGTCACACACCAAACGATATTGATAGTCAACCTTATCTTAACTTTATCACAGTTTATAAAGATTGCTCTAGTTACTGTGTCTCTAGTCATATATTATATTCCACTGGAATGTAATCAATGAATTTACACACTTACTAGTTAGTACTCTTTGATTTCTTTACTGTTATTCTGTATCCCTGGGATGGCATCTACAATAATTTATCACTTTTCCTGTGTGTCGTATACCACACAGAGGAAAAGTGATACATTATTGTAAAAAGGTCATTTCTTACAAAAAAAATATTTTCGTAGATGTTGAAGAATGCTGTAAAGTATTTTAAGGTAAATACTTGTGTAGTATAATATCCTTTTATCCCTATTTAAAAATACTAGGTGTACACCCGCGTTATTTAATTTTGTATTACACATACGTGATGTTATAGAAATACACTATAAACTTCCTCAATAAGACTTGCTATGTGGCGCAAAAATTTTAGTACCTCAGATTAGCTCGTTCAAACATTTAAACAGGTTTAGATAACTTTTAAGAGGAAAGGATGGCTGCAAGAAATTTGAAAAATAGGTTTTTAACATATCTATTGCTGTCGCGCTGTGCCCGAGCTTTCCCGCCCGAGGGAGATAGAGACAACTACAGCTTGGACTGATTATACCTATTTAAATTGGACGAAATTGCTATAATCCCCGGTTTCCTCCACCAAAACAGATCGATTTAAAAATAATTTCAAGAATCATAATAAAAAGGGATTTGGCTATGTCTGTCGGTTTTCCTTTGTTTTATTATATTCGTCAAATTTGTTCGCTGGACGTCTGATAACGGCGTTAAAAATGGTAAGTTTTTGTGATTTTAGAAGGCTCCTAATTCTTATAATAATTAATTTATGGAGAAAAACACAACCGAAGGACATACAGTGGTACCTACAGATTGCATGGTAAAATAATCATTGCTCTAGTGTCATTACCCAGAGAGGAAACTGAGGATTACGTTTGTATGGAACAAACGCCACCAGCATTTCCTCTTAAGAATCATGGATAGCATATAAGAAAGAAATAAGACACAAGAAATAAAATGTATGGGCGGTGATCTGATATTTCTTGTAATATGTATGGTCTCATATTACAACTAATGCGACAGACAACATTGCTCATAACATGATTGTGTAGCGTAACTTATTAAAACGCAATGAATAACAATGACAAAAATTTTATGGACCTAAAGAAAATATAATTCAACAAAGCAAATCACGTATTTTTTATTACCTACCTAATTTTTAACAGTCCCGGTATAGTTAAACCGCGCGGTTAAAATGGTTATTATTCTCTTAAAACATAGGTAGGTATAAGTACTCTGCCAAGCTGCACCCCTGGAGTTTCATCCAATGATAAATGATATACCTAACTACTCACTAGTAAAGTCTAGAACTTTCCTCGATAAACGGCTATCAACCCACACATATTTTTTTCAAATCGGACTGGTACCTAGTTCTTGAGATTAACACTTTTAAACATACCTTTTCAGCTTTACACTAATGAGTAAGAGTATAGATAAAAGTAGGCAGTGTTATGGCTGCCAGACGCACGTATCTACGTAATAGGTCTGAAAACTTGTTTTTTTTACACAGTTTCCATAAATCACTTAGGCTGGATGCCTGAGATAGTGTGAATCTAAAGAAGGGTTTTCCAAATTCAATGCCAAAATCGGGGATCGCGGGTGAAAACGCGGGCGGAATGTTAGTTTAAGTCAAATCAACAATTTGTTGTGGTCGGTAATTATCTGTCGATAATTACAGTTACCTGATAGTAGATATCGGCATTTCTTTAAACCGTATCGTAAACCGCGTAATGTGGATTCAACATTGTGTTAGTTATAATATAATAGGTACTTTCCCGTCGTCGAAGTCGGCGAAAAAGCCCGAGGTCTTTAGAACATCTCAAATTCTTACAACAATATGCGTATGGTACTTGAAAGCAAATTTATTTAGCTGACTTCAAAATTAGTACCCCACTGATTACACGATCAAATTAGGGTTACCTACATCTTTATTTTTACTATTTAAAGCAAATCCATTTTAGAGTATGTTTAATTTTCGTGTTACACGATAATTTCATGTCCGCGGTTTCACCCGCGTTCCCGACCATGTGTTTTCACATAGAACATACACTATCTGTGTGCCAATTTTTATCCAAATCCGTTCCGCCGTTAATGCGTGAAAGAGTAAAAAATATCCATACATCTTTACTCACATATGTACTTTCGCCACAGAATATTCAATAGTACTACGTACAGAAAACCCACTTCGAAAACGACATTTAAATAAAAAGCTACTCTTGGAACGACGTAATAAGGCGCAATCCAGCTCGCTCAGCGCTGCGCGGCTAAAATTATATTCACCTACAACTTCCCTCTCTTTCTATCAAATAACTCTATCCTGTATGACGCGTCACGTGTTACGATAGGGTTGTCTAATGACGTATTATGAATCTTCAATATTTCTTTATCGGTTATGTATGTACAGTCGCGGTCTAAAAATGTTTACCACCTTACGGTCTATAATCGCTTGCACATTTCTGTTTCATAAGGTTGACCGGAAATAAAATTATTTTTGATAGGCGTGGATTGTATTTGACATGAAAAAGAATTCAAAGAGGTGTTATACCTAGTATGAATTGAGTTCTCTTCATATAGCACTAAATATAGAGTTTACAAATAAAAATCTGCCCTTTGCTGCAGGATTAAACTTGCCATATAATGGTACCATATAATGGTACCTTTGTATTTTTATTGAGATTTTTATTTGCTTACAAACGCATGATAAATGTCAACATATAATAAAAAAAAAACATTTTATTAAATCAGTTTACATAATCGAAAAGGCATTGACAGCCTTTTTGCTAAGTTCGATACTTAAAAACATTTCACAATTTTAAAATGTTATAATTACGTTTGTTGTTGATATGACATATTAGACCTTATTGCGCGCGGTATGAGATGTAATCGAGTTTGAAAAGTGATAAACATTTTCAGTCCCCGACTGTACCTATTACTATTCTCCTTTCGATAATAATGACATATAAAATATCCTAGCTAACAAGTATTAGAGCAGAAAGTTATTTTTAAATGTCTGCATATTTTAATCCAAGTTGTTAGGCCTGTACTGATACTTTGTATACTGAATGTGTATTCTGTCTACGAAACTGAATACAACTATTTTGGGGAAGGGTTTTAGTAACATACATGTATATAAAATCTGGAATGACTGACGACGGGACAAGAAACGGCACGACTACCTAGTCCAGGGCCGTCAGCCGAAATTCACAACGTTTGTTATTAATAATCTTCAAGTTTGTTATATAAAAAATAATAAAGTTAAAGAATTATTTAAAAAAGGATATACCAAGTAATAACAATTAGAATTGTTAAATTTTTCTGAATATTATTCTACTGATTTTTGAAATATTGGTTTGTTAAATCTTAGTTATTCTAAAAAGGTAGAAGTAAAATCTACACTAATGTATATTCATTAGTGTATAATAATACTAGTATTATAAAGACGTAACATTGGTTTGTTTGTATATTTGAAGAGGGAACACTCTCTATTCTGGAACTACTAACAGTTTCTAAAAAAAAAACATCAAAATCGGTTCATAAACGAAGAAGTTATCCGCGAGCACACATAAAAAAATATATTTACGGTCGAATTGAGAAACCTCCTCCTTTTTTTGAAGTCGGTTAAAAATCATTCACATGAGTTATTGAGGTCTAAGTGGCCCGTTTAGACAAGTTTAGGGTGTCTCTTCAGGTCGCACTATCTTTGTCCCTTTTTGACACACTGGTATGCTATCAAAACGAGCCTATTAGATCTTGCCGACCTTAATAAAGTCAGAAAGGAAACAAACAATACAATGAAACAACAACAAAAAATCTAGTATACTATGAAAACCAACACAAAATAGTGTTAAAATAAGAACAATAAACACTTTGTATAAGTATGTAGGTATTTATACCCACACGCGTCTTTCGGTGCGGGCGCGTTGCAACCGACTAGCGTTATTCCGGTAGACCTGTTGGCGCGAAATCGTACCTAAACATGGGAGTGAGACAGGCCTGCTTTCGCGTTTATAATTTTATAGTGGGATTTAATGAGTTCTGCATTTTTATCTATAACACATTGAAATCGATAGTAGGCCACATCTGGTCAAACTGATATTTATTTAATAATTATCCATGTACTTACTCGTATGTATACAAACAATGCTCACATTATCTTTTATAAGTATGTTGCCCATCAATATATTAAACCATGTGAGTCTAATTATTATGGGTTATATAATTAAAGGATGAAATAATGAGATTGAAACTTAACAGTTCCTCAATTTATAATTGTCACTATGTTAGTGTTTATTAATCCACATTTTGTAAACTAATAATACTCGTAAATATCCTGGCATATTCGGATCCAAAACTAGAGGTACTATGGGAACTAAATAACGGATATAGTATATCGTTCGTAATCGTACGGATTATAAGAAATACCTAAGTGACAATTTAAAATATTCCTCCTAGCTAGACATGTTGTTGTGTATTGAACTATTTTTCTGGTATTCGTTTTCAGGTACAGCTCCATTGGTGCCATATCTGTCAACGTACGCTCGTCAATTAGGATTCTCTTCCAGCACAGTCGGTTTGATATACACAGTGCTTCCGTTATTTGGTCTTGTGGCCAAACCACTATTCGGTGTTATTGCTGATAGGTACGTGTCAATTATCTCAAATTAAGCGTATCACAAACCAGACACATTACCGTGGTCTTGCTGAACAATGGCTGAAGCTTTCGGTGAAGGATCGATGTCGGTAAAGAAACCATAGGACGGGGTAGCATACCCCTGCCTAGTTGCGTTCGACTTTCACAAAGCCTTTGTTAAGGTCGACTACATATTGACGATCCTGCTATAGCGAACCGCAGGTTTGCCTGACAGCCGTTGGCCAAAAAAATACCGTTTCCTCAAAACTATAGACTCTTATCGTCATATACTTAGTGTATGATTGCAGTTTATAAAGCTTATCCATTTATATGAGCCGCTTTAAAAAAACAATATCTTTTTATGATCGTAATCTATAGAATGTATAATGACTTGTGTAACAATATGATTAGAGCTCATGTATGAGTGACATAATGTTACCAAGCGGACGATTTATTTACAAGGAAACAAGAATCTTATTTTTCTTTATGTTATATGCATTAGCATGTTGACGTTTAATGGCACAAATATGTTTTGTTTATTATTTTGTTTCATCATTCTTTACACATGAATCTATACTAATACTAGCTCCCCGGTGCAACTTCGCTCGCGTGGTGCTACCCTACCCTACCCTATCTAAACCATCCAGGGAGCTAATTCTATTGTATGTGTGTATGTCATTGAACTCCTCCTAAGCCCTGGATGGTTTAGATTCACAAATCAGCCCGGCAGATGGCGCTGCAGTCGATAATATAACCTAGATACCAACTGCAGCGCCATCTGCCGGGCTGATTTGTGAATCTAAACCATCCAGGGCGCCACCCAAACGCATACAAAAAATTCGAATCGATCCAGCCATTTAGGAGGAATTCAGTGACATACACACGTACAGTAGAATTTTATATATAAAGATTATAAACTGAACTAGCAAATCTCAGGAACTACCAATCCGATTTCAAAAATTGATTGATGCCGGCCACCTCATTGACTCATATTATGAATGATTGATGAAAAGTGTCCTATGATTCTTGCCGTGATTCAAGCTACTTCTATGCCAAAAAAAGCTTAGGGGCTGAATATTAGTATTTCTTTTTAGTAAGATTCATATTCCAATTAGGTGATAATTACTTTCTATAGTTCTTGAGATTTCGTGATTATTAAGTTAGTGATATTTCACTTTAATATATACATAATAGGGTTTTACGAACTACTGCGAAATTATATTCACATAATGAATTGTATAATTTGGCTTTCAGGTTTAAAATTCAAAAGTCATTATTTATACTTTTTCAAATAGTGACTATTGTCAGTTTCTCTGCGATATACATAATACCAGAAAATAGACCCGCAGTAACGGTAGAGCTGGACTGTGGGGATGGCATCACAGTGTTGAGAAGCTGTTACAACAGTACAGAACAAATAGACAAATGTAAGGTTAACACTTTAAGTAATAGCAATGGGACTGCTTTATGTAATGTAAGTATTGTCTTGTCCAAAACTAATTCATTAATATTTTGGAGGTTAGGTTTCATAGTACCTTTATTGCATTATGATTAAGTTTCGGCTAATAAGCTGTGAATCTATGAAATAAATAAATAAATGATCCGCCATCATTACCGAATTAGATTAACTCAGTACAGTGTCAGGTGGAGGATAAACTCATTTATAGTTTTGGCAATCCCTACGCGATAGACTAATTTTAGTATGGAAACAATTGAAAACTAAACTCTAACCTAAAGATGAACATCATGATACTTTTTTATATTCAAAATATAATCAGTTTAATATAGTAACTTTTATTTTACTTTCTTTACAGATGAACTGTGATATGACCTCGCCTAAAATGTGGCAGTCTGTATGTGAACACTGGCACATACCCCAATATTGTTATAATAGTACAAATAGCATACAGTATATGTCATATGTGAGCAATGTTACTTTGAAAGACCAGTGCGCATATGTGCAAGCAAACAATGTGACATTAGACGGTAATACACTTGTTTTTTTTATTTTTTTCCTTGTTCATAATATTCCAAAAAAATGGGCCTATTCTGAACAACGAGTACCTATACTATTCAGATCAGCGTTTTGAAATATTAATCAATAGAATTGCAGCTAAATTGACGTACATTTTGAGATAACAATATCATTTATTGGTTCATATTTCAAAATGATGAATCCTACTATCGTGTATCGTTTTTCAAAGTAGGCCAGTATCACCATGAATTTTATACCATGTTATTTAATTTCAAAACTGAACAAAAACTCTATTAAGTGCACTCTTTTCTTTGATTTATTATACTGCATTTTCACTTTAAAATATTGTTGAGGTGTATCGGGTCTCTTACTAAAAATATCATTGTATATTTTTTTATAATTATTTATTTTTTGTGAATGCGAATTTATCGAAATCTTGTCTAACTACTATAATAATTATAGCACCTTATATAGCATCCTTGTACTTAATTATATTTAAGTCTTATGTTTTCTGAGCTGTGCGATAAATGCTATATGGGTTTTAGTATTTTTTTTTACTTTGTATTATTTGTATAGTATGCTCATTGAGTATGCCTGTGTTTGACCGCAATCTCACCATGGTAAGTGATGATGTAGCCGAAGGTGGTAAGTACACAAAGCCTAGTAGGAACTGGCTCTCAAGTGCAGCTGTCGGAACACATCGATACACGACAGATTTTCAACATGACGGTGGTAGCCAGTCTGGTGGGTACCCCTTCCACCTATGATTTCCTCACTATGTTTTCCTTCATCGAAAGCTCAAACTCATTGTAGGATTCGAGCCCGGGACCTTAATTCCGGCATCCGACGTCACTACCACTAAACATCGGGTAATATCGTCGCATACTAGCGGATCCAGGGGAGTTGGGGCTAAGGAATTAAACTCCCCCCCATCCCCAAATGTCATCTGGGTCCACCCTGATAAATCTTGATAAAGGCTACCCTCAGTTGGATCAAGCACCTCAACCCCCAATATTATAGAGCACTGGAACCGCGGCTTTATGAAACTTATATACTTAATTTTCTCGTTAATATTTCTTCAAAGGGCATTAGCTGCAGCGTTGTATGTTCTTCATCCTATTTCAGGATACATTTACACTCCTAAATGTCGCATCGGCGAAGGTTTTGTTGACATCAACGAACCCTGCAGTATGAATTGTAGCAATAATAAACTTTCGGCAGCAGTAGGCAGCGACAAGGTCAATATGACTTGCGTGGATAAAATGTTAAATTATAGATTATGTACAAACAACAATTCCAACCTAATAGACTTGACTAAAGAATCTATGGACAGTGAATGCGAGGTTTGTATAAAAACAAATTTTTAATCCTCTTGCTTCATTGTGACAAATATATTTAAATGTGTTAAAAATCACCTACCGTCAGCTTCATGTGCTATCCACTGACGACCACATCATCGCTCCATATACAATGAGTTTTTTTTTTCAAATTAAAGAAATTATGATTATGTACTAACTGATAAAAAAATCTTGTTTTCAGGTGTCTTGTGATCTCGAGGAAAATACGCCATGGCGACTCATGGAAATTTGTGAGGGGTGGCACGCGGATGTCGCTGATTCATGCCACCCGAAGACTCGAGATGGAGAGCACTTCCCAACAAACTTGTCGTTCGTCGGCACGGTACTTACGTCCACTACTTTATATGAACACAATTGCGTTTTTATGCAACTCCACAGTATTCACCTTCCAGATGGTAATATTTTTTTTACAATAGTGTTGTTTGTGTTTGTGTGTGTGGCTTGAGTTTTACCACAATCTCACCACGGTATGTGATGTGGCTGAAGGTGGTAAGGACAAAAAGCGTTGTGCGTAGTTTCTGGACAGATTTTTTACTCGAGGTTCGTAGCCAGCCAGCGTTGTAGCCTCGTTGCCCTACCACCGTATGGTTTCCTAACGATCAAATAAAAATTAAAATAAATATAATTGCCTAAGATGTTTACTTTGCTATATATGGAAATAGTACCTATTTGTAGCTAAGCACTGCAAATGGCAGGGACAATAGGCCTACTATAAGATGGCTCATTACATGGAAGACAGAATATATGGTTGTAGTAGATTCTCTATGCACTTGCACCCCCCCTGGCTAAGTGACAATTGTATGAACAAGCATAATAATGTAGGTATATTGTTATCTCAAAACATAAGTATTTGAAACAAAAGTGGTAACTTTAAAACTTCCAAAAAAAGCCTTGCTGAATTTCTTGCCGGAGTCTTCTCAGTTTAAGTGTATTCCGAACCGGTGGTAAATTCAACTGTATGTACAGTAGTACCCAATTAATATGGCTTACGGATGTACCTGCGCAGAAGATACATTTTCAAAGTGCGGGAAACGCTATTGGCCGACAGCTGCCGTCATGTTAGCGCGCGCCGTGCGGAGGGGCGTGACTTGCGAGTGAGACGAAACTAACAGCTGTACTGTATTATGAACCTTATAGTAGTGATCTAAGATTTATTTTAAGTTTTAAGCATTCTTTCGTTAATCTTCGGGGCCGTGCTTTCTTTTCTGTGCGAACGAAGATTCACGACGCGCCATATAAGTTGGGTAATACTGTACCAATGTAACGTTCATAAGTGCCTTCCCAGGGACTAAACTGAATAAATGACTTTTTGATTTTGACAATCTTAATTCTTTAAATTAAGATGAAAGTATTTTATCGTCTTCTATAATATCTACCTACTCCTTATTTTTATTACAGGGTCTATACACTACCCAATGTGTGTTTCAAAAGCTCAATATCAACTTGAAGCGGAGCTATTCCAAACATCTTGTGAAATAAGTTGCGACAATACTGTGGTATGTACAAATATTTTATATCATAATTTTTTATCCTTCACGTTTTGTGGTTTAGCCCCTAGCTAGGTTAATGAGTATTTTCACTAAATTCGTGTTTTCGATTCCACCATAATGAAATCACTAACTATTATGATTTTTGTAATATTTCAACATTTGAATATATACAATGCAAGAAAATAGCTTTCGAATTTCCAAAAGTGTTATACATATACAATAGTAATTTATATTGTTAGTGTCCTCGACGTACCACGGAACAATTTACAATATTGCCAAGTATTTTATTCTAAAAGCTTTGGATGACTATTATATTTTTGAAAACGGCGTACGGCCTTTGCTTAGTTCCGAATCTACAAACATATAATATATTATGTCATTGAACATTTTTCATTTAAGGCAAATGAAATATTCATGAGCGCATCAGAAAGCAACAATACTAGTAGCAGTCAGTATACAACTCAGTTTTGGTTATTCTTCTTATTGATGATAACCAGTTGGATTGGTCAAGCGGTCGTGGTTACCTTTGCTGATGCCATATGTTTCAATCAACTAGGTGAGTTAATTATATAGTACCTTAAAATAAGGCTCATACAGCATTCTAAAATCGATTTGGGTTGATCCACCTTAAAGCTGAAGATTTGTATGTTTTTCTTTTTTAATATTTTAACTTTGCAGTGATGAGTAGTGATGACATATAGAACATTTTTTTAATTTTTTAAATAATTCTGCATTTTAGTCTGTATTAATAAATGATTAATTAAGTAAGATATCACATTTTCTTTCAGGTGATAAAATATCACACTACGGAAAACAAAGGCTGTGGGGTTCCGTTGGATGGGGTGCATTTTCGCTATTGACAGGGGTTCTTATTGACTACTTTAGCGATGGGGCCTATAAAAACTACGCTGTTGCGTTTATACTTATGTTCATTTTTATGATGGGAGATGTAACTGTATCATGTTTTCTCCAAGTAAGTCCAATTGACTCTGATTTCAATATTAAATTTGCTATAAATCTTTTACCCGGTAAACTTATATTTTCAGATAGACTCAACGAAAATGTCAATGAATATTTTGGCTGACGTCGGTACATTACTGTCATCGCTGCCAACATTCATATTCATTATATGGACGATAGCAGTCGGTCTTTGCACTGGGTTATTGTGGCAGTTCCTATTTTGGCTTCTGGAAGATATTTCCGGGTTGTCTTGCGATGGATCAGATTATATCAAAACTCTTCAGGGTCTCGTTAGTGCAATACAGACGTTCTGCGGGGAAATACCATTCTTGTTTGTGTCAGGTACAATTAATAGTTATATTATGAACCACCTCCTTTTAAGTTAAATTAGGATTGAGCAGATAAAGAGACCTTAAGTCCTCATTATTGTTTTAAGGTTATGGTATATACTAAAATGTGTTCTTGTGTATTTTTAGGCTATATACTCAAGAGGGTTGGTCACGTGAATATGATGAGTTTGGTCCTATTTGCGTTTGGCGTAAGATTTATACTGTACTCATACTTGAGGAATCCCTGGTTGGTGCTTCCAATTGAAATGTTACAAGGGATAACTTTCGGCATGTTCTATCCAACGATGACGTCGTATGCTAATATTGTTTCACCACCCGGAACTGAAACAACTGTGCAAGTACGTTAATTACTAAAAATTTATAAGTCTACATCATAGAGTTAGAATACTATAGAGTGATAGCGCTAACAACGTTACCTTGTGCGAAGCGTGAGCACTTTCCATATAGATGCATTCAGAGATATAATCGGACAGTATTACCCAACTGATATGGCGCGTCGTGAATCTTTGTTCGTACAGAAAAGAAAGTATGGCCCGAAGATTAACGAGAGAATGCTTAAAATTTACAATCAACTTTAGAACTCTCATATAAGGTTCTTAATACACTGCTGTTAGTTCCGTCTCACTCGCAATTCACGCCCGCGCGCTAACATGGCGGCAGCTGCCGACCAATAGCATTTCCCGCGCTTTGAAAATGTACCATCGGTACGCCATATTAGTTGGGTACTACTGTACACTAGTTGATTTACAGTCATACAAAATGTCGATATGGATTCCTTGTCATTTGCTGTCGGTAAAATTATCGATAATAAATGAGAAATTGGAATTCATTATATGTATCTTAGTCGTCTAAACTATGTACACGCTGTTCGTTTCAAGGCATTTGGAACATACCGGTGCTTACGTACCGTACCCTAGTACATTCGTTCTTTTAATATTCTAACTCTATGCTCTACCTATATTGTAAATACTTGTAATTATGTAACGTTTTTATTCTGTTTTACTGTGTGACAGATTTATAGATTTACGCTTCTCTGATTCTGGTTCAGTTCACTTCAGTTGGTTATTTGTGTGTGGGTCACACACAACTACTGCTCTTTCACTCCACCTACTCGTACCAAACAATGGCACGTAGGTAGTACGAAAGTAGGATAATTTGGTTAAAGCCAAATTGTTCACATTCAATAACAGGCCGTGGGTTTGAATCTATGCCCTGAGTCTGTGTCTGTTTAAGTTATCTTTAAAAAAAGTATATATTAAACACTTGACCGTTATTTGAAACTTTACATTTGAGATAGGCCCCTCCTTGTTTTCTGCTTTATAGTACCTTCTTTGTCTACCTTTATATCGCCATCTCACTCGCACATCCCCCTACCATCCACGCCAGGCAGAGCGGCGGGCATGAGCCGCGCGATCTCGTCATTGGCGTCTTGTTTTCTGCAGCGCACGGTTGTGCCTAGCGCTAGCGTAGCCTAGGCACACATGTAAGTTATTTTTAGTTAAAGATTCCGTTTGCTATTAATACCAGACGAGTTAACTACAGTGCTTAAAACGGTAAAACATTTTTCCCTTTATAGTAAAATGATCAAATGCTCCCGCTTTGCAAGCTAGTCTGAGCTGACATACACCAACCCACGCAGGTGCCGTAAATTGAAATGTACCCTCGTAGGGGCAGTGACTTGAAATTTACCCTCGCAGGGTATTCTTATGGATGTTGTGCCCGTACTCCGTACGCACATTCCCCATAATAATCAACCCCTCGCAGGGGCTGGTGAGTTTTATAATACCCTCGCGGGGTATTCTTTTGGATGTTGTGCCCGTACTCCGTACGCACATTTCCCATAATAATCAACCCCTTGTAGGGACAGGTGAGTTGAAATATACCCTCGCGGGGTATTCTTTTGGATGTTGTGCCCGTACTCCGTACGCACATTCCACATAATAATCAACCCCTCGCAGGGGTAGGTGAGTTTTAATATACCCTCGCGGGGTATTATCTTGGATGTTGTGCCCGTACACACATTCCCCATAATAACCAACCCCAGGCAGGCAGGTGAGTTGAAATCGCGGGGTATTATTTTGGATGTTGTGCCTCAACGCACATTGAAAAGGCAGGTGGTGTTCGAAAAACTTTTTGCCTTTCAATAGACTAGAATCAAATGCTTTAGAAGCAGATTTTTAGTAGGTAAAGAAAAAACCCAAATATATATCCTCTTCGCAGGGTACTTCACTTAGATAAATGTTCTTCGCACATTCGCCATCATAATCAACCATTGCAACGGCAGATAATTTAAAATGCTCCCTCGTAGGGTTTTTTACTTCAATATTGCACTTTCGCGCACATGCTTTAACATAACCTACCCTCATGGGGACAGATGGTTTTAAATGTAATGTATATTCGCATAGTCATACACTGGGATACCTTTACACATATTTCCCACCATTATCAACTCTCACAGAGGCTGGTAACAAAATGTACCCTTACAGTGTATTTATTTTTAAGTACCTCACTAGGATATTGGTGCTTCTACGCACTTTCCTTAACATATTCAATCCTAGCGGGGTTCTTAGTATTCTAGTCCTTGTGAGGTACTCTGAAGACTTGATACTGCCATTTCCAAAGCGGGGCAATAATTTAAAATCCACCAATAGTGGTAACATGTACGATTTACATACTGAAAATAATAAACGGTTGTTGCATATAGTTTTACCAAAAGCTGCCGTTGGAAAAGTCAAGTCAATCGGTTCAGTACTAAGAGTATATTATTAGATACCGAGTCGGGCACACCATTAAAAAAGGTTTGCTGATCCAAAAAAGTGGCGGGTCTCACTGACCTATTATAACTTGTGATAACGGACAAATATTTTTTACCGTGTCTCCGATTTATTTCAACCCTGATTGTGTAAGGTAGAAACAGGCATATTTTCACTAGCGAATGTGTGCGACGCACCGCACATAGATGTCTATCGACCAGTAACGGCTACATATTATACATATACTTGCCTACCTTACCTTACTTTCGGTCTCAGCCGAAACTTTGCTTAAGGCGGCCCTCTGTGGCCGGCGCAACTTCGACGCAAGCATAGTCTAAAAGCTTGTTGGTTCATCCAACGTAATGTTTGACTGCGAAAAAAGAGAGACAGCATCATAGCCGTCGATTATCAGTCGGTAAATTCCGCTGATCATTCGCGCCCACTTCGCTAGGTCGTCATTCATGATTTCGCATTCATAAAACTTGTTCCAGGCGTGTACTTCTTGTGAAAAAATCTTACAAGTTTGTGAAAAAAATGTTGGTTATTTAGAATCTCCAATACATTTGCAAGCCTGGTATCTTAACGTTTTCTTTACTTTTACAATTTATAGGTACATTAGATATGGCCAAAGTACAGGCAAAAACGCTGTTTTTCGGAGGCTTTGACTGAATTTGTTTCACACTTTTTTTAAATTACGCCTATATACACGGCTAGATATAGTGCACAAGATACTAATTTGTTCAAAACATCTAACGAAAAATGTTTAACAACGCCATAATAACTACAGAGGTTTTGTATGAAAAGTATGACGAATTGAGTCCTCTTAATTAGACAATTGGGTAACAAACATATAGGGGATTAATAAATATGTATTATCAGTTATTTGAACGACTTTCTCCTGTCTAAAATGTTGTCATGTTTCATTCTAAAACAAGAATAGAAGTAACGTGTGTTTTATTATACGGAAATAATAATTATTTTCCTTAACAATCATCTTGGAGCCTAATCGGTTTAAACTTACCAAGCTATGTCATACATAACCCAAACGAGTCTGCACTATCGTGATTCAGCATACTGGTCGTTGGTTCACCTGCAAATGCGTTCTTATTTTCTAGTGAAATATGTAATCAAATCATGCCAATTAAACGGACGAGTTTTTAAAAGTGGTATATCCTGGAACAAGAGTTGCATTGCAATCACAAAGAAATTGAAAGCACTACAGGACCCAAATGAGATGTCGATTCGGAACGAGGGTGACCAAATCATCTAATGAATCGTATCGTTATCATATGAATGTATCGTTTGTTTCATTTATTAGTTCTTCATCTATCGTTACTAATTATCGACTACCGCCAGAGTAGCACTTACGTAGCGGATACGCCTACACAGATTAATATTTATAATTAATACTTGTAGTAGATTTATTTGCTTATGGGATTCCCATATACGTAGTTGCAAATTTTGAGTGTTTAGACCAAACCGACCATCAATACATAATACACGAAGGCCCAAGCACCTAGCATAACCATTTTTACCTTCTCCAAACTGCTACCTCAGCAAGATCGGCTTGAGGCATAAACTTGCTAGTAATTCCTCGATGGAAAAAGAGTGGATTTTGGAGGGCAGACCTCAAGTTAATCTTTGGCAGCTTTTCTACTTCCAAAGATTGGTCCACATACTCTTTTGTTGTAACCATGTCGTCTTTGTAGCAAAACCCGCTTTCTAACCATAGCTTGCTTGAAATAAAATGCTCAAACTAATCCATTTGTCCGACTATGGGATATATTATAATATACAAGTAGTTAATATCATAACTATACGTATGCAGTTTCGTGCACTCATGTGCTCGTTGGACATATTTTAAGATATATTTTATAGCTTACGATGGATTCGTGTAAATTTTTTGAAACAAAATTATAGTCTACGAATTTTGCATAACTATACAGATCAAATACACTGTTGTCTTACTTTTGTAATTGGATTCAGGTTGAAGAGAACATGACCTCACTTTTCCAAATTTAAATTGCAACATGTAAAAGTAATAATTATGTTTTCCCTTGACTGAACGCTAGGACTTCTGGTTATTATAATAAAATACAACATGAGTAAAATAAAATGTATACGTATATGACTAAGTATACACAAGAATTAACGTTTTGATATAATATATTAGGTAGGTATATTTATTATGATTTACGTTGTGGAGGTAGGGTGGTGAATAACAATATCGGCACAAAAACTATAGTAACGTAATACATATAGCCATCTATTACATTGTGTGTAATGTCTCGTACTTTACACAACAGACGTAAAACACCGAAATGTCTTACCGAAATGAAAATCAACTTATTATTCGATTGAGATGATAAGTCAATCTGCATCTGGAACAGTAGGTACTGCAAGATGAAATAAATAATCGCTGGAGCGGGCATAATGCATTCCCGGGCAACATACGCTCAACTAAAAAGCCAGCCCAGCAGCTCAAAATTGGTCTAATCCGATCTGATTCGAAATCTGGTCACGTGCCTATTGGAGATAAGTATGCAATTATGCAATACTTTCAGATAGTTCTATAGCTGATAAAAAGCCACTAATAGCGGGATAACAATATCCTCGCATGATTCATTCAAGACTTGAATGTTACTTTTTTTTTATTTATTTATCATTGACATGTTTATGAAACTTATTAATAAAAATGTATTTCTATGTTAATCAATGATTTGATAAGAACTTCAGAAATTGCTTCTAGTCAATTATATATTTTGGTTTGTACTTTATAAATCAAATTACGGTAATACCTCGCACATCTTTATATTTGTTGATATATTCTGTCTCGCGATATGGTGAAACAGACTCATTCAGAAGTATACTTGAATACAGTACTCGTATATCCCAAACTGGGAAAATACGTAGGTCACAGGTATATCACAAATCAGTTTATGCTTTTACCACTATTACCGAACTAAGCATAAAGTCACATTGGCATCCACTTCTACCAGGCGATAACAAACACTTCTCAAATGTAAAGTTTCAAATAACGGTCAAGTGTTTAATAGAAGCGTTTTACCTGAAAATAAAACGCATATTAAATACTTACCTTATTTGAAACTTTAGTTTTTAACACTGCCTGGTATTTTCGACACAATGACGAGATCGCGCGGCTCATGCCCGCCGCTCTGCCTGGCGTGGATGGTAGGGGGATGTGCGAGTGAGATGGCGATATAAGGTAGACAAAGAAGGTACTATAAAGCAGAAAACAAGGAGGGGCCTATCTCAAATGTAAAGTTTCAAATAAGGTAAGTATTAAATATGCGTTTTATTTTCAGGTAAAACGCTTCTATTATTTATAAAAGTTGTAGGTAGTGTTGCATAGCAATAGTGAAACTATCGATAGTCTATCGATACTATCGTGATCTCAGAAAATAGTAACAATATCGATTGTATCGATTCTATCCATAGTAGTGTACTATCACAGTGTAGTTTCACAGTTCAAAAAACAATTATTTAAACTACTTATATCAAAATGCTACTATTCGACATCGGAATATTTAAATGATAAATTGTAATACGTACATAGATTGTGACGTTCGTAAATTAAATTGATTGTTTAAAATAATGTTGACTGGAATTTATATTGTATTGCTTAATGTTTATTAATAGTATCTTTTTCTGTATTGACATAATGGTATTAGATTTGAATTATTATTTTATTTAAAATTATATTATTAGACTGCAAAACTGTTAAAAAACTACATTATAATAATTAAGATACAGAATTATATTAAATATAAAACATAATATTTACACACCGAATAGGTAGAATATGAGGCAATATTTAGTACTCCAAGACATGTACATCTACCATATTCTTGTAAATAAATTTATTTCATTTCATTTCATTTCATTTCATTTCATATCGAATTCGATACTATTGATTGTAACAATTGTATTTAACTAATACTATCGATAGTATTGAGATTCAATAGTATCGATTATATCGGTAGTATTGCCTTGAACAATAGTATTGGTCGGCTTGCGATATCGATACAATCGATAGCACTATCGATATTGTAACTAGTTTTCTAGGTCAACTATCGATAGTCAAACTATAGATTGGTTTACAACACTAGTAGTAGGTATATTTAGTATATCAGTTATCTGGCTGATTGCAGGACTCATTACAGACATACCCACCGCACTAGCATACGAGTAATATGCAATAATGTATTCAAGAGCGTAACTAAGTGAAGTGTTATTCTATTGCAGGGTTTAGTTGGAGCAGTTTTTGAAGGAGTCGGGACTTCACTGGGAAGCTTTATTGGTGGACGCTTATACGAAACGTACGGCGGCTGGATAACGTTCCGCTCTTTCGGAATTGGCTCTCTTATATGCTGCTTTCTACACATAGTTGTTCAGTTCTTTCTTAAAGACAAAATAGGAATCGCACAAGGTAAAGAAATAAACGAATAGTCTTCACAAACGTGGCTTCGTAGTTTTGTAAATAACACTTCAGCTTATTTATATGAAATTAACACTAATGCTCAGCAAAGTAGGTTCCTAAGTAATGTTAGTGAGGTTAAGGGTATTTAATAGTTATTTATGCAAATGTTGTATAATAAGGGGTATTAAAACACGAATGTGGGTTTATCACACTCGCTTCGTTTCGTGTGATAATAGTATCACATGAGGGTTTTAATAACTAATTATGTACAGTTGCATACAAGACTTCATACACTACATCCATGATCATTTTTGTAAACAACAAAGTAGATAAAAGTATTTATCTACACCCATGCTATAAATCCTCTATTAAAGTTCCTGAAACAGATAGCTTATTGCCAACGTTAAAACATCCGGTGTCACGGTAACCATTATATCATCCAAAACAGTGTATAATGTTGTACTGAATATCATTATGCAACAAATTATTTATTTTTTGCTTTTTCGGTCCTTTCGTTACTCATCAAGCAGCCACATTCTCCGTGGTATCCTTATGAATTTCAAAAAAAGAAAAAACTTAGAGGTTTTTCGACTTAACGTCGTATCCCGCCATTTTGGTTCGATATTAGAATTGCAGAAATTTATTACTTTGTTGTTTACAAAAATGAACATGGGTGTAGATAAAGTCTTGAATGCAACTGTACATAATTAGGAATTAAAACCCCATCATGTGATACTATTATCACACTCGCTTTGCTTTGTTTGATAAACCCACATTCGTGTTTTAATACTCCTTATTATACAACAGTTGCATAAATTATTATTAGTTATTTTTAAAACTTTTAGACAATAGTGATTATTTTCCTCAAAGAGGAAATGAAATTATTCTGCAGTCGATCGGGGAACTCGAGCACTGCTATCACAGAAAAATATTGTTATATGTTGTATTTATATTATATTTATTAATAGTTAGTTATTATAATTCGTTAGTAAACTTTGTGTCAAAATTATGCACTAAATGTAAGGTGGAAAATTATGGTAAAGCTATAAACTATTTTGTTAATATACCTACTTAGCTTAGCTTTAAGAAACCATTATATAAGATAAAGATTTATTTGACAACACAGATACGAAAGTAATATCACAAGCACAAGAGGTGCCTTATAAATAATAAAAGCTTATTTACAAACATTTTCAAAATACTATCATAATATAAAGAAAAATAATTTAGACAGAGAGTAAAAACAAAAACGCAACGTTTCAGTGTTGCGGGCTTAGATTTTATTACTGGCTGTCCCCCGCGGTTTCACCCGCTATATTCGTAATTTTTTTACCGTAGGAACCTTCTCTAGTGTATTTATTAACTTTAAAAATAAGGTTGATGAAATCTGTAAAGTCGTTCTCAACTAATGGCGTGACCGAGGGAAATAGGGATTCATTTTTATAGTGATTATTAAAAGTATTAAATTAGCCAATATTATTACGCAGATGTACTTAGTAATTAATATCAAACGAAATTGTTCAATTTCGTCAATTAATTTTATTTAACCTTAAATAAGTTACGAAATCTATCACGTAAATCATTCCTAATGGGCGGAATACACAAGGTTAGGCGGAAAGAGTACTATAGGCCGAATGCACATAAAATACCCCGTTGTTAAGATCAACTTTTATTATGGGTAGTACACCTAACCTTGTTTAGCGACAAAATGTATGTCTGGATATAAATTTAAAAGTAATGCTCAAAATATCAAAAATCACCAACATTTTGTCCTAACGAGTTAACCCGTTGGTTCTCGCGAGCGACGCGCGTCCTATAATAATAATTGAAGTCATTGTTATTTTTTTAACCGCGATCCAATGGAAGACGTGCATAACATGCGAGTATGCAAGGAATCATTAATTCACTTGACCGAATCTAAGTTGATAAGTTAAAATAAAGTATCACGAATGATTTTCATTTAAAAAAATCCACACGCACTTTCTCGTTTGTTGTTAAAGGCCTGTATTATAGAGTGAGATCAAAACTCAGATCAAGTCTCAAGAATAGATCGTGTTAATCGAAAATAAATCTTATACTTTGGGTGTAGGGTCCAAATTAAATTGTTTTAATCTTGACTCAAAACTTGACTTGGGCATTGATTGACGTTCTAGAATACGGGTGTAAGTATTATGAATTTGATATTTATATGTAAAATTTAAATATAAATACTTATTCGGAACTTTTATAAGGATATTTACGGCATGTAGGGGCTTTATCTCGGATATTTCTTTTTCACTGCTGTAAATGCCTCATTTAAACAGTTGTGCATTATAAATTTTAATCGTTGTGCATTATAAAATCTATTTTCTTTAAAATGATTGAATAATTAATTATTTATATTATTAATTTTGAAAATTTATGTTTTATGAGTTTCATTATTTTAAACTTGTGGATTGTATTCCAAAGAATTTAAAAGGCCCAAAAGAAGTATCACAGCAGAACATGAATTGTCTTCTTATAGCGATTCAACTATACCTAAACTGAACTGTTTTTCTGTCAAATTCACTTTTAAGGGATCCGAACCAAAAAGCTTAAAAGGACACTCCGTCCGTCTGTCACAGCGGTATCTTTCTGCAACCACTGATGCTATTGATTTGAAATTTGTAATAATTTTAAATATTGCTTATTCCATCTTAATGCAAATGAAAAATTTACAATAATATTTTAAGTTTCTTTGCAAAAAGGGCCTAAATAGGGGACCGACATTTCAATGTGGAGCTACAAGTTTAAATGGGATGTCATAATATGAAAGAGTTTCGTTTGTACATTCTAAAACAGGTTATTATTTTGTTTTATGTTGCTAAGTTTTTGACTTATGATAAAAAATTACAAAGAAATACCATTCCCCCAAGGCCCCGTATCTCCGAAGTTCGCAAAGCCAAAAATCTGAAATAATTACATAAAATAGACATTAGTGTAAATATTACAGGAAAATAGGTCGATGTTTAGTGCGTGACTCAGACTCAGACTCTTGACCGGTTCTTATTTCCATATCCTGATGTCTTTTGACACAAAATAGATTCAGTTTAACCCTTTCCTATCTGACGGTACTAATTCGTACTGCCTAATTTCCCTCCATATATTTCAAATACCCGAACCTGCAACATACAAATGACACTGTCGATCCTTAGAAGTACCATTTCGTAAGCCAATTAAATCGCGTTATTTGATAGACGACAGAAAATAACCAATCCGTGACACTTGCAAGTTGAGTTTTGAAGAAACGGCGGAGCAAGTGAAGTATGATAATTTCAGAAAAATATTAAAAATAGAATTTACAAGGTAATTTTGATTTTCTTTTTGAATTAGTTAGTTTTATTCATAAATAATATTATTTTTATAAGTTATGCATATATTTCAAGGTTAGTCTATGCTAAAATTGAGTAAATATGATGGGGACTGCAAAGTACCGTCAGGGACATTGGGTATACTTTTACTGACAATAATGACTATTACATACTTTTATTTACAAAGTTATTATAGGTATTTTTTTAGGTCATTCACATTGGAAATCTTGAAAAACATTGCCGTGATTGAAACATGTCTCCAAGTAGACCTTCCAGATTGCAAAAAAAGGTCTGATGTAGAATTACCAGATGACGTGAATCAATAAGACATTCAACCAACACTCTTGAAGGAATCCAATAAAATTTTCGAAGAAACATTGAGAAGTAAGCTCCAAATCAATCAGCTGTCGCCCCTGAAAGAAGGAAAGCATCCATTTGTCCCTCAGCCATTACCAGCCGCTGCTTTTTCATCAAGCCCTGGTATGAATTTTGCTCCTAATGCAGCAACAGATACTTCGTTAGCTACTAGTACATCTTCACGGAAAAACCCTGAATCATACCGAAGGTTGAAAAAATGTGATAGGCAAACTGACTTATCAGCTTATTCTGTTGAGACTGGAGCAGTTGAAGCACTTCCTTCCTTGTGATACGACAATAGGTAGATACTTTTTTGGACCGCATTGATCCCATTGTATATCAAAGCAACCAAATCATTGGTAGAGTCAACTGTAACGTTCATAAGTGCCTTATCAGGGCCTAAATTGAATAAATGACTTATTGATTTTGGTTTGAAGTACCTACTACCTAGCTACCTACTAAAAATAAAACACAAAATTTGAAAAAAGAGGAGCTAGTAGCCTTCATAGGATTATTATTTTATTTGGACTACAATTTGAGACCATCTTCGACTGGACATTTATCCTGGGGCCCTGATTGCAATAATACTGGATTCAATAACGATGACGGGAGATAGATTTGCATTAGTAAATGGCTACATGATGCCTGGATGCTACAGGAGAAAATGCCGGTAAAAAAGGTCAGAAGATCAGTGGCACAAGGGCTTGCGTCGAAGAAAGACCCACCTGTATCGTCAAAAACAGAGAGACAGTATTCCAAGCCCCAATCTGTCAAATAAATTTACAAACAGATGGTTTTATTGTACTCGGTTTGACGTGATGTGAAGTTTGTAGCATGAAATCCAGTCAAAACCTCGAACTGCGTTGCTTTTCTGTCTGAATAATAAAAATACATAATTTTTTCGGAATACCACAGCGTCGAACTTTAGTAAAATAGGACATAATATAATATCTAAACACGTATTGTGTTTAGAAAAAAAATCTAAAAGTTCCTATGTTTGTATTAGAACCTAGACTTTTTGGGACACAAAGTCCCTGGTGGTACCAAAAAGTCTAGGTTTTGAAAATAGTACCTAGAATGCCAATAAAAATCTGAAAAACATATATGTGTCTCTTTTAATGTCCCTTAAAATGATTGCAATGCAAAATGCCGTATTTTATGACTCTATCTTGTCGCCGTTAGGAAAGGGTTAAGGTCATCACTCTCTAGTTCGCGGTAAGCGTCAACTATTTTATGTTGTCATTATGAAACTGTTAAAGTAAAATTGATGCACATGATTTAACGTCCTCACTTGGATGGAAAGTTCTTGCTGAGGTGAAATGGTGTTGTTATAGTGAGTAATTATCATTATTAATAACCTTTAGTCTCAGTTGAATCGCAATAACTTGATGGCGTTTAAATTCAAATTAAAATACCTGCGATCGATTCAGTGTGAACAATATATACATTTACATGGGCCGAATGAACAAAATAATAAAAAACAATCACTAGCAAAAAATACTACGGTAGGTACCCTATGTTATACTTGGTCCTCCACGCATTCGGCCGGTTTTTTATTTCTTTTTATGGTTGTGATTATTATATTCAGTATTATCTTATGAAATATAAACTAATGACTTTTAAATGTCGAGTTTGTTTAATTAATTTATATATTTTAGCCATAGCTATTTATCTACATATTATTCCATATTGCTACCTATTGTTTACATTGTTGTTGTACATGAGATAATAAATGTTATTTTAAGAAAAATTTAATATATAAGTACTTATTTACTTACCTACCTACAGTGGCGTTACGTAGTGGGTGGGGGGGTCACACATCACTTTTAGGGGGCGGCAAAATTCCTCAATAAATAGTAATAGGTAGTATATCTCATAAATATTTAATTCATTTCATTTAGTAGTGGATTGGGTATATTTCTGAGTAAATCAAAGTTTAATCATGTACTGACTAATAAGCCGGGATAAAGTATGCTTATTTTTGCAAGACATGAGAATAAAACGGTCGCCAAATTTGCCGCCCCTGAAATCTGCCGCCCTAGGCTCAAGTCTAATCAGACTGCTGTACCCCGAATGTAAAGACTTAACGTTAATAAACACATACTGTCGCGTTTGAGTTAACTATAAATTAGTATGGGAGAAATTAGTACCTTGAGTATTCCGCTAGAAGCGCTGAGCCAATTCCTATAGAGAAATGTCGTAAACGCAAACGCATTATTAAACGTTTACCAACGTCAATTCTTTACACTCGGGGAACTGGTAAATCCGATACTGGTGTCATTTCATTTATATCGCACCTAAAATTTGGACCGACTAGGCCATCTTTAGGATTACTGTATACATATTTAGCGTCTTTTGAGCTTAAAACCTAAATAAGGGGGCGGTAAAAAAAAAAACCGCCCCAGGCGGCAGAAACCCACGCTGCACCACTGCCTACCTATCATTGATTATAAAAATAGGACGTTTGTGACTAGTGTAGAAAATCGTAGGGTCGTACCTAGGTACCTATTATTTTTACAGTGAGTGCTAAACAGTGTTACTTCGGGTCTCAAATGCAAGTAATCCAATAAGTACCTTATTTTAAAGACTTCAAATATATGGGAATAAGGGTTATTAATAATAATGTGCTAATTTTAGTGTCTATGTTTTGTTGCCTTCTGTTCTTCTAACCAGACACAAATGTGGCATAATACACTGTATTCATTTACTTATTTAAGGGTAATATAGTTAAACTAAAGTGCATTGCTTCCAAACCAAACTACGTAGTAAGCGATGCTTTTAGTTGGTTCACCGGGAGACTAAGTTAATATTAGTTTATTTGTATTATACGCACCTTTTAAGACTGTGCTGTATTTATGGACTATGGACTCAATATTATACATTTATCATACTTTTGCATGTACCTTTTGAATTATAATATTAAGTAAGTTATGAAAATATGTTTTTTTGTTTTCAGAATACTCTTCCATTATTCGCTACGAACAGCCAAATGATATGGTGTATATTATGGAAGATAAAGATGATGAAAAATTATAGTGAAGTTAATGTAGTGGTAATATAATAATATGAACACCAGACTAGTTATAATTTGTGCTTCTACATTTAAACTTAGTGTTAAATAACTGAAGGCAGCTAATACAATGCAAACATGATGTCTAATACAATTAAACTAAGTGCAGTAGTACCCAACTAATATGGCTTACCGATGTACCTGCGCAGAAGATACATTTTCAAAGCGCGGGAAACGCTATTGGTCGGCAGCTGTCGCCATGTTAGCGCGCGCCGTGCGGAGGGGCGTGACTTGCGAGTGAGATAGAACTAACAGCTGCAGTGTATTATGAACCGTATAGTAGTGATCTAAGGTTGATTGTAAGTTTTAAGCATTCTTTCGTTAATCTTCGGAGCCATTCTTTCTTTTCTGTGCTAACGAAGATTCACGACGCGCCATATTAGTCGGGTACTACTGTACCATGTTATTAATTTATTGAAGGTAGCTACAGTTGTACTACTTCACGATCCCGCTTTGTCGTGTGTACTGTTATGGCGTGTACTTCAAATACCTTCAAATGAGCGTATTTGTGGATTGCGACCATAATATAAAAAACCAATAAAGCCATATGTACCCATGTTTCGGTACTTACTGGCCCCAGCTATGATAGACTGATCATAAGATCTGAAGAGAAAATCGACATTTATCGAACTGCTTTGACAAAATAGCTTATTAGTTGTAATATCAATGTTTTATTCGGACTAAACCGATTTTAATTTGTGTCATCTATTTCTAGTTCGATAGTCTGAAATGAAATGCCTGTTGTAAGTATGCCTAGTAAATAAAAGCTGGTTATTTAATAACAAAATATATATTACTCGTATTTTTTTTTCTTGTATTTATTATTAGGTGAGTAGGTATATCGTTCCTATATACTAAAGTAGTTTAATACGCGCGTTCCTGGTATATAAGGGTTAGGTACGTTTCTCTCCGTGATCCAAAACTACTCAAATCTGCCAAAATAAATATTTAAGTAATCCCTACATTTAATCCTTTTTAATAGGTGCACCCTTGTGTACTTACTTACGAAATAATCTGTCAGTGCAATATCTTTAATCCATACAAACAGTTCTTCGGTTTAGAACGTTATCAACATAACATTATAATAATGATGATACCTACCCATTTTCAAAGTATTATTAAGTATCTACCTGCTTATTACGGTTGCAATGTTTTTTGTTAACTCAAATCAAACTTTACTGGAACTTGATGGTACATCAAAAGTATAATAAGCCGTAATAACATTGTTTTCTTTTTTCATAAAACAGTATATATGGTTTATAAAATATAGCTTGATCTCTGCGACAGTTGTATCAGTCATATGAAAATTAACCTTATAGCTTTACAATAAGATTCATCTGTTTAATCTGTGGTTGATTTTATGATGACACAGATAAACCTTATGCTAAAGCAATAAGGTTAATTTTCATATGACTGGTACAACTGTCGCAGAGATCAAGCTATCGTTTATAAACCATAGGTATCTTTACTACACTCTGTCATGCTGTGTACTGTACTTTGTGTATGAATTTGAATAAATAGAATAGATTTAACCGATAAATCTAATCTAAAAAGGCTAGTATTGCTTTGAAATCTTAATCGTCAAAAGTGATAAACCTGGTGGAAAGGGTTTAAAAGTACCTAGGTATATTATTCAACATACTAGGTATCTTCTTTATATATAAAATTCTTCTGCACGTGTGTATGTCACTGAACTCCTAAACGGCTGGACAGATTTGAATGAATTTTTTTGTATGCGTTTGGGTGGCGCCCTGGATGGTATTGATTCACAAATCAGCCCGGCAGATGGCGCTGCAGTCGATAATATAACCTAGATATCGAATGCAGCGCCATCTGCCGGGCCAGTATACATACCATGTTACATGTACTTAATTAATGTACACTTAAGAATATCATAGTATTAATTATGCAGATTAGCTATAATGTGCAGGGTTATTTAGGTAGATACTATTTATTATTTTAGGTAATATAATGCAATGATACCAATACCAACATATATTTTTGTATGTGTGTGTCACAGATCACATAATAAAATTATCCTTTTATTCTGTAACTGTGGTGTGTGTATTGTCCTGTTTTTATCCGTAGGTAGGTACCTACGCTACCTACTAGAGTTGTAATCTCAGTGTCATTTTTGATTTTGTCCTTATGCAATTTTGGAAAGCAAATTAATTTGTCATTACATTGTTATGCATAACTAGTATGTACTTAATCAATTTATACCTAAGAATACTATTATTTCTAGACAAATAAATAAGTTCTTTATACAGCCATCATACCTGATTTTTACTACCATTATCTCCACTCTTTCCTATTTCTTCCTTGGGTTCTGCAATTTAGTTTTCTTTGTTAAACATTCTCCGCAATCATTCTTTGTGTATTCGGTACTAGGTCCATGTTAACCACAGTGTTTCTTTCAGGCAAAATTCTCCAGGGGAGCGGTTAAGAGATCTGGGGGGGGGGGGCGGAGTAAATAAAGGAAACAAAGTAATATTTAAAATCAATTATTATTAATATTTTAATGAATAAAATATGCTGAACCAAAATTGTCAAAGTAACATTGTAAAAAGCCACGAAGAATAATATTCTTTACAAAAATGTTATTCTTCGTGGCTTTTTTCTTTGCGTACAAATCAACTTTTTCTAGAAATTCTTCTTTTGGAGTCTCTGGTCCCTCGATGCTAATCATCATACAATGCATCAAAGTTTCAGGTAGCATTCTGTTTCTTGCCTTATTTAGTATTCTGTTCATCCAATGATATTATAATAGAGATATGCTACCCTCATACTAAGCGGCGTTCAGTTATTGTTGAATTAGGTGAATGCGATAGATAATACGGAACGTATGGTACAGAAAGAGATAGCTAGAGGTAGCAAGAGGTAGCCGCCAAGCAAAATTACGACAATTGTCTGAATTTGTCTGCAACAATTAGCGTGCGTTAATGCGATATCTACCTCTTTTTATTATAATATCATTGTGTTCATCGTACTAAACGATCTTTCGACGGAGACAGTGGTTACGGGAATGACCATGGTATAAGTCAAAGAACTTATATCCTTAATCTATGGTATAAGTATATCAGGTATGACATTCCGAGACACAGGGGACACGACCTACGTCATTTCCGCCGTCGACGGTTCTCAAACTTTTAAATATGTGGAAAGTTAATCTAGGTTATATTGAATAAGGCAAGAAGATGCCTACTCTGAACTGAAAGAAATAAGAGCTGGTGTACCACAAGGTGGTGTATTGGGTCCGGTCCTGTATCTTTTATACACCTGTGATATTCCTGCACTTGAAAACAACACCATCGCTACCTTTGCTGACGATACTGCCATAATGGCTACAAGGAATAGCCACAAGGAGGCAGTTGAGAAGGTTCAAACAGCTATTGATCATGTTTATAACTGGACAAAAAAATGGAGAATTAACTTCCATAATGGCTACAGGGAATAGCCACAAGGAGGCAGTTGAGAAGGTTCAAACAGCTATTGATCAAGTTTATAACTGGACAAAAAATGGAGAATTAACGATGCCCAAACTAAGCAGAGCTTGTAGTATGGAAACCAGATAAGTAACTGATATAATACATATACTACTTTTTATGTGTAAATACATACCTACTTAACATACATAATTATACCCAGACTCAGGAAATACAGACATGTTCAAGCACACAAATGCATGTCATGTGTGTGAATCGAACCCAAGACCCCCATGACCTGCGGAGCGATAGATGGAATCTTAACCAACTGGCTCGTCATATTGCCGCTGAATGGAGAGCAAGCGAACTTTTGCCACAAAATTGTACTTGTAACTTTATGTCAATTGTATAACATACAAAATAAATACGAGCCAAAAAACGACAAATTCTCGAGAATGCGCGAGGAATTGCCGGAAGACCCGCGACCTCTTTTACACTTAACAATGTTTGTGACATAAAGTTCAATATGCTATGTAAAATTTCGTTGCAAAAAGTCGCTTCCATTTTGCTATGGAATTTTCAATTTCACTATTAAAGTTGACATTTTATATGAACTTGACAAGAATCACTTATTATGTTAATTTTTAATCCATTACTATGGTTAACATTTTTAGTTTTTTAGTCCATTATAACTTAAAACCACTTTGCTTAAGTCTATAACGCGTCCTTAAAAGTTTGGGAAACTCTCCGTATACTGAGACTTAAGCACTTATTACACGTTCCTATTTTTAGGATCCTAACTAGGAAATAGGAACGTGTAATCGCAGAAAGAACGGTTAGTGTCCTAAGTAGTGAGATAGGAAGGTCCCAACCGCTCTGCTTCCTTAAACAGGAAAGTGTAATCGCGTCGCTCCGATTTAAGACGTTTAGGGATGTAACATTGTTCTTCAAAACATCGATGTTTTGAAATAATTATATAAGGCTTCTAAAGTCTTGGCGTATATTTTGAGGGATGAATGTATAGGTCATTAGTAATCATAAAACAATAATAGAATAATAATCCGTACAATATATAATTATTTCAAAACATCGATGTTTTGAAATAATTATATAAGGCCCTTCTAAAGTCTTGGCGTATATTTTGAGGGATGAATGTATAGGTCATTAGTAATCAAGAAACAATAATAGAAAAATAATCCGTACATTGAAAGTACTACATTATTTATAAATTAATACTTGGTACTTACTTATAAAGTTCAATTTTGTTTTATTTTAACATAAAGGAGCTCATTTGTATTCATTGAAATTTTAATTTGTGTGATCGGTTTGAGAGAATAAAAAACTTAAAACATCGGAAGAACATCGATGTAAGTATAGTTATATTTTTTTTAAATCGACCTTTGTTACATCCCTACGAGTCGTCCGTCCCGCTTTAAGTATAGTTGCTATACTCTTTGCCGCGTCCTAGTTAGAAAGCAAGATAGTGTAGTGTAATAAGTAGCTTCCTGCTTCCTTGTTAGAACCATCCTAGTTAGGATCCTAAATATAGGAAGGTGTAATAAGCCCTTGAGCGAGAGCGAAAATCACAATTAAGGATGTTCGACAAAGATAACAATACACGTCAAAATGGCAATAAATGTCAATGAGACGGCGCGTTTTTGTGTTACCAGTCGTATGTTATCATGGCTCCTGTACCACTAGTATTTCCGGTGGGAATACAATAAAACTGTAAGGTTTTAATTTAAAATAATACGCTTACTCACGTTTAACTTAATTTATTTGTTTGATTAGACAAACGATATGTCAGTTATAATACTTTATATATAATTTTGAGAAATAGTGACTGAAAATATTTCCATAATTCAGTGATTCGTTACAATAAAGTGGCAACTGTAAAGTAGAGGTGGGTAGCTATTCTAATAACTAGCCAAAAAACGGCTAGTCACAAAATAGCCACGGCTAGGTTATCTGTCAACACGATAATTGGCTATTGGCTACTGGGTGTATACCATGGATGTAATATACAAACAGGATTGAGCTCTTGGGCCAAAAACGCGAGCAGAGAGAGATAACGCATACCGAGGCTGTTTATCCCATTCTAATAGGGTGACCAAACATTTTTATAACAAACAGGAAAGTTGGATTTGAGAGATAATTTGTGTCCGATTGACACTTCTTCTTCCTAGTCGTGCATTCTTGACAGAGTGGTCGTGGTCATGGTTAGTCCCTTTCGCGCACAACCGCTGCATTGCAAAGTTCCTCCAATTTTGTCTGTTTGTGGCGTTTTGACACTAGGTGATTTCAAATTATTGTTTGTATTACAAAAATATGAACATTATGTTCCTTAAAATAGTGAAATAATAATTTATGGAAAAAAGAAGACATAAAACCATAATGAAAAACTATAGATATCAAGATACTTTTTCACGAAAACCCATTATTTGAAACTGAAATTGTTATGTTCTATGTGGGTGTTGAATCGTGTACGCACGGTTAATCAAGATATAAATTTCCAATAAGCTGACCTCTCATTGTACGGAAATCCTATACAATGCGAGATCAGTTTATACTGGAAATGTATAGCTTGATGTGTAGCCGTGTATACCCATGTTTTTGAGAAAAGTTATGATTAATTTTTGAGTTACGTTCTGTGTCGAATCATCAAATATTACGTATGAATAGGCAAGGGTGCATGCAGAGTTTCGTTCCGGGACCATGGCTTTTCCCCTTGCTCTTTTTTCAGTTTGCTCTACAGAGCTGTTATTTGGGAATTAAAATAAAGCAAAGGGAAATAAAACTCAATGTGCTTGACAAAGTAGGTATTTATTAAAATTAAACACGGCTAAACAAAATCGTTTTATTTAGTTTCTGCTTTAGGCCAATCTCACTGCCTAAGTTTCTGAATGCATTACATTTCGCGTGGTGAATAGGTACGAATTATTAGCCAATGCTTTTACTAGTTGCAGTTCGTGCGGTTCTTCATCTGTTATGCATTGGAAAGGATGCGGTGGATTAATCAGATGTTTCAATCTTGTGGAAAACATTTGTTTTAATCGCATCAAAATTCCATTTTTGCTTCATTTCTTCTTTCGATGGAAAGCTGTAACAATCATAAAAATAGTGCTATTTCAATTATGCGATACATAGGTACAAATAATTTGTACACATTACAACACACAATAAACATACGAATTATATTTAGTTTTAAACAGAATTACACTAACTTTAGTGTCTTCCATCTGCAATTTTTTTTAATAAACCATGGTCAAACTACTTATGACTCACCATTGTTAGTAAATAAAATCATCGTTATTCCTTACTTGTGAAATGAAATCCCACAACCAGCATATGATTCACTTTTACATGTCTTGATACAAAAAAAAATCACCATTTTCACGATAAAAAGTATAAAAAACCGTAGTTAAAACTTAAAATGCGTTATGCGTTTCCACAAAACAACAGAAAAAGCCGCCATGTCGCCATGACACCATTGATGTTTTTTTTTTTGTTAATTTTTTCTTGACCATGGATACTAGTCCTTCAGTCGCATACATTTTATTAATTATATCACTTTAAATTAGTCCACACATTCACTTTCACATAGTCCACATGATCAGTCACCGTCAAGTCATGTTTTAGTAAAATGGTAGTCATTGTACTAAAACTTGTCACGGACATTTTGAGACAACTTGTAAAGTCACGATACACATATTCATTTCATTTCACTTCATTGGTGCACATAGATTGATCTTTATTGGATAAAATACCACCGATAATATGCAATAAAACTCAAAATACACGAATTTATGAAAATAAAAATGAAACTGCTACGTCACTCTGCAAGTTCCCGCCAAAAAGTCACCATTGATGTCAGATTTCAGTGCTACCAGAATAATTTTATGATAGCTACCAAACAATCATATTATTTTGATTATTTTACTTAAATACAATTATTTATTATTATGTACAGATGTAAACCTACAAAATAAAATGATTTAAAACTAGTTTAATAGCAAACAAATATTTATACGTAATATATTTTAGTTGTTGTGGTGAAACATTTTCTACCATCTTTAACATTTTTATCTTTTGGCAATTGAGGAAAAGGGACAAACGGCCTCGGTTCGGGCTATCTCTCTCGGCTCGTTTTGCCTCGACTAAGATAACTAACAAAAGTAAACCCTAAAATGCATGTCTTATGGTTTATTTTTGTATGATAACATTTTTGGAGAGTTCAGTCCTGTTTGTATATTACGCCCATGCCTCCATGTATATATATCTCAATGGTTTTAATAGGTTACGGGCCCAGATTGACAGTGGAAAAGTGTTATAATTATTTCATCCAATGACGCGTATACACACGCACGCGGTACGACGCGACGATGACCATTCGTGGGCCCTGATTGGACGAAATTCATTAATGGTGTTCGTTACGATTATCACCAAAGATACGCAATAGCCCGGCAGCCATCTAGCGAGTTATAATGGAGTTGGTAGGGTTGGCAACACTGACTGCTGTATCTGTAATTGTATGTTCGGAAGTGAAAGAAATTGATCATCCACATCGTTCGTTCGTTTCCTGTCTTTATTTCGTAATAGTTTAGAAATAGAGGTGAAAATCTCTAAAAATGTTTGTTATAATTCAAAAGTAACCTTCTATGGCTTGTGATGTTTCATGACGAGTGCATTTATGAACTAATTGCTCTCAATTATGTTTTGTGTAAAAAAAATGTAATCAAAATCTAATCGGTCCACGTCGAGACATGGGTTCCAGAGTAAGGTAATTTTTACGCTCTGTATATTAATCTCTATCAAGTGATCCTGTTTCACCCAGATTTTTATTAAAACACTTAAAATATGTTGCCAAATCATCTAACCTCACTGTATGTGTGTTGAGTCTGCAACTCCATATTGGTTTTTGTTCTATTTACCTTTCAATTTTATTACAAACGTTTAAATTTGAGTACCTACCTATTCTTTGTAGTGGAAGATTTCAGTTGCCTATAGGTGTTATCATTTTCTTGTTATGGCTCTACCTAACTACAGATAAATGTGCCAGTTTCTTATGTAGTTAAACTCAGCATTGTTAGGTTTCAATATACCTACTGTATGTTCAAGATAGGATAGAGCAAGCAAACTGTATAAATTACTGTTGTATTATATTGGCTTCGGACAATAGATAACAATATCATGACTAATGTATACTCAATCCTACTAATAATATCCATAAGTCTTTATATTTATTAGGTATGTGTATAATTTAATATTATGTCTATAATTATAAAGTAGTTATTCAATGATATTTCATTAATATGTTTCTATATAGACATGTCATAATGTAGCAAAAAGTTATATGTGCTAAATGATGGTTAAAAATGCTTGTTTTGAATTGATTTTATTAAGAAAATATTACAATTCTGCACTGTATGGATAACTGAAAAGATAAAGAAACAATACATTGAAATAAAGCGAGGAAAATATTTATTTACTTATGTATATTTCAGAGACACGGTACGCTTCTTGTTTGAATTATTCTGTGAAGTTTCACCCGGTGACCATCTGAAGGAACCAGCAATAGTTAGGAAATATCCTGAAACATACAAAAATGAAGAGGAACTGAAAAATATACCAAAATTTACATTTCCTTGTCAGTTAGAAAAGTAAGTAACTATGATAAGCAACTCTAAAGCTTACTGTACTTATGGCAGTCAATCAGTCATATGAAATGCATGCTTTAAGCCAAAATAGGCTTCAGCCATTTAAGAGCACATCAAGTTGTCAAAACAACAAAGCTACAACCAATAAAATGTAGCCAGATATCTGACGGTTACAGGCTACATGCAATATGTAGCCTGAAACCTGTCAGAATTGGGATAGCTTCGCCATATCTTGAAGTCCTTACTATTATTAACAATATGTAAAAGTTGATATTTGTTGAGCTGATATTATTACCCTTAGGACCAATTTTACCAATGCAATGTTGCATAGCACTTATCTACAGGATAAATATGGTTGCCTGACAGAACTTGTATTGAGAATCTATCAAATTGTAATTTTATTCTATGTATAAAAGTTATGGACGGTGATAAAATTGGCTTTTATTATGGCGATGAAATAACAGCTTTTTTTATAAGATGAAGAACTGGGTTATTTTATCATTAGATTAGATTGATGAGTCATTAGTGTATATTGAATGTGGCAGTTACCTAAATGTATTCCTTGAAATATGGAATCTCATTTGAGGCAATGAGTCAGGTTTTTATCATGCATGCTACATGCCTCTTTGGGAATTGATTATTTTATACATGTTGGCCAGTGTTCACAACCTGAAACCAGGCAGCTATCTTACCAGAGCCGTAAAATTATCGTATATGCTCGTATATGGATCAAAATTATCGTATCCATCAGGAAAATGGATAAAATACTTTAAAAAAATCATATGAAACGTGACAATAATATGTTGCAAATACTTTATAGTTTAAATCTTGTAACTTGTTTTTTAAATGGAAAAAAAATAATAGTTCGGGCCAACATCTCGAATTTATAAAGAAGAAAATAATGTTAAAGGATAGAGACACATGAAAACAAGCATATTTTTAAAAAGTTTAACTGAATAGATTCTATATTTGCGAGAACGGAATACACAAATATAAATAAAACTTAATATTTTATATTACAAATTCGAAAAGACCATAACTGCCAACACTCCACCACATCGAACGACGATATCGATATCGATCGCTGATTGGAAGACAGTAGCAAGATTGCGCCATGAAGCAACAGCATGTGTTCCTAATATGTTCCTAAGAAAGAAATGAGCCAATAGATGGTGCTGACACTAAAAAAACAACTGTAATTGTTATTGGGCTATTGGCTATCTGTGTAATCATCAAATTTTTCATCAGAATGGAAATTATCGTACAATCTGCGTACGATAGTCGTGTACATCGTACGTAGTTATGAAATTATCGTACATGTACGATAATTATCGTACGGTTGCGAACACTGATGTTGGCCCTTTGTAAGGGACCTTGTTTCAGCACCATAAGTGGATTCATCTAGAGATTTTATTCCCTCCTACCCTGATCAAGGCCCGACCAAGGGTAGAGCCTGATTGTCTTTTGTTGTCCATTGGTCGATGTGTCAATACTTCTGTCTACAAATAACCAAAATCAATAAGTTATTCAGTTCAAGCCCTGGTTAAGGCACTTATGAACATTAAGTACCTATATACAATTGAATCTACCACCCCTCCGGAAAAAACACAAGTGTTCCCAGCCGCCTACCACGCCGACTCCGAAATATTGTTTTTCACATTTGCCATTTTTGTGCTTAGAGTAAGGTTGGCGCTGCTCACATTCAATCAATAAATTATCTTCTCCCATACCTATAAGACTGTATAATTATTTGTTTACTCAAATATACTTATTATAAATATTTTTCTATTTCAGCTCATTTGCCCAACACTACTCATTTGTGTTGACATCAGTGGATTCCAAATACACATTTTGTTTTTGTCGTTATGATCCTAAAGTAAACACTGCATTAGTGTTGTTGTCACACTTACCTTGGCATGATATATTTTATAAGTAAGTATTAACTAATCTTATTAGGATCAAATTATTATTGTCCTTGATTATTCCTAATGTAATGAATGCATAATGCTTGGCGAAAGTTTTATTTATTTTATATTGCTGATGCAGTGTACGAGCAGTGATACACCTTATTTTAATGTGAATATCCATGCAATGTCTGTTTTTCTTTTTAAACTTCGTCTAGGCTTGTGTTTGACATCAATCTATCATCCATTCATAATGTGGCCGAAGGTGGTAAGCACACAAAGCCGAGTAGAAGGAACTGGCTCTCAAGTGGAGTTGTATAGTGATATGTGTTCGCGACAGATTTTCAGCTTGAAGGCGGTAACTAGCCAGGTGGGTATTTAAAAGTACCTTACCACCAAGCTATGGCTTCCTCACGATGTTATCCTTCACCAAAAGCTTAAGCTCATTGTAGGATTCGAACCTGGGACCTTTGTCTCGGCATTCGACGTCACTACCACTGAGCTATCATCGCCTTTGACAATTATGATACATATTGCTGTTATAAAGTTGATGAATTTAGCCTGTTTTACCTTTTTTAAACCTCCAGGCAGAACTTAAGCTATGTTGAATGATCTTAAACAGTGTTCTATCTATGGAGCTAGGATTTTTATATACATATATTTTTTTTTATTATCATTCAAAAAATATATGTACATATGGATTAGTACAAAATCATTCACAATACAACCACAAAGGTTTATAATAAATGGAATGATTTACATCGACATTCGTAAAAATGTCCCTTACCCTGTTCGATGCTTTGCGAATGATAAATGACCACAATTCATAAATGCATTTCAGCATATGCCTGAGCATGCTTTTATTAACTTGCTGGCGCTGTTCAGCTAGAGCTCCGTTTTGCTATGCCCATCCATTAAGGGTTCTTTCAGTGTATGGAATCATGTTTAACTTGCGGTATTTATTTTTATGCTTCAATTCATATTATGTCATTAAGAAAGGACTTGTAATTTTATTTATATTTGTGTCCCTAAAATAGTCATTGGGTTTTTTATTTAAAGCATTTGGTATAACTCTGGTATTCAGTGAATCTTAAAAGCTCAAATTTTGTTCTGCGCAGCGAATATTTCGTGTTTACTTTCTTTTGTTATTACATATGATAATATCACCTATTTCAGGTTATTAAATTGTATAGCAAACCTAATTAATAGTCCAGAGAAAGGAGAGTTATTATCCTTCTTGGAAGCATGTCGAATACGACCGCCCATGGCCGGGCACACGCTCAAAGTCACATACAATGCAGGCCACAGTGTGTTTACATGCCAGAGTCCTGACAATAAACTACCAAGTATTCCAGAAAATGTGAGTATTAAAAAATAAGGTTATTAAATAGGTCAAGCATTTGTCTGCCTCTGTGTCCATCTCCAGAATCAAACGTACATCAAAAGTGTAAAAGTTTTTGTGTAATTTATCGATACCAATGTCTCTAATTAGGTCACAGCACTAGTACATACCTAAGCTCGGAATTCAGTCCCCGCGCCTACTGTACTTGCAAATGCAGATTGTTGATTTAAAAAAACATGATATTTCTCACAACTGTGTATGTGTGTTGGTTTTGTTAAATAGTAATGTGTTAATTGTGTTACAGTGTAATTTAACGGAATACTTTAGTGCTATGGACACAAAATGCATGGCCGGTCTATGGGCAGCATTGCTTCATGAGCGTAGGGTGGCTATAGTGGCGTCAAAGCCATCGAGGCTGTCCGCCTGTGTTCAAGCGGCTAACGCCACGCTCTTCCCAATGTCCTGGCAACATATATTCATACCCATATTGCCGAAACATCTAGTGGATTATTTGCTGGCACCCATGCCTTTTCTTATTGGAGTTCCTAGAAGTGTTATGGAGGTGAGTTACATGTAAATAATGTTCGGTTCGACGGGCCAGTTGGCATGGTTGATTATGATTCCTCCTATCACCCCACTGGTCGTGGGTTTAATTGACATCCAGGACATACATTTGTGTGCATGAACATGTCTGTATGTCCTGAGTCTAGGTGTAATTATGTATATTAAATATCTATTTACAAAAAAGTAGGTAGTATATCAGTTATCTGGTTTCCATAGTACAAGCTCTGCTTAATTTGGGATCAGATAACCGTGTGTGAAGAATGTTATGGATATTTATGTATTTAATGTTACCCCAATTAATTAAGGAAGGGTTCACTCGTGCCCCAAAACTCACTTAAATATAAACTACTCGCTGTCCGTCGAAGTTACATTCAGTCTTGGGATAAAAATAACCTATTTACTTCTCCATAGTTATTAGTTAAGCGATACAAGCGTAAACAGGTGATAGACTAACAGATTGAGTGACCTACCTACCTGATGGTTTGGTTTGTGTTATTATTACCCATAGAAGAAGGAAGGAAGGAAGAGACTGGTTATTTTTATTATAACTTAAATGTTTAAATCTTTTGTTAACAGGCTGTTAGAATGACAGAAATAGGAGATGTCGTAATATTAGATGTAGATGCAAATGAGCTCAAAACTCCCTTTCATGATTTAGAAAGTCTTCCACCTGATTTGGTAAGTTAAAATTGCTATCAATTTATGTTTTTATTCTTAGAGTCACATAAAAACTGGCTGTAATAAAGCTTTGTGTGTCTGTTACAGGTAGTGAGTTTAAAGAAATCGTTAAGTGATAAAAATGCTTTAGGTGATGCGGTGTCGAGAGCTTTTTTGAGGGCATTAGTATGTTTAATAGGTGGATATCGTGATGCAATAAAGTAAGACTTATTTATATCTGTGGATATTATAAAATTGTTTCAACTTTTTCAAACAAGCTATGTATTTATAACTCCAGACTTATAACTTTTGCATAAAAAAAATTATGATAATATTTATTTTTCAAGAATTGAAAATGGCCAATTGATCACATTCAATCCTGAGGCGTTTGTGAGGACGAGAAAGAATATGCAACCATTCCTTAGAAAAATACTTCAATCTCAAATATTCCAACAGGTAAATTTAATTTCTTGATACGACTAAGTTGGTAAACAAGCTTACGCCCCGAATGTTGGTAAGCGGTTACCGTAGTTATATGGACGCTTAGAATATACGGCCTCACTCATGCGTTACCTACCCTTTCTCCTGCTCAATGAGCACTGGCGACCTTACTCAAGGGGTGGAGGTACTTCTCCACTCGATTTACTCTTCGAAATATGTTTTAAAATGTTATCATCTCTTCAAAACGTTCGGGTAAATCTTAATAGTTTCGATAATAGTGCATTATGTTACATGTGGGCAAAGTTGATTATTAACACTCCAGGCGGTATTAAGCGTGTGTAATAATCAAAGCACATGCGTGTCATACGACGTTTTTCAACACAATTGCGAGGAAAAATACAGACTTGTATTTGCAATAAATGTCAGATTACGAGCGAGTCTGTTGAAAAATGTGTGCGCTGTATTGTCAGCGTTTAAAGTTGTAAACCTAATTACAGTTCATTGACGAAAGGCTGGACCTGCTCAACTCGGGACGTGGATTCAACGATGAGTTTGAAATAGAATGCAATAATTACGCGGACAAACTGAACACAGGAAGTGGGCAGAAGCTTAAACAACAATACCGTGACTGGGCCAAGAATGTGAAAAAAGAAGGTGGCGCTTTCTTCAAAACTGTTAAAGATAAGGTAATATTTTCAATGCAAATTGTTTGTGTGCCACTTGTGTCTAACCAGTTTGATCGAAACAATGCTGGCATAATACGGGATTAATTTGTTATGTGTGACTAAAGAAGATTATCAATAACTTTTTTAATACTGGCTGCCACACGCGTCATACTTGTGAACAGGTGCTGCTTGTGGGGGCTGGTCTGCTTAAGTTAGCCATTTATTTATTTGCTTATTAAATATAGATTCAGTCTACTTTGTAGTTTTGCCGCCGCGCCGGGGCACGCAATTGTTGTCAGTGCGATTAGAATGTAAATAAACTCCTTTGCAAAAAAAAAACGGGCACCTTACAGTCATTTGCTTTTCTATGGATAATATTAATATTTTTAGTATGTCATTAGCATAAATGACTATAAATTTCTTATTATCAATGGAAATATAGTATATTTCCATTGATAATAACAACTTAATTAATACACTTTAAATCCTGGAATCGGGTTTTTAGTCAATGTAAACAGAAAATGGTCATTTTTATGGGTATAATGAAATTAATACTACGAGTATTTTTATAAAAAAAAAGACATACTAAATACATATTAATAACGAATATGACCTCCCCTTGCAGCGATTACGGCATGTAATCGTCTTGGCATGCTTTCCACCACGCTTTTGATTGTGTTCTGTGGAATGTGTTCCCACTCAGCCAAGATCACACGTTTAAGCTCCCTGATGTTTTGTGGAAGTGGTTGGACAGAACGTACTCGCCTTTTTAGGTGGTCCCAGACGTGCTCAAAGGAGTTAAGGTTGGGGCTCTGCGCTGGCCAGTCCGAATGACGAATACCGACCTCTTGCATATAAGCATCTACGTCGCCAGAATGGTAGGCTCAAGCATTACCGTCCATGTAAATGGTATCTTCACCAATTACAGTCAGTGCGGGTTGTGCAAGTTGACAAAGGTTTCTGTTGTGTACATTAAGGCATTGAATGAGAAATTTTCAATGAATACTATCTCGGTACGATAGCGGGAAGTTACTCCCGCCCAAAACATAACGGACCCTCCACCATAAGGGGTGATTTCTTAAAAACACACGTCGGCATAGCGTTCCCCTGGTCTTCGTAACATTCGCCGACGTCGGTCCTCACCATTCAGACCAATTCGAGCCTCATCGGAGAAGAGTACACTACTCCAGTTACCTAGTGTCCAAGATAGGCAATTTCTAGCGAACCTCAATCGAGCTATCCGGTGCTCACGGAGTAACTTGGGGGCCCGCGCTGGTCGTCAACTGTATATATCAGCCGCTAAAAGCCTCCTTCTCACTTTCCATAGGCTAACTTGTGCTCCTCGTACCTCTTCAAGGTTTCTTTTAGGTCTATGTAACTGCATTTGCGGTTCCTCAACGCCTGAGTCACTAAAAAGCGGTCGTCTCGGGGTTATGTGCGACGTTTTCTCCCAGAACCTTGCCTTCTCTGAACGGAATCCGTCTCTTGGTATCGAGTCCAGGTTCTTTGGACGGTTGAACGACTCACGTTTAACTGCTGTGAGACGTAACATTGGCTGCACCCCTCTTCCAGCAGCGCTATCATTTTACTAGCTCTTATTGCTCTCTCTGCCATTACAATCGACACAAAGATATCTGTTTTAAGTCACTATAAGGCAGGATTATGCAACAAACATAAATTATTCTACTAAAAGTTAGTTTAAGTTGCCCGATAAACTTTTAACTGCGAACCCGCGAAAACTAAGTAAAAGTCACAAACTGAAAAAGGGATCATTATTTTGAAAAACATAATTATTAAGTGTCAGTAATATAGTTTGGCTATTAAAACCCCTTTAGAACTAAATAATTACCAATAATGTAGAAAAATCTAAACCGCCCGTTTTTTTTGCAAAGGAGTGTATTATGTAATGAATCTAAGCTTGTTTTGAAAAGAGTAATTGCTGTGTTTATTGCCGGCTCTTCTCAGCAAATGCAACCTTCCGAACCGGTATTAAAGTATTAGAGTCAGAATTTTCATAAGTGCCTGCGAAGGTATATTTGAATAAATGATATTGAATACAGCAGAATAAATAACATCCGCGCGGTACAGCGGTTTTGGTCGAACCCTAGAAAAAAAAAATATGATTAAACGGATATGTTCCCTTTACATTGTATTTGGTGTCCGACAGAAGCTTCGGCTTTGGCCACATTCGGGCAAACTCTCGGCTTCGGCCATTATTGGCCGAATTTTTGGCCGAAGCCGAATGTTTCTAGCAAGCGCACAGTGTATTATAAACCCCGATTTTGTTGCATGTCCTTTTTATAACAAAAATCAAGAGTTTATATCATTTCAAGCCCTAGAGTAAAACTCCCGCATCGATACGACTTCTAGTTTTTGTATAAAAACATCTTAAAGTTGCCCTATATCGGGGTCACGGAAATCATAAAAAAATTAATTAAAAAAGAACTGGACTACTTAATTGAGTTTTGAATCGATATAATAATTAAACACATAATAATATACCTTCTGACAAGTTTTTGCTGTTGCACTGTGAATAGGTAACGAAATATTGGTGTTTTTGTCGTATTTTTTATATATTTTATTTCTCGAATTTAATGCCGTATTAGATGATGATTCCTATACCAGCTGATTGCGTGCATGTACCTTTATCGATAGTATTAAAATCACCATCTAATTCCGCGTTATTCAAAAGTTATCAATATTTTTTTATTTGCGTTAGGGTTGTCAGTTACGCATATCCGGATATCTTTAATATTTTATTCGGTTTTAAAATATTTTGTTATAATGTACTTATTATCTAAATAACATCGTCTTCAGTAGAAATGAACAAATTTTCGTCATCATGTTCATCTGGTGATGTATCATCAACCATTAACATATTTTGTTCCTTTAAGGGTTTCAGCAAGTATATCGCTGTTGCTGGTAACAGGTAATGGTATCGTATACTACACCTTACAAAACAGCTAGTGTCATATTGGTTGTTCCAGCCATTTTATTTGTATCAACCAAGATAACCCTGGCAAATGCAATCAGTGCGTTTATCTGGGGGCACGGAAGTGCCCCCCGCCAAGACAGCCAAGCGAAGCGAAAGGGCACTACCTACCTTTTCTCGAAGCGCTTCGTCGTATTTTTGAACCCTCATAACTTGGGTTATGAGGGTTCAAAAATACTTATATTATTATGTGTATAATTATTATATTGATTCAAAACTCAAATAAGTAGTCCAGTTCTTTTTTAATTAATTAATTTATGATATCCGTGACCCGGATATAGGGCAACTTTAAGATGTTTTTATGCAAAAACTAGAAGTCGTATCGATGCGGGAGTTTCACTCTAGGGCTTGAAATGATATAAACTCTTGTTTTATGTAATAAAACGGACATGCAACAAAATCGGGGTTTATAATACACTGTGAAGCGTCCAAACCGAACGAGCTGTTACGAATTCGCGAGAGATTATTATTATTTTCGGCAATTTGCAAGGTAATGTTAATCATTTAAGTTGTTTACACACAGTTATTTTTAAGATATCAATTTACGTGTATATTAATAAATGCGTATTAATTACTGCAATGAAATAACTATTTAAATTAGGTAGTTTTTTACCATCAATTGGCTAGTTAGAGGTGAACAAGGTTTCAGTAGCAGTACCAAGCATCATTCCTAAATGTTGCGTGGTATTTACATTGTTCTTGAATGGGAATAAAGATTATCGTACAATGTGTTCGTTTAAAAATACGAGTAAAAAATAGTTGTTTTGCTTATGACAATATTATTCTTTTTGTGCTACAACTTATTTAGCTCCTACCAAGATACGTATCATCTACGAAAGTAGTGATGTACTGATTTATGTATTTATTATACTGTTGAGTTATTAATCAAGCTACTTATAAAATTTCTCCCTTACCTATTTATTTATTTAGCACCCAGTATCTACATATAAAAAGAACGCTATGAGACTTTAAGAGGTAGATAGTATATAGCGTAGGGTTTATTTGCTCAAAGAGCATCTCGAATACCGCATTACCTTACAAAATACCGCAGCCTAATAACTTTATGTTGTGTTCCTGCGCGTGAGCGGGGAGGAGGAAGGATCGGTATCGCGTGAGTGATGCCCCGTGTGTGGCAAACGTCCATATGACTACGGCAACCGATTACCATCAGGTGGACCGTACGATTTTTAAGACCGAGCGAAATTTTAAGTATGCTCCATAGCTCACTGAATGAACTTACGTGAGCGACCATGTCTGTTCTGTAATTCGTTACTTCAATGGTAGCAATCACTCATATGTCTGTCATGTTATTTTACTCGGAGACTACTGGTGGTATCAACCTGTAATGTCGCATAGTTATACAAGTCAGTCAAGCGATACAAACACCTTGATCAGGGTTTGGTGGTATCAGGACTCGACAGACGTATGAATGTTAGGCAACACAACAACGTTATACCAGCGCTTCGTAAAAGTTCCGATTGAGGAGAAAAAGCGAGCAATAGAAACTCCTCATGTGCTATTAAAACAGTGGATTAGAGTTCATACATCGTTATTTTATACTATTTAGTTTAAACCCACTTTTATATTTTTTGTAAATGGTTATAATTTATTACCTTGATATTACCAAGGCACAAGGCATATATTCAAGTAACATTAAATTCTGTTAAAATATACAGCCGTGTAACAGACAGATTCATACTTATTATTATATCTCACATTGACATCTAACTACTGGTAATTTGGTGCGAAGATATATATGGTGGGTTCACTCAAAACAATGTTGTTATTCCGCAATCTCATATTTGACTGCAAGTCAAATATGAGATTGCAGTCAAATTGCACCTTGGTAAGTACCGAAGGTGGTAAGCACACAAAGCCTAGAAGAAACTGGCTCTCATGTGCAGCTTTCGGAACACCGATAGGTGCTTGGTGACAGCCAGGAGGATACTCAAAGTATCGTACCACCGTGCTATGGTTTCCTCACGATGTTTTCCTTCACCGGACGCTCAAGCTCATTATAGGATTCGAACTCAGGACCTTCGTCTCGGCGTCCGAGGTCACTACCACTGAGCTATAGCCTTTTTATACGGATGGCATTTTAATGCGAATGATTCAGCGGGGTATAAATAAAAGAAGCAGTACCTGATCCGGTGACTGAGCTTTTTCGGACTATAAAAAAGACAAAGAATAAAATAACAGGTCAAAATACTACAAACGATACGAGTGGATCAGGGATTGAACCCATACCTACTATACGGAATTGTAACACTTTGACCACTGGAATATCCTTTACGTAAATGCTGCAGTGAAATTACCGATCTTACTAGCTTCGTGAAAATTTAGAAAAACGCGTTTTCCCAGTGATGAGACCTAGCTCGATCGATTTCCCGCCCCAAAAACTCCATATAGAAAATAAAGCTAGTTTGCCCCCGCGGTTTCACCCGGGATCAAAAGCCTATGTCCTCCTCCATACCATAGGAAATCTGCCAAATTTCATCGTGATCGGTTGAGTAGTTAAGGTGTGAAAGCGTAACAAACAAACAAGCTTACATTCGCATTTATAATATAAGTAAGTATGTATAAGGATAATAAGGATTTCATCGAAATCGTTAGAGTCGTTTTCGAGATCACAAAACATATTTATAATAAAAAAATGTATTTATATGTAAAAAAAAACATTGCTCGTAATTTTAATATTTTATGTGTTGTTAATTGTATTTTTTAATTTTTTTATACAATTTAAAATTCACACATCAATATTTAAAACCACCCGCTAATATTAATATAAAAATTTTTCGCCCATTTTAATTCATCGTATGTAATAAATGCATGCATGCTATAACTACTTCAAGTTTTCTTTTTGGTTTTTGCTTTAAAATATGTATATTTGCAGGCAAATCCAGCAGTACAATCGGCTGTGAAAACGGTGAGTCCTAGTGAAATGTCTGTTCAGATATTTATCAACTTGAATAGATAATTCGGTAATCATCACTCGGTGGAGCATTATTTGAGATCTTTTTTCCTTTATTTTTTGTATTAGAGAGGTGTTGGTCTCGCGGTAGTTGTGCTATTAATTATTAAGTGCGGGTATCCTTTCCCGGAGAATCCATCAACTAACTTCCTTGATCAATCAAAATCGAATTGGGATTCCTCGTAAATATATTACAGCTGGGTACCGTACCATGTCCCATTTACCTGAGCAACTTTATTACTCTCTGTTACTACGTTATATTTATATAACTCTCGAGTCGATTTTCATTCAACAACATACGGTTTCGAAGCACTTAGTTGATGGAAACTCACGAGCTTGGTTGACTTATGTGTAATTGTATTTATTTACGTATAATTTATGATATTCATTTATACTATCAACTAAAATTATAATAAAAAAAAACGATCTTAAAAACCGGCCAAGAGCGAAGGGTTCCGTCCGCAAAGATGTTTCTTATATGGCCTCCATAACTTAACTTTTTAGCGGTTATAGATACATTCTGTGAAAATGTCAATTGTCTACCAATTATTACGGTCCATGAGATACATCTCACTGACAGACGAACGGACGGACAGCGGAGGCTTAGTAATAGAGTCCCGTTGGCAACCTTTGGATACGGAACCCTAAAAACGGTGTGAGGAAATTTTGCCAGCAGCGTCGGCAGTGCAGTGCTTATGATTGTATGCTATATTAGTATAGCATGAAAAGTGACAGTTTCTGTATTATAAAAAAAAAATTATGCCATGAAAGATGGTTACTTATGACTTACAATTAGTATATTGAATGTATCGTACGTATAATAGAAGAAATATGTATTTGCATGTGTACATTTATTTATTTATTGTATTGTATGTATGTATAATTATGGTATGTATGTATATTACTTATATGAATGTGTGTATGTAACCCTTCGGCTTGTTTTTAATGTAAAATACCTATTTTACAACCTATTGCGAGCGTAAAAAATCCTGTTGTATGTCACCATTATCACCCAGTGAGAAATGTTGAAGGGAGTTGATTTAAATATGTGTTATTGTTATTCGTTTAGTACTAGTTGTAATCTGTTTCTGTTATTTTTCCTCAATATGAATCAATAAATTAATATGAGGATAAGTGAAACGAACAGGCTTTATAGAGACAATACCTACATGCCTTTTCGTCGAAGTTTGTTTACATTGGTATGCAATGGTAGCGCAATCTCAACGTGGTCAGTAATGGTGTGCCCGAAGGAGGTGAGCACAAAAGCCTAGAAAGAAACTGGCTCTCAAGTTGGAGATGGAACACACTTGTACGGGCTTGAGGACATATTATCAATTTGAGCTTGGAACATCGTGAAGATTGTGGGAATAGAATCCTACAAAAAAGAGATGTATGGATTGTGTGAAGGTTGACATAGGTAAGAAAGGAGTGAATGCTGGTATGACGGATAGAAGATACGAATGGAAGAAGCGTACATATTGCGGCGACCCCAAATGATTGGGAACAGGCAGGTAGATGATGGTCTGAAACTTCTAGCAAAACAACGATAAAAAAGTCACCGTGTATACTAAATAATGTAGTAGAAAATTCTAAATGTATGTATAGGTACCATAGATACAATAAACCAAAATACTATTTTCTGTTTCTTTTTTGTTCGTGTAAACGGGCTAATCTCATGAACTATCAGTTGGATCTGAAAAAATCTTTCATTAGTAGGAAGCTACATTATCTCCGAGTATTATAGGCTACTTTTTATCCCTGGAACACGGGTGAAACTATGGGGGACTGCTAGTGTTTTATATACTGTAATTTATTGTGTGGGAATAGTATCTTCTAATATTAGTATTTATGCAAGTGCTAGCTTTCGTCCTGCGATTTCACACGCATTACAAGCTGCCTATAAATATAGTAACAACAAATTCTTAGTAACCTTTAAAATTGGTGACCATAGAAGTAATAAAAATAGGCTATCTCGAAAATTCTTTGTGAGTATTGGGGCTTAATCTTAAAACGTTGGAGTCAACTATGAAATTATTTTTCAAAATACAATCATTGAGGGGGGAACAAATAGAGGATGAAACCGCAGGCTTAAGCTAGTTTATATATAACGTAGTTTGTTTATTTTATATAATATACCTACATATGTATTATTTTATAGAGTTTAATATTTATATGTAATTCTTGTTTATTTATTTGGTAAATCACAATTGCCGTTGTAGTAATATATTATGTAGAATACCTCCACTGAGTTGTGAATATCGGTTGATGTCACTTCCAAATTATACTATCTGCACTGGGTCTCTCTCTATAGTTTTTAGGCAATTGAAACAATTGTATTTATTGCATGCATCGGCATTATAATTACAGGTATTTGTATGTATGTTTTCAAGTATCTCTCGTAATTTCACAGCATGTGTTCCTAAATAAAATAGTTGACAATACTAAATATGGAAAGGGATGTTCAGTTGAATTACCAGGTTGATCAACTATTGTTATGGGACCAACATTGCAATCACGAAATATATATCAAAATACATTTTATTTTTGAAGTGCGTTTATTTCGTACTTTATAAATCTTGTGTTCTTACTCGATCTAAATGTTCGGCACCGCAGTTTTTTTTTTAAATGGTGTCGAGTAGTTTCGTCCTATTACATAAGTGTGCCTAAATGTCAGAAGCTCATGGCTAATTTATAATATTTCTTTTCTATGAAGGTCCGTCAAGGTGGGAAAAATGTTAAATCGGCTGTGAGGGGTTTGAAAAATAAAATACCGAGGACAGGATCAAGGCCATCATCTGTAAATACGACTGATGATAGCAGGTGAGGAGATGGAAACTAGATATAAAGCCTGCTGGACATGTTAAACATATATCTACAGATTTGAAGACTTGTCAGCTTATGTATTGTATTTTAAATAATGCACAATCATGAATCATATTATTATGTGTTAAATTATGTGTGATAACTCAATGGTAGTGTGTGGTCATTACATACTATAGTATACTATTGTGTTATTGCGGCAAGCCGTACTATAGGTACTACTGTAAAAAAATGTAGATTTGTAAAAATAACGTTATTAAAAAAAAGATTTTTTTTATCGGCGATGCCGGTAGCTCAGCGTACGGACCGCCTGAGAGTAAGCGGTTACCGTAGCTAAAATGACGCTTGCAACACACAGGGCATCAATCGCGCGTCACCGAACCTTCCCCCTCCCCAATGACTAATGGCGACCATACGCGCAGGAACACAACATAAAGATAGATTGATTTGTTGATCACGTTTTTAGATCTATGAAACAAATTAACTATTATCTACTGACTCCAACCACTTTGTGTTTTTTCCATTATTTAGAGATACCAGATTTCACACGTATTTACAAGCCAAATGATGAATGAATGTATTGATTTATTTCTCGTGGCAATAATAGGTTTTCATGTGGATCCGCGACACCAGTATCTTCGGACTCATCTGACTCGTCGCCGGCCCATGACCCCCCTCCCCGTGAACCTCCGCCCGCGCTCCCCCTAGACCTGCTCACAGAAATGGAGTTCTTATTCGCGAACAAAAATGCACAACGACGAGACAGTTACCCTAATACATCGCACAACCCCGACCTAAGCCTACCCGACAAAGCAGTAAGTCTAATATTCATAAAATGTACATGTATCGATGTAGCAAGTTGTTAGCCGCTTGTGTTGTCTTTCCCATGTCGTCATGCTTGCTACACGCCTAAACCATGACTTTTGATATGCCAACTTTGCATTATAATATTTATATAATTTGGTACCCCCGATTAGAATTTTCATGGCAGGTATTAGCTTAGCGGATTACATAATGATTGAAAATTCACAATTTACGCATATCGAAAGTAATGGTTATGTAAAATATCATAAATACTGTAGAATACCTTTTTAAATATTGTTTGTTCTTCATTAGTTGTAATTATAGCCGTTTGTAAATAAGTAACATATTTATAAAAGGTATCTCTATATTTCAGTTTCTCATATATGCAAAATTTTGAAATCTTGTTTTCATGCTTCATTTCATTATTCCTTCAAGAAGCTTCCAAACACTTGTACTGTACTGTGCTTAGTTCGTTATTCTGTCATGTGTTTGGTCCCATGTGAATGCGTTATAAGCATGTACGCTCTTAGGAGCACCGTGGCACATTATTTAATTTTATTTTGCAGAAAACACTGTCACCATGCCTCCCACCCCGGTTACCGGAACGTCCCCAACTCCCACTCCGTTATCCAATAATTTCCACGAAGAAACTAATCGATCTGTCGGACGCGCCAACGCCTCCGCCGCGAGCCGCGGCAGCCGCGCCGCACAATAACCACTTTGTCAGTAATATCACCAAAAACGATGTGGTCGCCACGACAGACTTTCACACGAGCACGATACGCTTCTCTGAGGGGAACGACAAGGCGAAATTAAAACTGACCATGTCGTCGAACCAGCGGAAGCCGTCGCAACAGAACGTGCAAACACCGAACGGCGCGGCCAAAGTGGCGGCACCCTCTGTAGGCAGTAGGCCCACTCCGGACCGAGGCCGCCCGCCCCTCACACTACCTCCGAACAGAGGGAACATTCAAGAGGTAATTTTGATATGCATCTTTGTTATCATATCGATTATGTATATTGTGGTAAAACAAAAAAATATCGCATACCTCCCTTGACAGCTACGAGAGTGTATGCACTAACATGAACTGAAACTTACCATGCGTAAATAGAATATATATTTATTTAAACAGATGAATAATAATTATCCTAATCTATTGTTAACGATTATGAATTAATATATTTTCTAACATTTGCAAAGATTGTCCCTATTCCTCACACACAATGCATATTTTTATACCTTCACTCTCTTACTGTGGTGTTGAGCATGAAATGATTTACTTATGGAGATGGTGTTTTGAGGCTGAAGAATACTGTACACGCGATTGTAAGTCATTGCATGATTGTTACTTACATTATCCATCAAGTACCACGATGCGCGGTCAGATGTGGGATAACACGACCACCGCCACCCTATATATTGTAGAAAAATATAGTTAACGGAGTATCAAATGACTTGTTTACGGGGACATTGATTGAAATGAATATTAAATACAGTGATGAAAATCAAAACGGATGACTCACTGATGTAATGAATGATAAATGGACGTATAATGAATAAAAAAAGAAGGCAAGCAATAAAATTACTATGTGGAATTGTATCAAGTACTTTCTAAGTTCTTCTCTCTGTTGCGATAAAATATCAACCTTACGGTGTAAATGACCAACGCAGAAGAGAAATAAATATTTTGCTTGTTCACTTTTTATTTTTTGTTACATATTTATTGACGGAAGGCTATTTGTTTCTGAGATAAATGTACGATTTTTATACATTTTAGTTCTTTAATAGTGCCTTTAGTTGTTAATTTTGGATAAGAAATCTAAAAAGAATGTACTCTGAGGGTTTCACTTACACTGCTTATTTATTATTGTTAATGGTCTAGTACCATAAAAATGTACGATTGTGACCATGTTCACAAACGTTAATAGATTTAGGTACAAACGATCTGGTAATCTAAATAACATGCCTTTAAATTACTTATTTCAAATAGTGTCCGCTTTATTTATGACAATAATATTATATATAGTCAAGCGAATATACCTGCATAGCAAGATAAAATACTGTAAAGGTATTTTATTAAATATATAGGTGTATGAATGTTAATTTTCGTTGTAAATATGAACATGAAGCGATCTAAATAAGTCGAAAGAGCTTTTTATGTTTATAATTAGTAATTGAACCCTCGTGTACATTTCCAATGAATATATTGCTGTAAGTGCGAAATATTAATTAAAAGTGTTAACAGATTACCGAATCTGGTGCGGCCGAACCATCGAACAGAGGGAGACAGCGTCATACTAGAAGCAATTAGGAGTACAGAATTCTCTTTATGACGTATAGCGCTGTCTCCGTCAGTTCCATGGGTCGGCCGCACCAGTTTCGGTCGTCTGTTAACACTATTAGTCCTAGTACCAACAAGTATCAAATGCACGGGCACATGTATTTATAATTATCACACTTTGTCATCCGTTAGTTATTGCTTTGTTATATAGAACCTGCAAATGCATGTTGCTAAATATAAGTATATTTACTTATCATTGAGTTTTTTATTTTAAATTATTTAGAAATAATAAATTATGTGTGTGTTTTAATAATACTATAATCTATTAGGTAGGTATGTGGGTCTATCAACTATATTACCGTCACTTAGCTAAACATTATTTTGTTCAAATTACACTTATTGACAATAATCCTATGCATAAATTATATCGAATCCAAGATTATTTGGCACTATCAGATGCTAGTTTACGTCGCTGAAAATGTTTTATTTCTTTGAAATTTGATAGAATCACACAGCATTCGAAATATTTGCATAACATTATTTTATTTACGACATTGACTTGATATAATATATAATTTACACGTAATGAAATAGTATTCCATCTATTTCTGTAGTAAAAATGAACCTTCAAAAAATGTTCGTATTAGTTAATTTGTAGTTGTTCTCATAGTACGAGATTCGGCTGCAAGACTGAAAGAAGAGTGACTAAAATAACCAATGGATTTCGCGGCCCTTCTAAATCATTGAAGATTTATTTTTCTTTTTGTTCTTGGGGTTGTGACGTGTGAATATATTAGTTGATTGACCCATATACGAGTGTGTAAATAAGTAGGACTATCTCGTTCTGTGCTTGTGTGCTCTTGTGATCGGATATACACTTTTGTGAATCGGACAGAGTGAGTTTTTGACAAACGATAATACGAGTTATAAATACTATTTAGTTTTACCATGATTAAGCAATGTTTGCAAAGCTGCCCAACAAACACACAAGTGAAATATGTCACCGTTGACGGACAATAGGCATTACCTACAGCTGTTAGGTTCCAAATTTCTATAATGTAAGTAATTGATATTTTATAAGCCATGTTCCTATGTACTTATCTTTATTTTGAGAACTTAGTTTTATAAATATTGAAATGTGCACTTTAGCCTGTTAAAATACCATAGATCATGTTGTGTATATTAACACACTGAAGTTGAAATCACCTGCCGTTGTGTTCCGACAGCTGAATTTGAGAGCCAGTTCTGCAGGGAGGGATGTTTTTGCTAAATCTAACTAAGCCTTTTGTATCGAGAGCATTAATCGAAGAGGTAACAGAGGGCATCAAAACATTATAATTAAAATATGGATAGACTTCTCTTCATACTTCTGTATGGGAGGGATGTTTTCTTTAGCTGAACTAAAACTAAACTTGTATTTTTAGGGTTCCGTACCTCGAAAAGACAAAAAATTAACCCTTATAGAACCATTTTGTAGTCCGTCTGTCAAGACCCTTTTTCGCAGGAACGCGTGAAGGTAACAAGCTGAAATTAATATCAAAACTCAGGTCTGCAATCCCTTGGTGCAGTAAAAAAACAAATTTCGTAAGTCAACGCAATCAAAAGATACGGTTTATGGCGCATATTTTGACGATACTAAGGGAATCAAAACTAGGGTACTTCTCGATGACCTAGAATCATGAAATCTGGTAAGAAGCAAAGCGATGTAGCGCAAGTAAAGGAAGAAATCCGAAAACCATAAATTTAATTAAAAAAGGGGAAAAATGTTCGAGACTCGATTCCCGTGATGAATGAACTATTTACATACCTACAGTCCGATTGGCACTTGCTGGTTTATTTTTAATTTTATGTTTAATGTTTATTAAGGTGCAGAAATAATTAACAAATATTTTTTATATGTAACATTTAAGCATTCCATTAGCATTTTTATGGAGACGTTGGGTAATGTGGATGTTAGTTGCAGTATTTTTAAATCGGTTCTGTTCTGATGTATTACAAAATAGATGACATTCGATTCGGTAGACCACCCAATTGGAATAGTGACTGCAGTAAAACAGCTCTGAACCATACTAAACGTATTCTTCCCCTTTACCCCCATAGGGGTGGAACTTCGAAGAAACCATTCCTAGTAGGTACATTCCAGAAAGGCTTCCATTTGACTTAGCCGCCACTGGGTACAGGAGATGCATAATGTCAACTATAATATGGAACGTTCACCTCTTCATATAATCGGATTGGCTCTAAAGCTCTTATACAGTAGGTTTGTGTTTGTTGGGTGGAGCCTATTACTACCTCTCACCAATGTTTTTACTTAGTTTCGGATGTGGATGTAAATGGTCAGATCAAAAATTCATCCTGTAAGATTGCTCTCACCAAGTTATTAAAGCGCCGATCCTATAACTGTCTATTTGCAAATGCACGTTGTTTAACATAGTAAAGCTACCCCTGAATGTGTGATACTTGCATTCAATACCTCCATAATACTTGCAGCCACAGTAAAATATCAGTCCAATAAGAGATAAGTAATTGATTTTACTGTTATTATTTTAATTGAAATGCATAAGTTTAAACGAGAAAAACATGACAATATAGACAAGCGTATAGTGTGCGCGTTCAAATTATGCCTCAATACACCCGTTCAGCTTATGCAATAGAAATAGTTACAAAGTATCGGAATGTATATTATATTAAACTGATTGCTAAATACCCGACTAAGTGATTATGATTGCATCACCTCTAAAACCAACAAGAATTCAAGTCATCAAAGGTCGGGTAACAAACGGATGTCAGCTCCTGTTTAACGTGCATTTTTTTTTTCAGTCGTGTGGCTCAGATTCTGATCTCATTAAACTGGACGATTCGCCGACGAACTTGGAAGATTTCGATCCGCTCAAGCGTCGCGATAAGAATCATAAAGTGGATCAGATCAAGACGTCAACCGACAGCGCTCTCTTACATGAATACGGATTGGACTTTAGTCAGTTCGATTTGTTGAATTTATCGCCGAGTTCGAGCACGCCACAAGACACAAACGTGCCTAAAGGATGGACCACATTTAACTAGTGTTTCTCTTTACCTCTCTCTACTTGATGTATATTAATTATTTCATATACCTACTATGTGTATAGTTCGCGTACGTTGTATTAAATTAATGAATAACGCTTCTATGATTTGACACATTTATATCCTAATTTATTATAAATACTGTGTTAATATTGATTTTGCTGTTTCATAAAGTTTTGTACATAATGTTACATATCATTGTAATGTAAATGGAATATTATTGAATATAAAACAATGATATTTGTATATTTGTAAGTAGATAGGTACATACTCTGTATATTGATTTTACACATACTTAGCGATTCCATGTGAGTAATTTATGGGTGATTTATATACGATTATTTCTTTTGAAATTAATCAAGTGCTAGTTATTCCGAATGCATAGTTATATTTTTGTTATATATTTTTATTTTTAGCTTAGCACAAATTATTATGTTTAGCTGAATCGGACATGATACAATATCATGCATTATGATGGTCTTGTCAATTATATGACAATCTATTGATTATGAAAGACTCAAGCGTAAGGGCCAGTTCACACTGAGACGTGACGCGACGCGGCGCGTACTTTTAAAGATTACAATATAGAACTGCGCGTGAACTGAAAGTGCGCGCCTAGTCGCGTCGCATCTCGGTGTGAGCTGACAAAGGTAACAGTAAAATTTTTAGAACTCAACAAACACTGTGCCATTTTGTTCATCGAACGTCGACTGTGAAGTAAATACATCCAAAAAATAGTAAATAATCCAAAGCGTAACATTTACTAGAAAAAAAAAAACTCAAAATTAAACAATATTCAGGTCTCAAAAGCTTTATAGGAGGATACTTCCTGGCTTCATTTTAAAAAGGCCGAAACATCATATTAAAATCGGTTCATATAATAGGAGTTTTCGTACGTATACCTCTTCAAACATACAGGGCTGCTGATTTTGTTCTGGAATATCTGCCGAGTCTTTGCACACTACGGCACTACACACGGTTACTTTTCAGTTTTAGACAGATTATAACTTCTTCGAAATTTGAATTTCTGTGTATTATGTACTAATAAAAGTTAAATATAGCAAAGTAAAAAAGGTATGACTATGTAACAATTTTAATATTTTGTTGCGGTAGTCATGTCATAGCAAAACCAAAACAAGACATAGCAAAAGAAAATAAGTTTTGTTTATTATTTTACAATAGGCTTGAGAGTACGCGAGTTTAATTCGCATTTGGGTGGTATTTTATTGCTATTTATAGACTAAAAAAGCCATAATTCATTTCAATGATTTTGTACTCCTTGATTCCGGTCCGATCAGCTCCTCTAACTGAAAATAAAATAAGCAGTTACCCTCCGCAAGAGAAGCGGCCGTCGAGTGTCTTCCTGACTGGAATATAATACACTCACTGTTCGAACAATAAAATGGCACCGTGCAATCAAGTACGTCGTCTGCGAACAAACGTCTCAAAAAGTATAAAATAGATGATAGAAATAATGAATAGCTCAATTAAGGTGCGGTCCGGTTAATCCATAACACCAACTCTTATTGCAATTTTTAACTCGGCCTGAACTGGTGGGCTAAAATGATAGCTAAATCAATATAGCAAATGGAATTCATTTTTTCGAATTCACTATGCAATTCATCAATTCTCGAATCGAATCTTTTAACTAAATGAATTATATATAGATCTTACTTAAAATCGGCCGAGAATTAGAAAATTAATATCAATAATTTCCTTTTTTTGCGTAAAAAGATGTCGTGAATGGAAAAACGTGCATTTTACAGAAAATGTATCACTAATGGTGGAACGCTATAAAAACTGATCGTAAGCGTGAAAACGCGCTAAGTAGACGGTATATGACGTCATGGATGACATCACTTCTGTTTTCCGATGCTTTCGGGGGGACCCACCTCCACATTATAGCTAGGTAAGTGTAATGTCACATTGACATTTGAATTAACTGTTATTGAAATATTAATTGTTTTTGTTACCTCATCAACTAACTTACACACTTTATTGTGCTCGCACCATTACCATGTGCCATTACAGGGCGCGGGATTATTTCTTGTCATAACGAGACTATAATTAAAAAAATTGAATGGATAGGAATTTTAAGGTTATGAGCAGCGATCCCCGTCAGACCTACCAGAGAATGAAAAAGGGACAAAAAGAAACGCTTTTTGAAGTGAAAACTTCTTTAGCGGCGTTGTGCACTTTTTGGGATGGGTAAAAAATGTTAAACTCGCGTCAGATGTCACGTGACCCTGATCGAAAATTCGTAAGACGGAGGGAGAGTAGTTGCAAATTAGACTGTATTTATACTGGAGCTATGTTCTAATTCTTATAATATACTTTAGCCAGCCGGAAGGTAGGTACCATTTTTGTTCCCATTTTATGTTAATAAATTAGACTGTATTTATACTGGGGTTACGTTCAAATTCTTATACTATTCTCTAGCTAACCGGAAGGTAGGAACCGATATTGTTTCCATTTTAAGTTAATTAAAATCTTATTCAAAAGTATTATATGTACATTGTACATGTATCTTGAACTAGCTTTCCCTTGTATAAAAACACTATATGTGAAAAATGTCTAGTTTCAAAAATGCACAACGTTAATATTCAAGTTTTCACTTCTGCCGGCATTCCCGGAGTGCAACCCGTTGTTTTTTTTTTTAAGTTTTGTTTGCCTGATATCTTTTTTAATTAAATCAAAACTAAATCATTTTCATTGAAATCAAACATATAAAAATATTTTTCATTATTTCGTATTATGATGGAGTGTTGGACGTGGGTCATCCGTGAGAAATGTTAGTGCTTATCGGACCATACCATTATTCAAAAGATTTGTTACATTTTATTATATAGGCAGGCATACCAACCGTCCGCGCGCTATTTAAATATTTCAGAAACGCGACGGTACAAGGATTTCGCCACGTCATTTTTTTTGTTATTGAAGTCCTCTATAGATTTATGAAGGTTTGATCAGATATTATGAAATTGAAAATGGAGGTACGCCACGGCCTTTCAATATAGAAGAAAAAACACATAAAGAATGCACATTTCTATTTTTTACCTAATTTGTGACACATTAATTGCTAACTTATTAACCTTCTGTTGTATTTTTATAAATATTACATCAACCACAAAGAAATTAATATCTACATGTACATTATACGAAAAAAGACAACAAAAAAATACAATATTTTGTATAATGCAATTGAAATGCGATATTTTTGAAACATACCTAGCTTAATTTATTTTGTATCCAATGTTTAACTAGATATTATTACATAATTAAAGAGTACAATTAGCTGGTTATAAGATATAATGAAGTCATTTTATCTCGATTCAAACTGTTTTTATAATATTTAATAAATATTAATATAATGTCGAGGTGCCTAGGAAACTTCAAAATAGACTTGGCGTTAACAGCTCTATCGCATACCAGCTACCCGTGCGTAATGTGTGGCACAACCTGGACCACTATCACGGATTTGAATTTAGAGTTCCGACCAATACGAGACAAATTTTCGAAGAAAACAGACCCCCGATTCTCGCGTTTTCGACTTTGATGTCAGATAAGACATTTGGCGAAATTCTCGAAGAACTTATGTCAAAATGCAAATGCAAATGTCGAATGCTACATTGACGTCAAAGCACGAGGATCGGCCCCAGGATCTTGGCTGAGTGTACCAGTGTTTGAGATAGAGAGGTGGCTCGTCAGGATGAAATCTGTTTTCACCTAAATACACTATTTGTTCACTCTGAATTCTAATCCGTATCGATGGCTTTGCTAGGAAGGATCACATATCCGTAAGTATTATACATCGACTTTTAGAGAGACTACAAAAACTACCTTCGGCAGAGAGAGTCGTCTTTGAGCCGTTTTGTCGCTGTATTGTCAGTCTTACTAATGCTTCGTGCGATAGAGACAACCCTCGCTCTAGAAAAGAAAGTCTTTCTAAAGCTCGATGTGTAATGGGTACTTATAGACGGGTAGCGTAATAAGCTGTATTTACACCGAGGTAAGGTTTAACAAAATTAGTAGCAACAATTTAAGGCTGTGTAGGTACTGTATATGGTACTTTCCATGAAAATATCAAAGTTCCATGTACTGCACCTGCCCTTTGTCTTGAACCTGATACTTATTGTAGTGAAATTCTTATAATTATTTCATAACAGTAAGGAGGGGTAAATGAAGTGATTCTACCCGGTTATGATATCTGTAGAATAAGTATATCGCCGATGTACAACCAAAACTTATGAAAAATTCCAAAACCCGAGGTTAATATTTTAAGACTTGCTATCGTAGTCTTTCTGCTGTTCTGCTTTGGAGATAAATATGATAATTTAATCAAGTATATCATTTTATAGTTATATTTTATACGATAAAATCACATTATCGCGCGAACAAAGTGTACCTTAGTAATAAACACTAGTAAAAGGTCACTACAATGTGTAGATATACGAGTAATTACGAACGAAAAGTTACAGAAACTGTAAGAGTCATCTCAGCAACGACGCATTACTTCATCTAATGAGTTTTACCCGTATAAAAGCATGCAGGAACGACAAGCTATATTTTTTTTACCAAACTGAGAGAACCTAGATGGTTTGGTTATATATCGGCGGTAGGTTTGTTCTGTGGGTTATAAATTACCCGATAAACCAATGTTTTGTCTTCGTTTATAAAAAATCTCATGTAGAATATATGAAATTGACATTGTTTTGATTTTTTGTTATCTGAGTGACTTCAATTAAAAGAAAGTACGGCTTTGATAATTTTATTGATTTTACACAAAATGGAAAAACATGCATTTATACATTAAAATTTAGTAGGTACCCTTGCTTCGGGTCTTTGCGTACCTATTGATCACCTTGTGACATACGCAAGCCCATAGACGGTAAACTCATTAAAGAACTTTGAATTATGAAGTACCTAGTGGTGATTTTTTTTTACTTTATATAGGCCTGTGTTTGACTACAATCTCACAATGCCTAGTGGTAAGCATACAATGCCTAGAAGGAACTGGCTCTCAAGTGCCGCTGTTGGAACACACCTACTTGGCGACAGATTTTCACCCATCAAGCGTCCATAGGCTACGGTAACTGTACCTCTACCATGAGTTTTCTACACTAACGTAATCTACACTCGTTAGCGGCTACGGTGAAACATTTTGTATGAAATGCTTCCAAAAATGTCCACTAGTGGCGGTGCTCGTCATACAAAATATTCACCGTAGTCGCTAGCGTGTGTAGATTACGTTAGTGTAGAAAACTCATGGTAGAAGTACTGCTTACCTTCAGGCGGGCCGTATGCTTGTTTACCACCTAAGTGGTATAAACCTACCTTAGTAGTGTAGAGCCATGTGTTAAAGTTCATAAGTGCCTTATCAGGGCCTAAATTGAATAAATGCTTTTTGTTTTTTTTTAAATTGATTTGAAAGAAAAAAAAAACCCTACCATCGTGCTATAGTTTCCTCACTATGTTTTCCTTCACCGAAAGCTCAAGCTCATTATAGGATTCGAACCCGGGACCTTCGTCTCGGTATCCGTCATCACTACCATTGAGCCATCATCGGCATAAAATGTATGTAGGTATGTCTGTGTTCAACCACAATCTCACCATGGTCAGTGTTGATGCCGAAGGTGGTAAACTCACGAAGCCTACAAGAATCTGTTGGAACATTGCGGTAGGTGCTTAGCGACAACTTGAAGGTGGTAGCCAGTCAGATGGGTACTACAAAGTAGTGTTCTACCGAGATATGGTTTCCTCACGATGTTTTTCTTCCCCGAAAATGTAAACTCATTGTAGAAATCACTGACCTATCATCACCTTAAAACTTTACAAAAAAGTGACAGGCTCCAGTCACTCTCATACCTACTGTACATGAAATGGGCACTAACAGTATTTCAACAAAGCTACTTTTCGAAGAAATCTAATAATTGGTGACGAAAAGCATTCTGGGAGCAAATAGACATCTTCGTTAGGTACTATATAGTTCATGAGATCTAGAGGTACCTAGCCCTGCCAGAATAAGCTCCTGTCAGGGACTGCGACGAAGAATCCTATTAAATCTTTGAAACTTTACGTCCGTATTATTCGACGAGATAAATGACTTATTGCTGTGGTTAATAATCACCTCACCGTAGTTTATAAGTGAGACTTAAGTACTTACCTATTGATCGTATGACAGACTTATATCTAACATTTAACTACCTATCTACCTCTTGCAAAGACGTGAACAAAAATATCGTATAAAAACCTTTTAACTTCGCAGGTAAGTTACAAACAACAAAAGATTTTCTTTTGTTTTTGGAAGTTATCGTTAGTTTGTAGAAACTTTCCTTTTCCGCGATACCAATACCGATAAGCAGGAAAACATTTTAGTTACTGTTTCATTTATTTTCGAGGACATTATTTTCTGTAGCAAATATTTAGGTACAATTTCTCTTTCTCTCTCTTTAATCTATTTAATCTTTCACGTACAAACCTATAGTAAAAAAAAATATTGGATTTTCGATCCTTTAGCATATGTTTGGAATATTTCATCATTCGATTAATAAAAAAATAAGTAATTAAAAAAAAAAGGATTTCAAAAAGTTTGAAATAACTAAATCGGTTGGACACTGTTTAATTTGAAGTTAGCGAAAGAGCACGACTTAGGTATTCCATTGAAAATACTATATTTCGCTAACTTCATACTTTTGAATGTATTTTGCAGTAGTTTTCTATTTCGTAATTTTTAGTTTTTATTATATGCCTTAGAGTTTGACCAAGATTTGGAGATGTTTTCTATTTGACACCACACCCGTAGCTCGTATCAATAAGCTGACGTAGTACCTATTAGTCCATATCTTGAAAACTACTGAACCGAGTTAAATGAAACTTGCACTGTTCCCTAAGTTCAAGTATGTAGAGCCAAGCTTGTAACTCTACATGCACTTACTCTACAAGCCCTAACTTCACAAACTCTACACACCGTAGTCATAATATGTGGCTTGGCCGTTTCAATACTACAAGAACTATTGTATAACAAAAAAGTAATGAATAGGGAATACATTTTTCACTTTACTCCCATGTGACAGTAGCGAAACGGCCAAACCACATATTTTGACTAAAGTGTAGAGTTTGTGAAGTTAGGGCTTGTAGAGTAAGTGCATGTAGAGTTATAAGCTTGGCTCTACATAAGATCTGATAACTTTTTGACAGTACGAGCTATATGTCTTGGCGGCAACATTTTACATAAAAATGTTTTTGAAGGGATAATTTATTCCCCGATTAAAAACATTGCTCCTAAAAAGGATGTCGTTATGCAAAAAGGATACAGTCCACAAAACCTTATACAAAAAGGTTCGTTAGGTAGGCTCTTTCAATCAGCAAAAAAATAAAAGTCCATGTAAGGTTATTTTTATTAACTACCTAGGATTTCAATCCACATTTATGTATGGCATACTAGCTGTCGCCCGCGGTTTCACCCGCTTTCCCGGGATAAAAAGTAGCCTATGTCCTTATCTATACCATAGGCTATATGCATGTCAAATTTCATGATGATCCGTTCAGTAGTTGAGGCGTGATGGCGTAACAAACAAACAAACAAACTCACTTTCGCATTTATAATATTAGTTAGAATCGCGTTAGGATTCATTGGTATTTTTAGAAAAAAAAGTTGACCTTTGGCATATTACCTACTTTGATTTTTTGTCGAGCCAACGATTCGCCACGATGGCGTAGCGCCATACCAAAGAACTTGGATATGCTCCATACAAAACGAAATCGACATTTGTCTGCGTCAAAAATGGATAGTAAAAGAAGAAAACTTATTTAGGGTAAAGGGGGTAAAGAGTATGACAATGTTAATACTCTTTGGTTACATTATGACTGTAATACCTCCATTTACATTAGGTAGTACTATAAGATTCTTGAGTAGTACCTAAGTACTAGTAGTGAATATTGAGTCGGCATTTGATTTGATATAAGGGTGAATTATTTTTTCTAGCCAGTATATGGGTAGGATTTGAATAGGTCTTAGAGATAAACGGAGAAACTACCCATACCCCCTAGAAAAAAAACCCTGTATTTTGACACATATGTATCGTATAATATCTCAGAATAAATAATGTATCTACTACGTACAAGTAAGATAGAGAGGTTGTGTTAAATATGTATCTGTAGCCCTACTATCTATCTATCAACATCAGGCGGGCCCTGATTGGGAAGATTGCATCATATTCTATCTATTCTTGTGTTATATATTTTGTGTTATATTCGGTTTCACCCGCATTCCTATGTCCTTCTCCTTACCATAGGCTATCTGCATGCCAAAGTTCATGATGATCCGTTGAGTAGTTGAGACGTGAATGATTATGATACATGTGTGCAAAGTTGGTTATTAACACTCGAGGCGGTATTTGAACGCGATAAGTGAGCCGAGAGTGTAATAATCAGTGCACACGCGTGTCATACGACGTTTTTCAACACAGTTGCGAGGAAAAAAACAGACTTGTATTTAGTAGATTTTTTGATAATAAGCAATGAGAACGTCAACAAATGTGGCGCGCAAGTTTTTTTGACAGCGATTCGCTGTCAAACTATTGAGAGTGCGTATAAAGCAAAATAACATATCTTAGAATTGAATTTTACCCAAGTAAATAGTATTTAAATGAAAAAATATTAAATTTTTAAAAATTAAATATTAAAAATATTATATGGGTATTTTCATTATATACGCGAGGGTTCTATGAGCAAAAACATAATGGAATGAAATTTCTTCGATAGAAAAAAATCACAAAGCTGCCTCTAATAATAACGAATTTTCGTTTTTATTCGTTCATGGTGTATCTAATTAAGACAAAAATTCGATAAATAATATCACCAACATATGACCTAGGGATGTAACTAACGATTTTTAAAAATATTCTATACTTTAAGAGTTATTTAGATAAGAAGCGCTTAGTTCATTTTTGTTCCGCTAAACACGCTATCTCCGTTTCATGCCACGCGCAGTTTAGACATAAGTTTGTTTCATCTGACATTAGCCCTGATTCTGTTGTTCACAACTAAACTAATTTTACTCTCACTATGTCTCTTTCTAACAAAGAACAAAAGAAAAGGATGTAAGAAATTTAGTCCTGTCAAATTAGTCCAATGCTTGTTTTCAATATAAATTTAGTCGCTATCTATCGCGGTTACGCCTAAATACACGCAAAATAAGACGGCAAAGATTAATTTGACAACTTAAAATATGTTCTTTCCTTTTTCAATAATGTTCGTAAGAAAGAGATGAGATGTGACTAAAATTAGTTTAGTGCGATTTACAACAGAATCGGCACCATTGCCATATTTTTCTGGCTTTGTACGCACTCTTAAGAATACTTCGTCTGCGCACATATCAATTGCATTGAGGTACAAATTTAAAATAATCGGGATTATACCTATCATACAACTGTGCGATAATGGTATGTAAAAGGCACTAGTGCGTAATAAGCTGCATTAAGATACTAAAAACGGAGCAATAAATGTCACTTTACGAACGAGTGTGTTGAAATAGTACATTATGATACATGTGTGCAAAGTTGGTTATTAACACTCCAGGCGGTATTAAGTGCGTGAGTCGCCCGCAGGCGAACGCGATAAGTGAGCCGAGAGTGTAATAATCAATGCACACGCGTGTCATACGACTTTTTTCAACACACTTGCGAGGAAAAAACAGACTTGTATTTTGCAATAAATGTCACTTTACGAGCGAGTGTGTTGAACAATTATTTTATTGGATAATACTATATTTACAAGTCTTCCATATGGTAAGAGAAAAATAATTGAATTGTAATTTAATATATGGAAGTCTGCATAGGCGTAGCTAGGGGTTTTGTCTCTTGAGTGAACCTGATACAGTGCGGTGGTCTGTGTGTTTATTATTAACCTGTCAAAACCTTTGATAAGAAGGTGGAACCGCTAGCGCCTCAATCATAACTTTATTTGTTTGTATATACCTACCCTCTTATTCATAATCGCTTTTTAACTAAATCAGTGTAATAGTGTACCCCGTCTCACTCTTTCGATCACCAAATGTCACCTGTCTGATAAAGACTTCGGAATTAAATTAAAAATAAAGTGTGGGTACTTTATAAAATCAAAATAATGATAAGAGCCTTCTTATAGGTTTTGTTTTATTAAAGGTAATTGCAATATATCTAGTATGAATCTTCTTACCATATTTTCTAGAAAAAGGAATACGGTTTCATGTCTTTTTGACCACACCATTAGCTTTACGTCTGCTTTTGCACTTCAGTTATATGTCAAGGAAATCTAATAAATATTATCTCGTGAACTTGTTCTCATATAGTTTTATGATGCGTTTAATACAAGTAAAATTGCGATTTGTACATGATGTCATTAAGCTAAGAAAACTCATTTCATAATTTTAACAATAACTCATCAAACACATTTATAAAATTTTCAATTTCTTGACTTCCAGTGTATATCACTCCAGTATTGGTATACATAGGTAAATGGTCCATTTCGCCACTAATGCCTCCCGCGGCTCATATCCAACGTTTTATTAGCAAACTTACACTCGGGGTACTGTGCCTGTGCTGAATACTGGTAGGGTTTCAATATGCCACCATGTCATATATAGATACATAATATATAAGTTATAGTTATTTTGGCACATTCATCTTCCTATTTTATCCTTAATATTAACATTTTGTTGTTACAAGCTTTACTTAAAATGGGGTAAACGTCGGTTATATATACTTCCATAACCATTAGACATAATACTGTTTTTGTTTGATTTGTCGTCTGCTTGATATTTGGCCAACAATAATGGCCAACTTTTTTCGCTGTCTTGAATATTAGGATTCGCTTCAATTCGTTGGCGTATCTTGGCTGCCTTGGCAATAACTTCAGCATTTAGCATGTTCTCTAAATATCGCAGCTTGTGTGGCAAAACTATCTTGCAGACCTGAAAAGATGTATTAAAAATTAATTAAATACCTAGGCACGTCAAAGGCGAAACTAATTTCAATAAAGCAGGTTCCTACACATGCAAACAGACTTTGTCCATCTAGTATTTAATATTGCAGATGCAAAGTTTCTTCAATATCAGAATATACATTTCATAACATACATTTTAGCTGAATGGTCGAGATATATTAATGTTTAGCAGTTTCAGTTCGCTTGGCATTACATTTCATGTTTGTAGTTGTCTTTGCCTAGTTTGAATACTGTTTATTGCATTAATTTTTTATACAGATTTGTATATTTTTATAAATTCTTTAACTAGATTGAATTTTGAAACTGAATCTTTAGTTTAATTGCTATTTTGCCGAAAAGACATTCGGGATGTGAACATAAGACGATCGAAACTGGTGTGGCTGAGATCCCGACTGGCATGTCCAAGTCACAGCACAGCTGCATTTCTTGGTAGTTTTCGATCACACATTTTAATGTAGGAATAATATCTCACAACCAATCAGGAATTCAAAGACAATATTTTTGTTCCATCTATAAGCAGCATCTTCTTAGTTTGCAGAAGGTATTTTCAGTTTAGGATTAGTGCAAAGCAATGAGTGGCGCCAATAGAGAGTATAATATCTTTAATATGAGACAGGAACAGTGTTGCAGTCAGGACAGATCCTTACGGGACACCGATATCAAGCTAATGCGTGAATTCAACAAGTCTTCTGAGAAATAACGGACGTTGAATTGGCTCTAGAATTGACGTGTTTAGTGTTACAGCCCGCCAAGTGTAAGACGGGCCTCAATTAGGGTTCCATACATAATTATGACAAATCTAGAATATAAATCGGAGTTTAGTATATTTTGTACAATATATTATGGAGGTCAAAAATATACAGAAATTCAAAACTCTCAACTAGTTTAGTTGTTTAGATAGACTCTGTAACAAAATTCTCTTGCGCTGATAACTTTGACGGCCTCTTTTTTCTTTATTTTGAAGATAAAAAAATATTTGTAATATTACTCAATTAGCTTATGAAAAAAACTTTATTATTCAATATTTTGTATTCAAGGTTTTTGGTCAACATTTCCAAACTACACGTACCAAATTTCAGATCCGTGACTTACGGATTTTATACGTACCTATGGATAGAGTCTATTCACACGAACGACAACCATACGATAGCGTCGCGACTAAATTAAGTCAAGTACGTGTGAATAGAGCCTTAGACATCAACTCTTTTTTTTTATACAACGAAGTTGGTAAATAAGCGTACCTACGGCCCGCCGCCGTAAGCAGTTACTGTAGCCATTTGGACGCTTGCAACGCACGGGGCATCACTAACGCGTTACCGACCCTTCCCCCCTCCCCAATGAGCACTGGCCTTACGCGCAGGAACACAACATAAAGTTATTTGCATAGAGGTTATTTGGCTGCGGTATTTTGTAAGGTGGAGGTAGGTACTTCCCCAGTCGAGCGAGCTGCTCTTTGAGCGAATAAACGCTACGCTCTACCTCTCTTAAAAGTGAAGTACAGTCGAAGACAAAGATATGTATACACGTATCATTATAAAAAAGAAGTAATCATAAAAAGCTCCAATAATTTGTACTCATTCAAATGCTAACAAATATGTAAACAATATAGACAACATAAATATGTACCCGACACGATCATTAATATGTACACGTTAGATAAAGTAAAAATATGTATTCCCTGAAAGATGCATAAAATTGTTACCACTCAATGTGCCAAAAATATGTATACAACCATCTGAACAATGATGACACTGAAGATCACACAACATTCATTGATATATTATGTAGTACCTACTTACATATACAGGGTGTTTTTTTTTCTAGCCAGTGAGGGCAACTTCTGAACTACAGGTCTTAGAGAAAAACGCTGAAGGGAACCCCGAGCTAAATTTTGAAGAAAATAAAAATGCCATTATTTTTTTTTTTAAATGTGTTTTAATTTTTTTTTTATTTTTCTACTTCTACTTCACATTAAATTATGTATGACAATCTTGGTCTGAAGTTGCTAGAAGTTATCAAAATTGACCTCAAATTTTTTGTCAGAATGCTAAGAGCCAATTCTTTATGGTTAAACATAGTGAGGTCCCTGCGAGATCTTTTTTTCGCTCAATCACTTCATCAAACTTTACGCAGCATAAAACCATGGTCAAGGAAAATATAAAATAATATTTTGGATAACTTCTAGCAACTTGATAGCAAGATTGTCTTACATAATTTTGTTCATATTGTGACGAAGAAGCAGAATTTCGAAAAAAAAATTTTTTTTGAACAAATTCAATATCTTCGTAAATACTATTTTTTTTAAATAAATTTTAATGGCATTTTAATTTTCTTCAAAATTCAACTCGGGGTTCCTTTCAGCGTTTTTCTCTAAGACCTGTAGTTCAGAAGTTGCCCACACTGGCTAGAAATAAAAATTCGCTCTGTATATATCGCTGCACACATTATTAAATATTTACGTCTTGTGATGTCTTTAGAACAGGGCATGACGTCATTTGCGTGTCATTTGTTTCATAAATTATACTTTTAATTTGAACTAGCGACCCGCCCCGTCTTCGCACGGGTGCAATGTCGTGTGGTGTCGAGAAATCTGCGCGTCCGCGCCCGTCTCGGCCCGCCCCTTTACGGTATCGCGAATACTGTGTCTTACTAATTTTAAATCTGTGATAAAGAAAGAGCAAACTTTATCTCCATTAAATGTCCATCGTGACTAACTTATTAAATTACATAAGGATTAATAATAGGTCTTTACCTATGAAATTGCCGTTCTGCAGTACTGGCCATTTCAAATCAAAATAATTTTTGTTTGGCTAAGAATTCTACTTTCAAATTAATTTTATTTTAAAAACAAAGAATTCTTTTTCCAAAAGTAGTCATTTGTTTATTGATTAGTGTTACATTTTCATCGCATTTCAATCTTTTTCTTCATCATGGATACTTTAAAAATTCGAGTAATTATGGAATATGAGTACCGTCGTGGCAACAACGCGGCACAAGCGGCACGCAACATCAACGACGTTTACGGAGCTAACACTACAAACCAACGCACCACTTGTTATTGGTTTGCTCGCTTCCGTTCTGGGAATTTCGACCTGAAAAATGAACCTCGCGGTCGTCCGAAGACTTTGGTCGACAATGACGAATTAGAGGCGATTGTGGAAGCTGTTGATACACAGTCGACGGCTGAATTAGCAACAGCTTTCGACGTTAGCGTCAAAACAATATTGGTCCATTTGCGTCAAATTGGCAAGGTCAAAAAGCTTGACAAATGGGTGCCCCACGAACTCAATGATCGCCAGCGCGAATTACGCGTCGAAACGTGCCTTGCACTGCTCAACAGACACACAAATGAAGGAATTTTGAACCGCATTGTTACCTGCGATGAAAAATGGATTCTGTTTGATAACCGCAAGCGCTCAGCAAGTTGGTTGGATCCTGGTTCAGCACCTAAACAATGCCCTAAACGAAAACTTACCCCTAGAAAAGTAATGGTCACTGTTTGGTGGTCTAGCGCCGGTGTGATTCATCACAGCTTCTTACCAAACGGGGTGAGCATTACTGCAGATGTGTACTGTGAAGAACTGAACACAATGATGGAGAAGTTGGCACATCTCCAACCAGCATTGGTCAATCGCTCGTCTCCGCTGCTCCTGCACGATAACGCGCGACCTCATACTGCACAGCAGACGGTCTCCAAGTTGCAAGAACTGGGGTTGGAAGTTCTCCGTCATCCGCCCTACTCACCAGACCTTGCGCCTACAGACTACTACTTTTTCCAGAATTTGGATAACTTCAAAAATTCAATACCCGAGAGGCAGTACAAAATGCCTTTGAAGAATTTGTTGCCTCCCGTCCAGCTGATTTCTTTAAGAAGGGCATCAATAAACTGCCACTGCGTTGGCAAAGATGCATTGATTGCATGGGTGATTACTTCGATTAATACAAATAAAAAATACATGAAAAAAATTCGTTTAAATTTTTTCATACAAAACGCCAATTTCATAGGTATATAGGTATAGGTAAAGACCTAATATTATATGGATCAAAATAACTTCGAAATTATAACCCACAAAAAATATCTCAATCGCATAAAAATTGTTAGTGTGGGTTATCCATAGAACATAATTATAATAAGGTCCTTCTAAAGTCTTGGCGTATATTTTTAGAGATGGATGTATACATATATGTATAGGTCATTAGTAATCAAAAAAGATATTAGAAAAATAATCCGTACATTGAAAATACTACATTAGAGTAGAGTAGAGTAGAGCCATTTGTTAACGTTCATAAGTGCCTTATCAGGGCCTAAATTGAATAAATGCTTTTTGAATTTTGAATTTTATTTATAAATTAATACTTGGTACTTACGTAAAGTTCAACTTTGTTTATTTTTTTTCTCTTTAACCATCAGACCGGTTAAAAGTGGCAGCCATTTTAATTATTTAGTTACTGGTCCGATTGCTCTCAAAATGAATATCTGAGAGACCCTTGGGCCGCATAAGATGAATCTTTGCTCAAAATTTAAAATATTGTCCGCCATTTAGAATTATTTAGTTACTGGTCCGATTGCTCTCAAAATGTATATTTGAGAGACCATTGGGCCACATAACATGGATTCTTTGCAAAAAAATAAAAAAGGGGCCGCCATTTTGAATTATTTAGTTACTGGTCCGATTGCCCTCAAAATGGATATTTGAGAGACCCTAGCGCCTCATTACATGAATCTTTGCTCAAAATTTAAAATAGTGTCCGCCATTTTGAGATACTCTTGTCTCAAATATCGATTTTGAGAGCAATCGGACCAGTATCTCAAAAGTCCAAAATGGTGAACACTTTTTCAAAAATTTGAGGATAGATTCTTGTTTTGTGACCCCGAGGACTCTCAAATATCGATTTTGAGAGCAATCAGACCAGTATCTAAAAAGTTCAAGATGGCGGACACTTTTTGAAAATTTTGATAATAGATTCTTGTTTTGTGACCCCGAGGACTCTCAAATATCGATTTTGAGGGCAATCGGACCAGTATCTCAAAAGCCAAAAATGGCGAACACTTTTTCAAAAATTTGAGGATAGATTCTTGTTTTGTGACCCCGAGGACTCACAAATATCGATTTTGAGAGCATTCAGACCAGTATCTAAAAAGTTCAAGATGGCGGACACTTTTTGAAAATTTTGATAATAGATTCTTGTTTTGTGACCCCGAGGACTCTCAAATATCGATTTTGAGAGCAATCGGACCAGTATCTCAAAAGTCAAAAATGGCGAACACTTTTTCAAAAATTTGAGGATAGATTCTTGTTTTGTGACCCCGAGGACTCTCAAATATCAATTTTGAGAGCAATCGGACCAGTATCTAAAAAGTTCAACATGGCGGACACTTTTTCAAAATTCAGAGAAAAGATACTTGTATTTCGATCCCGACTCTCAAATATAAATTTTGAGAGCAATCGGACCAGTATCTAAAAAGTTCAACTCCACTATGGAGTTCCAGTGCTTACTGTTCTTCTCCATCATCAGACCCTGAAAACCATATAAGGTCAAAGTTCATTTCACGAAAACTCCAACAACCCCAAACACGGCTAGGATACGTTGTTCCGCTATAGAGTTCTAGTGCCCACCCTCCTACTCCATCATCAGACCCTGAAAACCATATATGGTCAAAGTTCATCTCACGACAATTCCAGCAACCACAAACATGGCTAGGTTACGTTGCTCCGCAATGGAGTTCCAGTGTCCACCCTCCTACTCCATCATCAGACCCTGAGAAACATATATGGTCAAAGTTCATCTCACGACAATTCCAACAACCCCAAACATGGCTGGGATACGTTGCTCCGTTATGGAGTTCCAGTGTCCACCCTCCTACTCCATCATCAGACCCTGAGAAACATATATGGTCAAAGTTCATCTCACGACAATTCCAACAACCCCAAACACGGCTAGGATACGTTGTTCCGCTATAGAGTTCTAGTGCCCACCCTCCTACTCCATCATCAGACCCTGAAAACCATATATGGTCAAAGTTCATCTCACGACAATTCCAGCAACCACAAACATGGCTAGGTTACGTTGCTCCGCAATGGAGTTCCAGTGTCCACCCTCCTACTCCATCATCAGACCCTGAGAAACATATATGGTCAAAGTTCATCTCACGACAATTCCAACAACCCCAAACATGGCTGGGATACGTTGCTCCGTTATGGAGTTCCAGTGTCCACCCTCCTACTCCATCATCAGACCCTGAGAAACATATATGGTCAAAGTTCATCTCACGACAATTCCAACAACCCCAAACATGGCTGGGATACGTTGCTCCGTTATGGAGTTCCAGTGTCCACCCTCCTACTCCATCATCAGACTCTGAAAACCATATATGGCCAAAGTTCATCTCACGACAATTCTAACAGAATTAGTAGAAACGGCTACGGCTACGTATCTACTAATTCAAAATATTTGAAATAATAATCATGAATAAATATGTCACGACGAATTGTTGAAATTGCTCAGTGAGTGCCCTGTTACAGGGAGCGACAATAACTTTACCTTTCTCAACGACTTGATCACATCATGCGGTAGGCGACGTTGCCAGCCAGCTTGCGCACGAGCTGACAACATCGCGAGCGCGAAACTACCAACGTGGCCGAACACAAAATTATTGATTTTTTTTTAAACTTTTTTCAAATACCTACCGTTTTTCAATTAAATTCCATGAAGGCCTTGACTTAAATGAGTTTACATATTTTTGACTATAATGATGAATACATATTTATGGTATTTTGATTGTTCACAAATTAATGATTTGATACATGGATATATATTATTGAACTTGTTGTTTACATACATAATTGTCCAACAGTGTTTACTTATTTTTGAACTTTTGTATGTTCCCATATCTATGATAATGTGAACGGCTACTTTTTATGAGGCTTGGTGGTGTATACTTATTTTTGTCCTCGACTGTACCTGGATGACCGAGCTTTGCTCATTTCCTTTTTTTGGTAACTCATTGTTTTTCTCACAAAAGAAGGAACTTGAAAAAAATATCTATAAGCATCTGGACTCGAAGCGGGTTCTTCTGGTTTCGAGACCGCCCGATTTCTCACCTGAGCTATTTATAACCTTGTAGATGGTGGTGAAATTTACCTTCTTATTCTAATAATATTGTAGCAGTTTTTCATTGCCTGAAAACACGGATAAAACCATAGACTTAGGATTTCGCTTCAATTTCTTTGGATTAAATGACAGTTTTCTAAAAATGAAACCTAGCTAGTAGATCAATTTATCGCCCCGAAACCACCTGCATACAAATTTCATGAAAATCGGTGGAGCCGTTTCCGAGATTCAGATTATATATACAAGAATTGCTCGTTTAAAGGTATAAGAGAGATAGATAATACTCTCTTAATTTTAATTAAAAATTACAATCTGATATCGGTACCTACATCACAACTCCATTGCCATTGAGCTAATGTGCGATGTCCAGCGCTTTTGAATTGGTATAGGTTCAAAATTGTGCAATGGAACTAGACTCCAAGAAACAGCTCTCCGCCGTCATGTTATTGAAGCCAAAATATTAACTGGCACTATCAGAGGAGAAACAGTCTTCGTGCCGCGTATACCATTGATCCCCAATCACCTTCCGTTGGAATTTAAAAGTATGCAGTTCCCGAAAGGTTTGTTTCGCGAAGACTAATACATCACAGGAACAAACTCTAAATTTTGCTATAACAGTCCTGCCGGTCCTGCCACAAATCATGTGGCAGGACTGTTTCTCCCAAGGCCAGTTTTATATGTTAGCTGAAATCTACCTGAACTTTTGTCAAATATCCAACGTACCTACCTAGTAGCGGGCAATAGTCATGAACAAAGCTCTATATATTTTTAAAAGATATACTCTACGCGGACGAAATCGCGGGCCAAAGCTAGTCTAACATAACAAAAGTCGGATTAGAAAAATTATTTCACGTAGGTATAGGAGGCTACTTTTTGACCCGGGAAAGCGGGTGAAACCGCGGGGGACAGCTAGTGTCAAATAAAACAAGCCAAATTGTCAGACAAGTACGAATCGTTCACAAAACATTCAACGTTACATGAGCTTTTCAGTGGGAATTTTAATAAAAAAAAGCCAAACATATTTTTTTCAGAATTCTTACCAAGTAGGTACCTAATAAGCCGTAAAAGTAAAATTAATAAAGCGCCCACAAAATCAATCAACTGTGTCTGTAATTTACTCAACATTTTAAATTCTAAATGGGTGGCACGCTGCGATGAACTCTGTTTTCGAATGATAAATATAAGTCACACGTACTAAGAGTACCTAAACCACAGATTACATAATAACTGTAATCTGTGACCTAAACATAAATAAAATGGAAATAAGTATTCCCAATGGCGAACAGCATGGGGTTCTTCAAAATGGGCGTGAAGAGGTTTCTTCAGGGTCGGCAACGCGCGAGTGATACCCCTGGTGTTGCAAGCGTCCATAGGCTACGTTAACTGCTTACCATCAGGCGGGCCGTATGCTTGTTTGCCACCTTAGCGGTATAAAAAAAAGAAACACTTTTGAACTACAAATTTGTTCAATGTAAGTATAATGATTGCTTTTGGCTTCATCATACAGTTTTATGCCAATCCCCAACCGCAAGAGCCGAGCCTTCCCTAAACAGGCCATAGTCCACCGCTCGAGTCGACGAGAAACCACTATAGTGATCAAACCTTTATGCTTTATTGTGAATCCGGGAATCGTATTTACACCTCGTGGGTGTAAGGTGTATGTAAGCAATATTCAGGGTTCACTATTCAGCAACCAACATTTTTTAATACGATATTTTTAATGGCATAATAAGTACCTATATTTTCGGTTGTTTTGGGTTCGTCATTCTTAACAAAATATTTCTTTCACTATTGAGACAACTCTCAAACTATGTTTAGTTTCCATGTCATTACTTACTTTATTGAGATATATTTTCTTGGACATAATAAATTACCTTTCATTAAAGTTAGTATGAGAGGCATCTATCTCACTCTGACCTATGTCTCATGAACCAAGCGCTTTCGGCACGACCCAAATAAGATAACTTTGCCAATTAATAACTACATAAAACTGAGGAGCCAAACATCGTTGTGATATTGATAGAAATCTAATTTTATGTATGCCCGACGTAAGCAAATAGCAAAAATGAAGGCTTTTCGACTTTTTTGTGAAAAACCAAGTATGAGTAGACACTTACGTAGATATATTGACAGGTTATGCTCTATAAAAAAATGATAATAATTTAAAACTTACCTAGGTGCCCACTTATCTCCTGGGAACCCTTTATGCTACCGATATGTAGGTATAAAAACTAACACAATACTAAGTTTGATGAAATCTATTATATCTAATGCTAGTTTATAATATCGCGTGATAAATGCAATAAAATAAGGTCATCAACCATGTTGGTTCTGGTTGATTCTTCGTTATGGCACAGCGGATTGAAGGGAAGTTATGGTAAAATATTACCATTCCTTATTTTACAATTCAAAATATAATCTTCGATTTCGATTGTTTTTGTCATGCCAATAAGATTTTTGCAATAATTAGAAAAAGTTAAAAACAAAATACGGAAATTAATTAACACTTACAGTACTCGCTGAGAAATATAAAATGAAACATGTTACGAGGAATGCTTTTATAAACGCCATCGTTGTTTGCGGTGGGACTGCAAATAACACTTTTGACTTTAATCGTGTGGTAACACTTGTTATCGAATTGTGGTTACGGACATGTTTATAAAATACAAAACTGTTGTGTTGTAAAAAAATGTTGTGTAATAACAATGAAACCTGCCATAATGTAGGTAGATAGGTAATATTAACTGTGCCTACTTTCCGGTGTGATATTTGACAAGCAATCGTCAAAGCTGTGTTAGTTTGCGATACAGACATTTTAATTACGTTGTGATTTTTAAAAGCTTTAGTTTTATTTTTCAGTTTACATAAATTTTTATTTGTGTTATGCCTTTTTACCCGACTGATTTATTTCAGCAAGTTAGGTTTACCTATAGAAAATTCGGAAAATTTTCATTCATCATCATCATCATCAGCCTGTGGAGGACGTCCACTGCTGGACATAGGCCTTTCCTAATAGTCGCCACATCTTCTTCCGGTCTTCCACTTTCCGCATCCACCTACCAAGGTTCGCAGGTCATCGGTCCACCGGGGGGGCCTTCCCACACTTCGCTTGCCTGTGCGTGGTCTCCAGTCAAGAACTCGTTTTATACGGCCTGCCCACTGCCACTTCAGCTTGCTTATTCTCAGTTCTCCGCCGGATCTCATCGTTGCGAGCTCTGCCTCAAGAGAAACCCCGAACATAGTTATTTCCATGTCAACTGTCAAAGACCACGTTTCATGTGCATAGGTCATCACTGGCAAGTAAATTGGTGTAATCCTTCTTTAGCTCTTAAGAAACTTTAATAATTTAACAATATTTGATTTTAATTCACATTTAAAATATCTTAATTATTATATAAATACTATAGCAACAAAAAAGTATCTAAAATATATCTAAGTGCCATTAAAAAGGGGACACATGAAAAATTTAATTACCGCTATTCCGTGAGTCGATTTATTGCAATTTTAAATGAATTCTATGCATATAAGTCCTGTGTTGTAGTTTCCTATGTCGTATGAATTGTTAAGGAACACAAAAAGCACTTCTGGAAGTTTTATTCAAATGTAGGTACTTTCCTTTCCCTTTCCGTAAGCTTAAGGTGGATGCTCAACATGAGGCGGGAAATTTGATTTTTTTCTAGTTTTTGTTGATGTTTACCTTCGTAGAACAATATGGCTATATATTTCAATGATTCGCGACCGTATTGGTTCATTTGGTAAATTCAAATTCAAAAAGCATTTATTCAATTTAGGCCCTGATAAGGCACTTATGAACGTTAACAAATGGCTCTACACCGGTTCCAAATACAACTTGAACTGAGAAGACTCCGGCAAGAAACTCATTACATTGTGTTATGAATTTCTTTTGTATAATATGAGCTATATTTTGAACGTTCTTCTAAAAACCGTAAAATTTACTATTTTACTGAATGTACCAAAGTAGTTGGGCTAGAGTCGGCCCTGGTAGATAGAGATAGATATATATATATTTAATAGATTTTATAATTTAATATGTTAAATGTATAATAAATAATAACAATAATACTTTTTACTACAAATGAAAAATTTTATTCCCACTCATAAAAAGTACTCGAGACAATACGTCGTAAGGTTTTAAAAATAAGTTGGAACGTTGCCAATATAATGAGGGCCCTTATCAGTATACAGGTGAACCTTTTTTTCTAGCCAGTATGGGCAAATTCTGAACTACATACAGGTCTTAGTGAAAAACGCTGAAATGAACCCCGAGCTGAATTTTGAAGAAAATAAAAGTGGCATAAAAATTTATAAATTTTGCTTCTACCTCACAATATGATCAAAATTATGTATTACAATCTTGCTCACAAGTTGCTAGAAGTTATCCAAAATATTATTTTATATTAAAAAATCACACTGTATTCACATTTTAATATCGAGCTTTATAGAACACAGAACATGCTTCTCGGAAATTAGATGTAAGACTGAGCTAGATATCCCCAACTTGAGTTTCTAGTTTTTACGTAGGTACCTAGGTACTTTGCGCCGGTATGACTGCGTGTGACTGCGTGATGCTGTGTGTACAAATAAGTTCTTAACCTATAAAATAAAATAAAATGATATCATTTAATGAACAGATCAATGATATAATCTGATAAACAAAACAATTGTCTCCATTTTAAATACAAATTTCTTTCGCGCGTTAAATTGCAGATCGATCCCGCACAATTAGGGTTGAAGTGCATAGGTTTGATTTCCGGCTCAGGGCTAGTAGACAAGATGGTTGTCGACAATCGTTATCGTTAATAAACGATCAACCTTTGTATGGGATTGACATTTCAAATCGAGATATCACGTGATTTTTAACAATCTCTTATGTCTACGGCTCGTGTGTGCCTTGCTACGGCCTTCCTGCCCTGTAGCTCGGGCTTAGAATAACAACTACGGTGTTCTCCTGCCTGTCATAAAAGGCGACTAAATTGGGACCTTCGGGGTCGTGGGCAATCGGGGCGGGGGCCCTGAACGCCCAGAAGCGGCCCCGGGAGGACGATGGGTCGTTGTGGTCACAACTCATCGTGAAATAGCATTGGAGGGTGTTGGGGGGGGGGTATCACCCTTCCCCCGGGACGGGCTATCTCAGCGCTGCGCGTGGAGGGGCGTGCAGGTACGCGATCAGCACGAGAGCCCGCCCCCTCTGTAGCGCAGGAGGCGACTACCGTGGGGTTTTAGGTCAAAGGTGGTAAGCATATAAAGCCTAGAAGGGAACTGGCTCTCAAGTGCAGCTGATGGAAGTTCCAACTGTGCACTTGAGTGCCAGGTGGTGGTGAACTTGAAACAAACCACCACCGGTAGGTGCTTTTCAACATGAAGGTAGTAGCCAGCCAGTCAGGTACTAAAAAGTACCCTACTTACTATACTATACCTACTAGTGCTATAGTTTCCTTACGATGTTTTCCTTCACAGAAATCTCAAACTCATTGTAGGATTCGAACCCGCTACATTCGTCACGGCATTTGCCAATTATTTTGTAAATAAACGAAGTGATATTTGCATTTGTAATTTGAATATCATATCGTTCGTTCCAATTAAATTCATTTTTTTTAATCAACCATCAGTGCGGACGTATAGATAACTATAACGCTATTCAATCGCCTCTTTTTCTTCGAAATACTCGTAAAATAAATGTACGTATCTATTTTTATTTCAGCGCTACAATAATATTGTCGAGTAGCTATTGAGACTACACGTGAAACATGAAAAGTGGGCTTCCACAATTGAATACTATTTTATTAACTTTGTGAAGAAGCAGAGTTATATATAACTACTAGCTGCCCGGCGCAACTTCGTTCGCGTGGTGCTACCCTACCCTACCCTATCGAAACCATCCAGGGAGTTAATTCTACTGTACGTGTGTATGTCACTGAACTCCTCCTAAACAGCTGGACCGATTTTAATGAATTTTAGATTTACAAATCAGCCCGGCTGATGGCGCTGCAGTCTGTATCTGGGTAATATTATCGACTGCAGCGTCATCTGCCGAGCTGATTTGTGAATCAAAACCATCCAGGGCGCCACCCAAACGCATAAAAAAAACATTCAAATCGCTCCAAAAAAGTTCATTCAAAGTAGAATTTTATATATAAAGATTACTTGTATCAAGAAATAATAAAACGGCAAAGAAATAAAAGGTTTCAACCAGGATTGATCAGTTAATTTGGGTCCTCTTAATCGTTATTGTGACGTCTTATAGCAGATGCTTAGATATACAGGGTGGAAATTCCGATAGCAATAAATCAAATAGTGAGGGATAATCTCCTAAGACCATATTCATGTCAAGTCTTCTTAATACCCTTTCCGTTACACGTTGCATATATTTTATTTCTACTCTTAATTTTTTAATTTATTTTCGCCCGGCGGTTTTACACGCGTTCACTCGATTTTAGGTCAACATTTTAACACTAAATATCATATCCATATATAGATACCCCCTTATTCATAATAAAGTTATCAAACGTTGATTAGCTAAAATTCTGAAGTCTTTATCTGACAGGTGCCATTTGGTGATCGAAAGAGTGAGACACTCATTTAGTTAAAACGCGATTATGAATAAGGGGGATAGAGTATACACCCGGATATATGGATAGACAGCCCTCACTTTACAGTGACACCAATAAAGCTCCGTTTTGGCTATTGACTACGGAACCTTAAAAACGGTAGGTACTGAAACTTTCATACCATATTCACGTAAAATTACACTTTTCGAGTAACCGTATGGAGAGATACATTTCAACTTCGCGCTATCGTCATAGTAGTCGATGCCATCAATAGGTACCAAGTAGATAATTACCAGTTGGCATACGGGAAGGAAGCAATTCAGGGTGGTTCGTTCACAAGCAAAGCAAATGGAGCGTTTCTACGTCCACTTCATTTCCGCATGGTGCGGCAACTGACATTATTGTGGCGACTGACTCAAGCGGCCGTTTATTGAACAATTATTATTTTAATTAGGAGAAGAAAAATAAGAATAGAATAGAATAGAATAGAATAAATTTATTTCATAAAATACGGTACATATGTTCTTAAATAAAATAGTGGCCGACGTATTCTACCATCACAGATGGTGTAGAAATATTTAAAATTAAATTACAGGCAACATTACACATATACGATAATTTAAATTACAAGAAAAAATTACACAAGATTTATAAATAAAAAGCATTGAATTCTATCTCGAATTATTTCCGATCTAATGTTTATGTCAATTATTACTTGAAGTCGAGGAATTCTTGAAGCGAATAAAAACACATATTTAATAACCAATTAGATAATGCTGATTTAAATTTATACAATGTCAATTTTCTTAATTCAATAGGTAATTTATTATAAATTCTGATAGCTATACAATATACATTCTTACTAAATAATTGAAGTCTTTGATGCGGTACATAAAGCTTATATGGGTCTCTACTATTGTTTTGTTTGTCCAACACTTAAGTATTGTTAATGCGATGTAGATTACCAATGTCAAATTCGTAATAACCTTATGATAATATGTTTTAGCATTATTCGAGTAAGATTTTATTGGAAATATTATTACAATATGTATTATTGTTGTCGTTAATATTGCTATAGATATTTTTAGTTTTCCCTTCCAAACTGTTCTATAATTTTGATTTTTTTTTCATACGTGACTGAGACGATTTATTTACTGTAAAATTCAAATTCAAAACCTATTTGTCCGTAGCATGGATTGGTGATTCTGAATCACATAATTGGATCTCTGAGGAAAAAAGTTTTTTTTTGTTGCATAGTGTTATCAATATATCTATAGTTTATGCGTTCCTACGAGTATACGACTCTATTCGTCTGATTGCGATAAAACTTTGGTGAGTGCGTAGGCAGGGGAAGGTTTCTGAAATAGAAAAATCCGGCCAAGTGCGAGTTGGACTCGCACACGAATGGTTCCGTAAAGACGATTCTTGTATTTTCTCCCTTTAATTTTATTTCATTTTCAACATATCTAGTGTCTACTTTTGTTTCATGAGATACAGTACAGCCCTCTGACTGACGGATGGACAGCGGAGGCTTAGCAATAGGGTCGTGTTGACCCCACTCAATGGACCGAAGGGTGCCATTGTGTACGGAAGCCTAAAAGAAAGTCAAAGACCTACTTAATATATTAAATGTAAATGTCAGTGTTAGGATGACAAGGCTAATCTTTTTGGGCGTCACCTTCTAATAAATTAAAAAATAGTGAGTTTGTGTCACCAATCGTCATGAAATTTGACACACGAGCAGATCATATTCTGGGATAAAAAATAGGATAAATTTCATCACGGGAAGACTTTAGATTCCTCGGAAACGCGGGTGAAATGCCGAGTGAAAACTAGAATGTATTAATAAACTATTGTCGGTTTATCTGTTTTGTAACGTATGCGATACCATTCATGCGGTTCAGATGAAACTTTGGTGGAAAGTTATTGAGCGCAGGCCGGGAAAGGTTTTACATAATATGAACCATGACAGTTTGTTTGCGATGTGAGAGTATTGTTATCTAAGCTATGTGTGTGGTGGGCGGGTTACGGCATTTTTCCCAAATGAGGGATTTTATAAGGTACTTCCTATGTACTTAGGTACCTATAGATAATGCAGCCACTGATTTAAGGGCCTATGTGATGAAACATTTTGATTATTTTGATTATTTTTGTTTTCATCACATTATTATGAGCCGCGCGACTATATAAACTAATATCATCTAATCCAAAAAATATATAAAAAACGTATTTTTGTATGTTTGTTTGTTATGTATAAACTCAAAAACGAATGGACTGATTTAAAAAATCTTTCACCCGTAGAATGCTGTAGGTATTATCACTGAGTTACATATAGGCTAAGTTTTAACGCTGCCAGATCTTGTCACCAGATCAGACAAACTCATACCGGATCCGGTGTATGATAAATGACGTCAGATCCGGTGTTCCAGGTTGCAATCCCTATATAGTCATGACGAAACAAATGATAAACAAAAATGTGTCTCAAAACATCTTCGGAAGAAAATACTGTTTGGTTAATGATTTTTCAGCAAATAAACATAAATAATATTGCTCAGTGCAAGATACACATCTTAAAACGTGCTATTGTTTCTCTTTTAGACTTATCAGCACTAAGGATCTACTCTATAAAACGATACCCGATATTCCTACGTCTCTTTTTGCTACAATTCTATTGATTAATATTTCGAACGATCGAGTATAGTTTTTTGGAGTAGATCATCATAAAGATGATTCATTATTAATATAATGACCGTTTAGACAGCCCATATGGACCAAAAGGAGACACGCATATCGAGACAACCTCAATCAATTGTAATAATTCATGTTTTTTTGGATTTATGATGTATAAGAAAAACCTGAGGGTGGTACCTCACATACGCTTAAAGTGTTTTTTAAAAGAATCCTACAAACGGTAGAACAAATGAAATGTATGTTATGAAATAAACCAAAATCAAAATCATTTATTCAAATAGACCTTCGCAGGCACTTATGAAAAGTCAGACTCTAATACCGGTTCGGAATGTTGCATTTACTGAGAAGAGCCGGCAATAAACTCAACAATTACTCCTTTCAAAACATGCTTAGATTCAATATTTACATTCTAATCGCACTGAAAACAATCGCGTTCCCCGGCGCGGCGGCAAAACTACAAAGTAGACTGACTCGATATAATAAGTAATATAATACTTTAACTGTAGTGAACAATTATGATTGTACATATATATTAATCCTTATCAAATTAAATTAGATACATTAGTTGTTTTAAGCATATTAACAAAGAGTTTTTTTTTAATAATTTGGATTTTAATAGGATGTTTCTGAAAGCGTCGCCATAAGACTACTATGTATATATCACGCTCCATTTTGACATGAAAGAGAGGCAACAAACTACAAAGAGGGATAGATAAACAATTCCACGCTGAGTGCTGAGGACGAAGTGTGGTGCTACTTTCACCACACTTTATACAAGCTTTTAAAATTTGATCACACACACGATGCGAGGGGTGAGGCTATTAGTCGATGGACGAGACAATACTATCAGAAGTGCGATCGGTTTAATTTACTGAACTTCTATGAAAAAGTGGGCGCTTCTATGAAAAAGTGCTGGTGGGACGTATCCTGTGTGCAAGGGCTGGAAAATAGAATGTCTGGCAACAATAGTGGCAGTATTGTTCGATTGAACGCTGTAATAAAAAAAAAATATCAACATTGTATTTCAAAAAGTTTAATAATTTATTTAATAACGTTAGAAATTGTCTTTCATTCCTATAATTTTATTGTTAAGTTTTATATATATTTAAAGCATCTCCAAGGTACTTACTTGAAAATCTGAATTGGTGGACAGACTTTACTCAGTATCATCATCATCCCACTGCTGAGCACAGGCCTCCATTCACAAATGAGGATGAAAGGGAATGGGCAATACTCCACCACGCATGCCCACTGCGGATCGGTGGAGGTAGGTTAGTGGTCAACCTACTGTTGGAATTTTTCAAGCCGCCTAGGAGGCATCCAACTAGCTTAACGACTAGCACAATTAACTGATAACCGGGACCAACGGCTTTACCTGCCTTCCGAAGCATGGAAACGCTCGATTTGAAATACCACTAGGCGGTCGCCCATCCAGATACCGACCACGACGGTGGTAGCTTAACTTTGCCGATCGATTAAGAACGGCTAATCATGCTACACCACGAGCGCTTCTCTGTATAATTCAGCTTACTCAGTATAATTCACCCAATACGCGCGTGACCTTTCGAAGCGATGGATTGGGATCAAAATGAGAAATTTTTTTTTAAAAAAGCAACGCCTCTTTGTAACGCACTTTGAGTGTTGCTCATATAGGATGCAATAACAGCTCTTTTTATGCACTGTGTAGTATCAATATTGGAAGGCATAGTAAAAGGTTTTATTTTATATCCATAGCATTTCGAGCTGGATTAATTAAAGCCTTTGAAAAAACGTGGCGTCGCTCGGAAAAGGTGCGCATCAAAGCCCAATGATGCCCTGCCTGAGCAGTTTTACCCTTTGTTCGTCGAACACGCATAATGTTATTTATTCACAACATTAATTCCATCAACTGTATCTTCATAACGTTCGTTTTTTAAGCTAGGTATGTGTATATAGTACCTTTCCATAGTTATTTGGAACACGGAAGGGTAGATGATTATATAGCTACCTATGTGTTGGATGAACAAGATTCTTATGAAGATTTAGTTATTCGTAGTCGTATATTGTGTTATCTTACTAATATTATAAAGAGGAAAGATTTGATTGTTTGTTTGTTTGTTTGCATTGAATAGGCTCCGAATCTACTGAACCGATTTGAAAAATTCTTTCACTGTTGGGAAGCTACACTAACCGCGGTTGACATAGGCTACTTTTTATGACGGGAACGCGGGTGAAACCGCAGGGCGGAAGCTAGTCTACTATATACTATTACTACATATTTACGTACGCAATTGTTTTCAGTGCGATTAGAATGTAAATAACTATGATTTAATGAATCTAAGCTTGTTTTGAAAAGAGTAAGTGCTGCGTTTATTGTCGGCTCTTCTCAGAAAATGCATCCTTCCGAACCGGTATTAGAGTATTAGAGTCAGATTTTCATAAGTGTCTGCGCCTGGTCTATTTGAATAAATGATTTTGAATTTATTTGCCATGTTGCATATGTGTCAATTTTATATCACGGTATTTTCATGATTTGTCGGATTATATATGGTAAAAAGTGTCGGACTACAAGGGGTCGGTTGCAGCACTCTATAGTTCGACAAAGATTATCCGACACCGTCATATAGTCATAGTTTGTTTATTAGGTACATAAGTGCGTGAAAACTGGAATTTATTAAAACTTAAAAAAAAAAACGATCGAATTTCGACCACTTAGGGAACACTAGGGCAATACATGTACACCTAGAATCAGAACATGGAGACATAATGTTTATGCACACAAATGCATGTCCTTGGTGGAAATGAACCCACGCCTTGCGGCCGTGATAGGTAGAAACCACGCTAACTATATAGGCAAATATAATTGACTATTCTATGACCAAATCGATGTTTATGGTAATTAGCGTAGCTGCTTCGTCAGCTAAGAGCCGTTTTGAATATATTTTAATTTGTGATGGGTGCGATACCTACCTACTGCTTAATTAAGCCACCGGATACCGTGAAAGATTCAGCGCTGTACGGTAGCCGTAAAAAATTACGAACCTACTGTATAAATAACTGTTGTTCCGTTTTTATCAAAACTCCACCTTAACAGCTCGTTGCTAAGATAAATTTTTCATTACAGCTTTGTTTTCGTTTAAATAATGCTTGTCATGGTTAATTTATTACCACAAAGCAGTTTCAGTCAAGATATTATGTACGTATAGACCAACGGCGCGCGGCGGTGAAGCAAAGTTGAAATAACAAAATTGGTGGATTCTTTTCGATTGATCAATTGGGGGAACATCTGAGACGTGTTGCTCGTGTGTATAGTATCTGTAAAATACATGTATGTATAGCGTACAGCAATGCTAAGGCAGTTGGGACAAAGGCGCGAGGGGAGGGCGGACTGCCGTATAAATAGGGATGGGCGCAATTATTATATCTCGATGTTTAATCCACGATACTTTATTCATTAGCATTAGTACGAAAAAATCAAGCAAAATTTAGAAAAAATTACGTGTGCCTCACAATAATTAATAATACTGTCACAGAAATAAATTAGTATCAGGCAAATGTTAGCGCATTTAAATTTGTGGTAGACGACTCGTAGACACTCTCAGTAGTAGAACCACCATGCGTTACTTCGTAGCGCGTCTACGATCGCAGATCTCGTCTACGGTCCTATGTGTGTTTTCATACCAAATGTAGACTTACGAAAGCGTATTGGTTATATTTAGTGGGTGGCGTATCATAACATAAATAATGTATTTTTTTTTCGTTTTTTTTTTTTTTTTTTTTTTTTATACGACTAAGTCGGTAAACAAGCATACGGCCCGCCTGATGGTAAGCGGTTACCGTAGCCATATGGACGCTTGCAATACACGAAGCATCGCTCACGCGTTACCGACCTTTCCCCCCACCCCTATGAGCTCTGGCGACCTTACTCACGCGCAGGAACACAACTTTACACAACATAAAGTTATTTGGCTGCGGTATTCTGTAAGGTGGAGGTACTTCCCCAGTCGAGCTGCTCTTTGAGCGAATAAACGCTATGCTCTACCTCTATTAAACCACCAAACCATCATAAAACCACCACCGTACCAGTAAAACTCTAAATACTACTTCTTTAGCCAATTAATCAATAAATACATCCTGTTCTATTTTTTTCCACTACTTACGTACTTAGAAATATGTATAATAAAATCAAAAAGTTATACATATAATAATATATAACATATCAATCGTTAACATTGTAATCGAGACGTCAGATTTTGATATCAAAGGAAAAAAAAAGTACGTAACGAGAGTTACGCTACGAACAAAACTATAAACGGCGTTGACAATACGTGAGCTAAATTCTCACGGTACAATGGTGTTGGGTGAAATGGCAAGGTACCTGTATTGTTATACGGCGGGCATGGGCACGTCACTAGCCGTATCTGGCTAAAGCTCGAGCTTTAAGCGAACAGTTGTTCGGCGAGTCCTGACTGGGACGTACGCGTTTTCCTAAACACCCACGAATTCGCCACGATAACTCGTGAGATACATTTATTTAAGTCTATCTCCCTTAATAAACAAATGAACATTCGTTTTAGCAATATCTCGCTGTATAATCTCATGTTTAATTCATCACTTCGTTCCAAAACATTGTTAAAGTTTCACTTATCTAATATGAAAGTAAATTCGGTGATAAACTTGGGGTTCATGGCCAAATAAATTGGTCTGTGATGATATGTAAGGACTATTCAGTGCAACTCCTCGAGATTTTCACGCTTCTATATCTTCGGCTGAATAAGGTAAAATAATTGAATACAATAATTATAAATATTTCGTAGTATATGTTGATTCCCACTTATTGTTTACAATCGGATAAATATAATGTATTTTTTCAGCTTTTGTTTGTTATTTTGGGATTATTCTTCTAAGCTCTTGCGTGTTTTTTTTGTTTTTTTACCAAAATCAATATAATGTATTATTTTTTTAGATATATTTTTTGTTGTTTAGTAAGATGTGATAATACCTATTTAATTTTAAATGTATTGCTTGCATGTGTGTTCATAATATAATAATAACTATCTACTGTAACCGTTGACTCGTAGCCCAAACAAATTTTGATAATAACATTAAGTTTATTATCTACATTATGTGTCATTAATATTTGAAATAATGATAATACCTAATTGATGTGAACATTGCGAATTTGCTTCAACAAATATGTGCTATGGCGAAAATTGACAGAATAATATCGAAGTTTAATTTTTTTTTTAAAACTGACAGTATTCAAACATTTATATATGATGTTATGAACCGTACGTATTGCTAAGCGAAAGACTGATCTACTTATATCATAGGAATTATTAACAGATTGAGACAGTTGGTATACGTAGATATATGTAATTATACTATATACATAGTATAAGTACAATGGTAATTGTTCATTTCAATTTTTTAAGATCGAAAAAAAATACTAAACTATAAAAATACTAAAACTTCACATACATCAAATATACATAGAAAATTAGCAAAGTACGTGATATTTAGAGGAGGTATCTTATTTGTATATATCTTTTACAAAATTCCCGAAACAAGGTATAACGCCAATGGTTTACAGCAAGCTATTTTAATTCGTACTGCCTTTATTTAGTAAAGATATATGAATCAGTGTCGAGTTTTTTAATTCATAATCCAAAACTTCTAAGCCAATTCATAAATGAAATTGTGGTATTGGCTAAGGTGACCGCTTACCATCAGGCCGGAATTATTTGGTGCCTACGTAGCTATTATAAAACAATTTATAGTTTCCAATACATTAGGTTTTTCAGAATATTAAATTACCAAGGAACAGGGGTCGTGTTTAACGGCCTTACTCATAAACGCTATTTAACTAAATCTACTGAATAAATGGTCAAATAAATAACGTCACCTTGCTGTTATTGTGAAACAATTTGACGTTATTTAGGTGACCACTTAATCAGCTTATTAGTTAAATAACGTTTTATGAGTAAGGGGGTAAATGTTTACTATGATAAATTAACTTCGCATGATTTATTTCAAGTAGATTATCTTATTAATATCCTTGTATTGTATGTAGGTTTGTGTTATGAAATACTATTCAAGTATCTAAACAAAGATACCAACATAAATAGTTTAGTAAAAGGGTTTCAATAAAAATATTAAATAGAATCGCACCTCCAATCTTTGACAACTTAAACGCTTAGTTTGACACAGTTCAATGACCTGTAATCTAAATGATGCGCAAAGGGGAAAGGCCCACCCCTAACTAAATTAATACCTACTTGATTTCCATTATTTGGTATAAAAGTACACTGAAAATCAAAATCATGACTACCATATGTTTTTGCAAAGTTAGATTTTTTTCAGTAAACGATACGTATTTCTTAGATATAATAATTAAGTAATAATAGTTGATGAACTGAACTGAGCTGAACTGAACTGTTAATTCAATTGGGTCCATTTTTATCGACCAAGCCCATCCGTATTGGATTATCGATTTTTCGGAGTTTGCTTTTTCAGTGTATACTGTATACCGCGTGTAACGACAGAGCGAAATAATACTTTCAGAACATATATATAAAGGGTAGCTTATGTGTTAATTCATTGTTAACTTAAAACTGCCGAATCGTCAGTTTCAGAGAAAAAGAACATTAAAGTTTACATCAAAAACATTCATTTTCGCCCCTGAAATTGGCATACAAACCACGCGTCATAAATAGATTTTGAATGGGACCGAGTGGCTGCTGTGAATTGGAATACATTCACAGCAGCCACTCGGTCCCATTCAATCAACAGGGTTTCAACATAAATTCATTTATTAAGTTTGGTATGCTAAAAAAATGTATGTTTCAATTCAATATTTTTACCGGTGATTCCTACTCTTTATACATACATATCCTTAAATATTGTTTCGGTAACTTACCCTACCCTACCCTAACGAACAGCAATTCATTTATATATATATATATAGATTAGATACCTACAGAAGATACACTGTCCATTATCCTGAAATAATTAAACTGATTTAATTATTTCGGGATCGATTCTTGAACATTGATTTGATTCATTTAATGTAGGTGCATCCAGACGTTTTAGAATTATGAAAATATAAAGTTTTTTTTATATTTTTTTAACACCAATATGATTTGCATTATCAACCCTGAGTCGCTCGTTGCTGGCCATAACAACGACCTGTATATATATATATTATAATATAAAAATGTGCTTGAATATTTCCAATAAAAATACGTAAGTTTCACCACAAAAAAACTTTCGCGTCAAAATTGTGTGGCAGTGTGTTAACCGCCTAAGTATTTTCAGCAATGACAACAATTTTATTTTTAAGAATATGTTACATACAGCATTATATTAAAATGTTAATCGGAAAATTATTCAATTTAATGTGTGTATTCTGTATAGGTAATCTAAAGAAAACCTTCATTTCATAGAGTCGGCACAAATATGACTACAATAAAAAAATATCCCAATTCCAGTGAAGAATGAGTGCGATTAAAATCGTAATCAGTCCGGGCATTAAGTAAAATGGTAAGGAGGCTTTTAGCTATGTATCTATCTAACAGCAAAGGTGCTGTAAAATTATAACGTCACAGCTATTTCATACAAAACATTAACTATAGTTTAGACGCTGATTCCCTATTAGCTGTACTGCGCTATATTGAATAATGCATGTATAATATACTGTAATATTTCATATGAACAATAGTTCATTTAGGTTATACGTTTAAAAAGTGTCTTAATTCTTATGCAGTTTATTAAGAGTCCCATTTTCATAATGAAAAAAGGAAAAAAAAAAGAAATCCATAGAGCAATTTTAATTCGCTGGCAATTAAATAGAAATTATATCATATCTTGGATCCTTCAAATAGTAGAAGCGTCTTTCCAATGATTATTTTAGATAGATACGTTACTTACATAATTCTATTTCGATAAATATAACATGGGCGTCCATATTTGCATGATACATATATGTATATACCCAAATTAGGTAAAATTTAGAAAAACAATAGTTACAGGAACGGTTCTTTTGTTAACAACAACAATACTTGCGACATACTTCTATTCTGGTGAGTGGGAACTCCGTTGTTGAACGAATCTGCTTGTTTTTCGTATATTCAACTGAGGCGTGGTATTGATTTGGGCAGTAAAACCGTGTAAAAGAGACCGGCTGATTATTTCTCGAGAAGGGCTCAGAAAAGTGTTCCATGTAAGATTTTTGCGGTTTTTCCTTATTTCCGTAAGAGTAGACAATGTGTGAAGTAAAATAGAGATAGTCACTCAGTTAATAGCGCCACTTTATCAACATTAGGCTAAATTAATAGCTAAAGTAGGTGACGGGCTGATTTCATTTCACAATTCTGAGGCTTCTGGTTAATTAACCACATGCGTTAATCGTTATGCAACTTATGTATAGGCTGGATACAGTGGCATGTAGGCACATATATTTCTTGTGGTTAGACTGCAACATACCTATTACATCTGTGGTCAATTTTAATGGTAGCTGTGACGAAGCTTGTTTGTTGTGGGCTCAAACGTTAATTTACTTCAGGCCAGTTGAAAAAACAAGTCATGATCATAGGTGGGTAGGATCATAGGATCATTCTATATTTTATTTATTTTGTTTATAATGTACCTAAACAAAATAGTTATAATAGATATAAGTATTATTTAAAACGAAACAAATAACTGATTTGATTGATAAATGGTGAACATCAAAAACGTCGACCTCATTCGGGACCTTAAAGTAGAGTTCGTTTACAAAGCTATTTCAAAGCACGGAGAAGATATTCCTAAGTCATTACTATACTAAGTTAACATTTTAATCATTCGAAGGTACATAGGTACCTTGGAATACTTGGAGTATTTTCAAAGCAGTTTCAAATCTAAATGTTCTAATGTATAACGTATGAGGTACGATCTATGCACTATAGACATATTATTTTATTCAAAAACATATACAGAACTAGCGACCCGCCCGGGCTTCGCACGGGTGCACTGTCTCGGCCCGCCCGTTCACGGTATCGCGAATACTGTTTCTTATTAATTTTAAATCCGTGATATCTTTTAAAATATAAATGGTAATGATTTTCTGTAAAGAGCAAACTTTATCTACATTAATTGCCCGTAGTAACTAACTTATTTAATTAGATAAGGATTAATATTATATGAATAAAAATAACTTTGAAAGTATAATCCACAAAAAAACTAAATCTCAATCGCATAAAAATGGTCACTGTGGGTTATCCATAGGATATCGACATATACCATCGCGGACTTTTTTGTAGATATTTTTAAGGTGTACAATACTGTAGTATATTATTTAGATCTATCTCATAGGGTTCGGCCAGCGTTTGCAATGTAAGCGCAAAAAATGTGTACGACATCACATTAGAAACCTCTAAAATTATCAGTGTTTCTCTACTATACAGGATGTTGTTTTGGTCGGCGACAAGCGACCCAGGAGCGGTAGTACAAAATATATATTCCCCAAAAATGGACTTAATTCCATTAAATACTGTAAATATGTTGAGAAATACCTTATTCAATTTGAAATAAAATTACCGCAAAGTATGGTTACTAGGCACGTGCACAGACTAGAGCTAGGCGCAAGCCGCCATCGCCCCACCCCTTTACTCCCTCGTACTCCCGTTGAGTATTATGTCTACACTTTAGCTTATTACATTATTTTCAAAATTTTAATATTTTTATTTTTATTATTAAAAAAAAATAAAGTATATTTTTTATATTTTTTTTAGCACCAGTATCATTTGTATTATCGACCCTGAGTCGCTCGTCGCTGACCAAAACAACGACCTGTATTATGCATCCGTTGCGTAGTTTTAAAGATCTAAGCATACATAGGGACAGACAGACGAGGAAAGCGACTTCATTTTATACTATGTAGTGATACTGAAATGAAACTACGTGAACTGTAAAATTAGTTGATTCTTTGTACTTGGTATCCTATGGTCCCGTAGGTCGTCTTTCTACCTACGAGTACGAGTCCAAAGCTTCATTAAAAATCACCAGTACAACAGTTATCGGCTCTACTACAGGATATGGTCGACACTACCCACTGTCAGTTTAGCCTTCTTACTTTATATTTATCGTACCTCAGAGCCATGTCGTTTCAGTCTTGATGTGGTTTTATTGCTGGATTTGATACACATATTTATTATACTTCTTGTTTCCACATCGCTTATAAAAAAACATGCTATTTGGATTATAGTCACTAGAAGACATGTACGTTACAGTAAAAGCCATCGAAATATAAATGTCAAAGCCATTTATTTAATTTAGGCCCTAAGCACATGAAGGTTAAAGCTACCGTAGGTAACTGAAGTTACGTAAATTGAAGTGCTGACGTATATCTCATCTTTCTAAGGATACAACTCATGAATATACCTACCTAGAGCTCATAATTGTTTATTCTAGTTGCCGGCGATGAATAATCAGAACAATGTACCCAAGTGTTATTTTCATACAATTTATACCATTGAAACCAAAGATCTTGTACGGATAGATAAACAGAGAGAGACAGGTCGAAATGCGACAAAAATAAGTGTTAGGGTTTTGTATGGGAAAAATAAAAAACTAGTCTTGTGTCAAATACTTTTAGATATAAAATAGATATTCTGTTGTAAAAACTGATTTTGGAGCCGAATAATGATAAAATATAGTTAAACATGTATGAGTGATACTAAACTGTTTGGATACATTCCAATGACGCCTATACTGTGTAGGTACAGATTAAAAATATGGGCATTTGATCCTTGAATCTGGATTAAAATTATTTATTTTGGTATGCTGAAAATAAAGTTCGCCGCTGAAAATAAGTGAAGGCGAATTTAGGACTTTTTACTCAACTGAGTGAGAGCATAGAAATCCTAGGGTTATGTTTTTCACGTATTGTATCTAGTGGGATTCTTTATACCCTCGAAACATCCCAACGGCTGGATGGATTTTAATGAATGAGGTGTTTATCAATTCGTCTAAACCGTGAGAAGGTCATAAAACCAAAATGAAGGCCATGATATGTATATGACGGTAGCATGACGGTAGAGACATAAATAATATTTCATATACCATCTTGTATAGATCATTTGTACTAGTATGGCGACCCTTCAGGGGTCTTTTGTGTTGTTCCAAATAAATATTTGATTTGATTTAAAAAAAAAAAAAAAAAAATTACGTAATAACGATAAAGAAAATGATGGTCATAGCGCATAGGTCTAGTAGGGGTAGTTTTGAAAAATGAATAATGATGAACTTTATTATTTTGTGACCTAATCGTGGTAAGTTTCAAGATTATAAAAACAAGGAATAAGATTTTTCAATAAAAAAAAATCGGGGAGAAATAAATATTATATTTAAACAAAAAAATCATATTTGTTGTAACATCTTCAATATATTTTCACTTCAAGCCCACTACCAAACATATTTAGGTTATTGCTTATAATGTTCGCCACACCGCTTGGCCGCAGTCATGTCGAAATATTAGGTGCCTAGTTGTGCATTGGACATTTTCACACGCCGCATGACAGACCGGTGTATGTGCGGTATATGACGTTCGGTGATATGCCTGATATGTGTGTATTGACGTCCTACAACTTCTATATAACTTTTTACGGCAAACAGTTTTTTTACTGATCATGGAGGTGAAGGTGACGTGTTGGTTACGTGCCGGTGCGTGTGCACCTATATGCTGGAAAATATTACAGTCATGTAACAACGTATTTATAAGGACTTGGCACATCATAATAAATAAATATCCTGGAAAAATCCTCACACGCGGTCATCTGATCCCAAATTAAGCAGAGCTTGTATGTACTATGGAAACCAGATAACTGATATTCTACTACTGGGTGGAGATTTCGAGATGGCATATTTGACATACCTGTGTTGGATTAGTCATGCTGAACTACTTTTACTTTGGGACCAACACCGAATTATCAAAAAAAGCCGAATCGAACCCACAACCTGTAGCGCAATAGGTGGAATCTTAACAAACTGCGCGAGCTGGCCCGTCAATAATGTGCATTTAGCACATATTAAATTGTGATTAATAAAGCTTCATCATTCTATGTATACAACATTTACTTCGTCAATCATGATTACTTATTTATAGTATAAAGTGTGAAGAAAGTACCTACTCGTAATTTAACACGTACAGAACTCCAACCGCCAGATAGTAATCTCTCAAAACGAAGCATAACTTATCCTATAAAATGTAATTAAAGTCAGCGGCAACCTACAAGGTTCAAGAGAAGACACATGCGGTGAGGTCGTTATTCATAGTTCTATGGATAGACATGTAATGTATGTTTTCTAGAAAGACTGAATAATTTGGGGAATTCGAATAATTAATTGTATTCTCAGGCATAAATACCTATAGAAGTTCCAGGAACTGATTGAAACAGTCCTTGTAGTATCGCATCATTTCGTGATCAACAGTCCCAATTTTTCAGCGGGATTTCAAGACGACTGTAATATACCTAGTTTCTGCATGTATTTATTTCGCCATCTGAAATAGATAGGTAGGTACACGACGCGTCTTGCGATAGGTATCTTTAGATTCTTGAGCACTTGGTGTGGATCTTTCGATTACCGCTCTTAGAATGTTCTCCTCTATATTGCTCTCTTCAACGAAGCTTAATATCTACAACCAATTTCAAAGATTCCCATTTCAACGTGAACTTTAGTGATTCTAATAAAATGTACAATGACGTTGAAATCACATGACGCAGGGGAAAGGATAGACAAGTGGCGTTATTTTATGTAGGGTGGATTCGACCAATGTTATGTAACACCAAAGTAAATACCTGGAATATTTTTCTCTTTTAACTTATTTCTCATATAAATTTGTTAGCTTTTTTCCATCGCGTATACTATATGTACTATATAAGTACATAGTTAAATCTTAAGTCAACTTTAATTAGCTGGAGTAAAATTGTGCTACAGCCGCCGTTAAAATACTCTCGGATATCATATTAACTCCATGTATTTTGGCAGTACAACGAATTTCGACGAATATACCAAACTATATTAACCCGTTTGTTCTCGCGAGGGACGCGCGACCTATTATAACAATTGATGTCATTGTTATATTTTTAACCGCGAGCCAAACTAATTACTCTAAGACTTTTAAGAGAGCAGCTCGACTGGCGAAGTAAAAGCCATAGCAGAAGTGTAAACCAAAGTGTTTTGTGTTTAGCAGGTTTTCATATTCATTCATCATTCATTCGTTTACCCTTGAGTAAGAAAATACAGTATATTGTTAGGGGTAGTTACTCTGGTGTTACATGACATTTGCTCGAATCCATCCTTGGATGAACAAAAATAAAGTATAAATAGAAACATCGATCGACTACGAATGAATATGCGAACACCATAACGCTTCTACAAAGTACATCAACGCTAGTCGATAAACATAAGGTAAATGAAACTTCATAGGTATACTACATAAAAAAAACCGGCCAAATAATTCTTTCATCACGGGAATCGAGACACGATATATCTTATATCCCATTTTTTCCGATTATGTTATTTTTTTGTGATGTACTTAACTACAAAACCGTTTTCGGATTTCTTCATTTACTTGTGCTATATGACCTTGCTTCTTGCCAAATTTAATAATTCTGGGTCAACGGGAAGTACCTACGCTATAGGTTTTGATTCCCTTGCAATCGTCAAAATATGCGGCATAAACGGCCTTATCTTTTTTTGCGTTGACTTAGAAGTTTGATTTTTACACTGTTCCAAGGGATTTCGGACCTGACTATTTGATATTATTTTCAGCTTGATACCTCCACGTGTTCCTGAGAAAAAGAGTCTTGACAGTCGGACAGACAGACAGACGGACAACAAAGTGGTCCTATAAGAGCTCCGTTTTTTTTCTTTTATGGAACCCTAAAAATGATTGAAAAGATACGATATCAAATTGTGAATTTATTAGGTACGTAAGATAATAAATAATATAACACAATCCCTGGGGGCACCCTGTCTATTAATTATTGCTTGTACAACACAGAGAAGTGAGAATTACAGCGACCGTACCGTTTATTCCTAACTCATTCATTTGTTGAATATATTGATCATCAAATATTCAATCGTCAAACCAGAGCTGCAAACCTGTCAGTTATAGTTGGATATCTCCTGAATAAGTTGATTAATTTGTCAAACTATTTCATGCTTCTAAAATATATTACAGGCTCTAAGTTTTGTTTAAAAAAATCTCCTTGGGTTTGAGTGTCAATTATATAACGTGTATACCTATTGTGATATAACTCTCACAATATAATTATGATGATTTACACGGTATTCCCCATAGATTTTGATTTTTTATCTAAATCATATAAACTGAGACTTTGTAGCAAACAGATTCAGTTTCGCTTTTATCGTAGTAAGTGTAATGTTTTGTTTTTATTTGAATAGGTGTGCCGTATGTAAAAATAGCCATGGTAGTAATAATCCGCGCCCGTGACCAACGCACCGCGCCTCTGCCGTGTCGCCCACGATGTAGGCTTTTGCCCACGCCAAAGGCCCACGCTGCATTCGTCGATGGTATAATATCTATGGCCATGGTTTATTTCTCATAAAATTAATCTTTTATAAAATAAAAATAGAATAAACAATAGGGGATTAAATCCATTAATAAAATAACCCTCCTTCAGAGTCCAGTGGGGTAAATATAGGCACAAATTCAAGTAGGTACCTATGTAATAAGCTTATATCGACCTTCTTAAAATTACTACATAAAATGAATTTAATATGAGCTCGAGGAGTTGCTTGTTATTGCTGAGCAAAAGAGGAACGGGCTTGCGAAATAAAATCATCGCATGCCAATCTGCGCTCCAGGCCCCCTAGACAAGATGGTCGTCGACAATCGTCATCGTTAGTAAACGATCAACCTTTGTATGGGATTGACATTTCAAATCGAAATATCACGTGATTTTTAACAATCTCTTATTTCTGGCCCCTCGACAAGAGCACGACCGAGAGCGCGTTTTTGCCGTGTCTGTGAATCTACTCCGAAAACAGATACGCGATAGTCTCATTCAAAGAAATTGGATAGTTTCATCGCTGTAAAATATTAACCTATCTATACAATTACACTAATTTTACATCTTACGAGATGTACCGATGATGTTACGATGATCGGACTGAGTGTCACTCCCTGGATTCAAGATGTCACTTAATTGTTACTCTAATGTAACATTGTAATTCCCTGACTGCAAAACCTTATAAAATTCAAGTTATATTTCAAAATTATTTTTTGCTTTTCAGTTTTTTCGGTGGTTTAATTTTTTTATTCAAAAGTTTTTATTTTATCATTTTTTGTGTCTATAATCTACTAATTACTACATGCTTATTTTTTGATACCTTTTGATGTAATACTCAACTCAGTATTAAAATCTGTGAGTGAACAATAAATTACTCCAATTTTCCCTCCCTTAGGGTAGGTTTTTTGTATCCAAATTTATATGGGACCAACTTCGAGGTTTACCCTATCCAATAAAAAAAGAATTATCAAAATCGGACTACTCTGTAAAAAGTTATGCGTGATCATACATAAAAAAATATATATATACTAGCAGCGAAACCCGGCGTTGCTCGGGTTTAAATACATCGCATGTTTAATGGTATAAAAAATATATAAGGATACATTTTTTAACATATTATAGATCTGGGGGCACGGAAGTGCCCCCCGCCAAGACAGCCAAGCGAAGCGAAAGGGCACTACCTACCTTTTCTCGAAGCGCTTCGTCGTTTTTTTGAACCCTCATAACTTGGGTTTGGATTATACCAGATAAACAAAATTCTCGGAACATGATGTCAATAGTGAACTTATTAAGCATATTAAGTTTCAATAACATAGCTCTTATACTTTAGATTTTATTGATATCTAAAAAACCCCGATTTCGTCACTGACTCACTGATGATCATCAAAACTCATAGGGTACTTCCTGAAGTCCTAGAAAGCTGAAATTTGGTATGTAAGCTAGTATTAGTAGTAGAGTTTGTGAAGTTAGGGCTTGTAGATTAAGTGCATGTGGAGTTCTAAGCATGGCTCTACATGAGATCTGATAACTTTTTGACAGTACGAGCCATATGTCTTGGCGGCAACATTTTACATAAAAATGTTTTTGGTTGGATTTCTATTTTCGATATTGAGAGACTTTCCAGAACATTCAAATAGTTTGTTCTTTTTTTTACTCGACTGCAATCACAATTGAACTGACGAAAAGTCACTGAATTTCGATTTATATACCGAAATTTCCAGTACCAGATCACTCTAGAATATTTAGATGTACATCACTTCGATTTGGTTTTTATAGATCAATAATAACACTCGTACACATTTTGGAACTTTCCAGACCAATCCAAAAATTCTCGATCATAATAAATTGTACTCATTTATGAACTTCCCAGATAATTTGGAAAATTTCTAGAACGTTCTCGAACATTCTTACTCGATAATAACAGTTTTGGGACATTTTGGAACTTTCTAGATGAAGCCAGAAATTTGTAGAACTTTCTCAAACATTCTATATCGATTATAATAGTTTGCATTCATTCTAGAATTTTCTAGATCATTCCAGATATTTGTTGAACTTTCTAGAACACTCCAGATAAATTATAACCGTTTTACTCATTTTGGAACTTTCTAGATCATTCAAGAAATTTCTCGAACATTCTAAATCGATCATAATCAATTGCACTAATTTTGTAACTTTCCAGATCATTCGGAAAATTTCTATTTGATTTCTATTGATTTTCTAGATGAAGCCAGATCAATTATAACCGTTTTACTCATTTTGGAACTTTCTAGATCATTCTAGAAACTTCTCGAACATTATAAATTAATCATAATAAATTGCACTCATTTTGGAACTTTCCAGATCATTCGGGAAATTTCTAGAACCTTTTTGAACATCCTAACTCGATAGTAACAGTTTTGGACATTTTGGAACTTTCTAGATGAAGCCGGAAGTTGTGAAGGAGTAGCATTTGTGGTCCCGCAACGGTTGGATAAATATGTACTAGGCTACAAACCAGTAAATGGTAGAATCATCACTATCAAACTAAACACAACGCCATGCAAGTTGAACATTATCCAGGTCTACGCCCCCACGTCAACCAACTCAACGAAAGAAGAAATAGAGCAATTCTATGGCCAGCTTTCACAAACTATGAAGGAAATTCCCAATCGAGAGATTACTGTTGTTGTCGGGGATATGAATGCCAAGGTGGGCACAACATGGAACGACGAGCATCTTCGGCGAGTTGTCGGGAAATATGGGATAGGCGAGAGAAATGATAGAGGTGAAAGACTGCTCCAGTTTTGTGATGAAGAAAAACTCACGCTTATGAATACTTGTTTTAAACATCATATTAGGCGCTTGTACACTTGGAAATCCCCGGGGGATAGGTATAGGAATCAAATTGATTATGTCATGATCCAAACCCGATGGAGATCCTCGATCCGCAATGCCATCACGCACCCGGGCGCAGATTGTGGTAGCGATCACCAGCTGCTAATGGCAGAGTTAAACATCAGGTTGAAGAGAGTAAGAAAACCTAAACTGCCAAAGCCTCTCAAACGAGTGAACATCCCCGAGTATCGCCAAAAAGTAGAAAACAGGCTCAAAACCACAATGGACCACGACACTGATACACTATGGGAACAACTCAAATCCGCCATAGTACAGACCGCCTTGGAAAACCAACTTACCCGCACGGTTATGAAAGACTACATAACCCCAGAAACAGCTAAAGTCATAGCGGAGAGGCGTCAGCTAAAAGAAAGTGGAATCAGTTCGGAGTGTGAGATGGATCGCTATTCCCATCTAAGTAGGGAGATACAAAGACGCTGTAGGCAAGACAAGAATGCCCATCTTAATAGTATCTGCTCTGAACTTGAAGCTCACTCACTAAAAAACGAAACAAAAGACCTGTATCGTAAACTGAAGCAGTTGACACATACAAGCAACATCAAATCGTATGTAATTGAAGATAAAGATGGTCAACTGCTCACGGAACTGAAGCCTGTTCTGGAGAGATGGAAGGGCTACTGTGCCGATCTCTATGATTCTGGAGCGGACATGAGCACGAGAACCAATCTAGAATGGAGTACGTCAGAGCAAGAACCTGACATTCTCCCAGCGGAAGTGGAACTAGCTGTAAGGGCACTTAAAAACGGAAAGTCTCCTGGCCGTGATGAGATACCAGCAGAACTTATAAAAACCCTTCCACCAGCAGGGATAGACACCATCACCAAGCTGTGTAATTTGGTCTGGCGGAACGGGCACTGGCCGACTGACTGGACTGAATCTGTATTCATACCCTTGCACAAGAAAGGTTCAACCAGCAAATGTGGAAACTACCGAACTGTGGCCCTCATCTCCCATGCGAGTAAAATCCTGCTCCACATTATTCACCGTAGGCTCAAGAGCTACCTTGATCGGCAAATCCCAGAAGAACAAGCGGGATTTGTCAAGGGAAAAGGAACACGCGAGCAGATTCTGAATATAAGACAGATAATCGAGAAAAGTCGGGAGTTTAACACCCCAGCTGTCTTATGTTTCATCGATTACGCCAAGGCTTTTGACTGCGTTCGGTGGGACAAACTTTGGAAGGTGCTAGGTGAGATGGGGGTGCCTAAGCATCTGATCGGGCTAATCAGTAATCTATACAACAACAACCGTTCCTTTGTTCGTATCGACACCGATTGTTCTACTGCGTTCGAAACGAAAAAAGGCGTGAGACAGGGCTGCATACTATCACCGGTGCTATTCAACATATACGGAGAATACATCATCCGAAAGACACTGGATGAATGGACTGGAGGTTTTGCGGTGGGTGGGAAGAAAATCTCAAACCTCCGATACGCTGATGACACAACTCTAATCACCACTTCAATGGAGGAAATGGAAACGTTACTGAATCGTCTGGAAACTGAGAGTGAGGCCATGGGGCTATCCATCAATAAGAGCAAAACAAAACTGATGGTGGTCGACCGAGCAGGTATACTCTCAGGCCCCAATATTTGTCAGGGCATTGCAACAGTGGACAATTTCATCTATCTCGGCTCCTACATTACTAACGATGGCAGTTGTGTCCCAGAAATCAAGCGTCGGATTGCCATGGGCAGAGATGCGATGACACGCCTGGAAGGCATCTGGAAGAACCGAGGCATAACAGAGCGAACCAAGATGCGCCTAATCCGTGCCTTGGTTTTCCCCATATTCATGTACGGAGTGGAGACATGGACTATCTTAGCTAGAGAGAGGAAAAGGATTGACGCATTTGAAATGTGGAGCTGGCGACGAATGCTACGGATACCGTGGACAGCTAAGCGCACCAATGTCTCAATCCTTACGCAGCTAAAAGTGAAGGATAGATTATCCACTATTTGTCACCGCCGTATACTCTCCTACTTTGGCCACATAGCGAGACGCGGTGATGAAAGTCTGGAAAAGTTGGTCATTGTTGGAAACGTCGAGGGCAGGAGATCACGCGGAAGATCCCCTACTCGATGGACGGATCAACTAAGGGAAAAAGGCGCCAAATTTTATGACGTGGTCCAGTTGGCCACCAATAGAAGTCGCTGGAGGCAAGCCGTCCACGCTCTATCAAAGACGTCCGGTGATCACGATCTTCAGCCATGAAGAAACGACCACAGAGAGAGAGAGATGAAGCCAAAAAATTTATAGAACTTTCTCAAACATTCTATATCGATTATAATAGTTTACATTCACTCTAGAATTTTCTAGATCATTCCAGATATTTGTTGAACTTTCTAGAACATTCCAGATCGATTATAACCGTTTTACACATTTTGGAACTTTCTAGACCATTCCAGAAATTTTGAGATCTTTTCAGAAGTCCTCATGCGTTAGAAAAGGATAGCAATATATGTTTTAATATTTTCGCCACCCACAACCACCCCCTTCCACCCACCGCGACCAAACTCCCTTACTACCACCTGGAGACCAAGGGGTATTTACTACCCCAACGGGAAGTTGATTGGGGTTTGTGGTGATTGAGAAAACTGCGTATTTACGTACCCACAAAAGCATTTTATATATATTATTAGATATACGCGTCGACTTGTAAACCACCTCCGTTTTTTCGTCGGTTAAAAAGCCCTAAGTACTTGTTAGTATCCAATAATAACGAATGTGGGTATCTACCCACATTCGTTATTATTTACCTACTGTAATTTTAAAATTTACCGCAGCGGCCTTAGAGATAGAAAAATAGGTGTTATTATGGTATTTGAGAATTTATGTAAGTAATTAAGTAACATAATTATCTTATGGAAAAAGAGCATTTTTCACGAAGTGAACATCGGTTGGATTATATTTAGGAGCTAAAACGGAGCGAGGAATTTGATTAAGCGACGCAACTTTTATAAAGTGTTGTGGTTTGAAGGGGAATTTTAAGAGGTTTTGATTAAATTTCGCCATTGAATAAAAATAGAAAAAGGCAATTCAGACTGGTAACCAAATAAGCAAATGTTATTTAACAAACTAGCATTCTGCCTACGCTCTCCGTTTATCTATCTACTATAGTGATGTATTTTTTTAATCGTCATTGGTTAAGTTATATTTAAGTCCAACCCAAAAAACCTCAAAGAATTCGTCTCTTCCCAATATTTTTTTTATTCCCGCAACCCCACTTTATCTTAAAAATGATAATGCCATGTTATTATATCATACATACCTGTAATAGGTATGTATAATATAATATAAGAGGCAAATGCATACGCAATAAAATATAGCAGCAAATCCTGCAACACGATGCATGACTAAAAAGGCTATTGTACTCTACATAATCCTTTGTCAGACGCTAACATAAATGCCATATTTATAGAACCAATAGTAAATGATTTATTTAGTTATTATAAAATAGGTAATTAATTCTGGTCTTGTTAAGAAAACGATTATTAATGATTTGTGATTAACGTCAAATCAGAATAAGACTTCACAACTATCTTATAACGGCCTTACTCATAAACGCTATTTATCTAAATCTACTGAATAAATGGTCAAATAAATAACGTCACCTTGCTGTCATTGTCAAACAATTTGACGTTATTTAGGTGACCACTTAATCAGCTTATTAGTTAAATAACGTTTTATGAGTAAGGGGGTTAATCTTTATAAAACATCGTCAAACACGGGGTGATTTTTATTTTTACCAAACTTTTAAAATAATATTTAATTTTACGAGCATGATTTTATAATTTAATGGTGTTCTATACCAAGTAAATATCAACCTCCTTAAATATTGCACAAATGCAGAACAACACCCGGTATAGCACTTTGTTTTTCAAATGTTTAAAAATAGAATGTAGTACAAAAGTTATCATATCACAAATTGTGTGAAAATGTCAAGTTCTACCATTTAAAAAAAATAACCCCTATTATCCCTGTGATAGTCAGACGTATAGACAAATGGACAGACACACATAGTAGGCTCAGTAATAATATCCCGTTAGCACCCTTTGGGAACGGAACGCTAGAAGGAAACGTTAATAGCCATTTATTTGCAATCACGCAGGGTAAGGGTTGGAAAGGGAAAAGATATTTAATTTTTACCTATTTAGTCCAAGAGATGGGGCAAATGACGATAGTGGTGCTCCACAAAAGCTTTAATATTCTCTTATAAACGAGCGGCAGGAATGTTTCCAGAGAATATTCTACTGATTAAAAACTACCTCTCCTTTGCAAGTTGAAATGGTTCCGAGTTTACAAAACTGTGCTCACTATATTACAATGGATAGAATAAGAACGTTAAGGTTATGGTCTATACTGGAGAGAATTTACTATAGTTCCGTCAGCAAAATGTTACGTTTACAACCAAAAGAAATAAGAATATAAAAATACTTTATGACAGCCTAAATTATGACCACTGACCCAATTTACCTCCGAAAGATGTTTTTATCACCACTGTAGTGCAAATATATTGCTATAGATGTTTATTTTCCATACAGTAGCTCTAAAATATTACCCGAAGAGATAGTATTTGAGCTTCTTGGACATTCCTACTACTAAAAGAAGATGAGACGGTTGTAGTATAGCTCTTTTTATTTTCGTTTGTTAGTTCTATTATAGCGCTCTCCTAACTCTTTTATTTAATTTCTAGTTCTTTTGTACCTATTGGTTTTATAAAGGATGTAAACACAAAACTATCTATGCTGAATATATCTTTACCGAAACCACTTAGATTATTTTAGGATTTGAACCCGCAGCTTTTCTTCTTTGATTGGTTTGTTCTCGATGTCATAGTGAGCCGTCGATGCTAACGGTATACCTAGAATTAGGACACGTTGTGGCATTGTGTGTTAAGGTTATTTTTCGGTAGTCTGGGATATTTTAAATTCGAAGCCACATACGGTGACATTTTGACTAAGAAGCTATTCACCAGATTTGTGATTTATATAGACGACAATAAATCCCTTACAATATCTAACAATTCACTGGAAAGAGACCGTTGCGTGTCAATATTTGCGGTCCATTTTATAATGTTTCATTTCGCTTTCTGATTCCTCCCCGGACGGCCTCAAACTGTATGTTCATATTCACGTTTTATCTTTACTAGACGGTTATTGCAAAATAATTTGTATCCCTTCAAGTGAGTTGATTATTTAATGGTTCGGAAGTGTAATAGTGTGTGGGCTAAAACAATCATTCTAGAGAAATCATAATAATATTTATCTATTATTCAGAAACAGGTTTATTATCAATCAATCGTTCTAGCAGAACAATATTAATGGATCTGGAACAGCTCTTAAAGCTAGCAGCTAGATTGCAAGATATATTTCGAGGCATCTGGCTGATGCTATGCTACCGTGGATAGCAGTAGGCTTATCATCATCCAAAATCTTTTCCTCTTCAAACTTTTTACTTGTATCTTATAATGCAACACTTTTAGACTGTAAATACCAAACATTGGCTACTACAAAGAAGCTATTATTATAAATAAAAAAATCAAGTATCCATAAATAGTTTTCAACTAATAAATTTATACAAACGTAAATGTTTGTGGCTACAAATGCTTCATTGATGGTTCCGTTGTAATAAATCGTTTCATTATCGTTGGGCTGGACTGTAGCTAACAACCAATATCTTTTGCTACTAATAACCAAGCCAGGGCTATCGATCTTTCATTAGGTACTCCTACCTACTCATAATGAAGGTTTAAATTATTGCGGTCTCACTCGTACAATACCGATTACACTGGCATCAAGTCATCAAAAAAGGATAAACGAATAATTTAATTATCTTTTACGGATAGATTAAAATTTTGGTTTGTTATCTAGCCTTTAAATTTCCCAGGGGTGTTTTGCATATAATAAGATGCATCATGGCGACGGTAAACAACGTCATTTTGTTTTCCTAATTGTAATGTGTTCATTGGAGAAGAAAGTGCAGTGACACGTCGTTACGTCGCCAAGTTTATTTTTACGATTTTGGCATTCTTACATCTTACATTACAGTCAGTCCACGCAGAAGTACCGTTAGATTAACAGATTGAGAAAAAGTATTTATCGACATGTAGTTTTTGTCAAGTTGTGCTACCGTGCTTATTAAATCTACAAATCTTTTATTGATTAGATGATAATATATATATATATATATATATATATATATATATATATATATATATATATATATATATATTCATCCGCAAGGCAAACTGAAGTCCGCTGAAGAAAAAAGTGCATTTAAATTGGCTTCCACCAGCATTTGACGTCCGCATACCGGACGTCACTTTTTATTTCGCTTGCACTTGCGTCCTTTTGGTCCTCGGTAGCTATAGAACAAAAATCGACAGACGTCAAAAAATCTATGCACTGATTACAATTGTATATTAAAAGGTTCCGAAAGTTTTCGCAGCAGATGTGTGGCGCTCCTGCAGCGCGTATATCTACAATCGTATACCTTGGTGATTTTTGACGAAGAAGCCGCGTTTTTGGCATCCGCTATCGCGAATTCGCGACGTTGCCAGCTTTCTTAATTTCTATTTCTCGTATGCTCGGTTGAATTATCGCACCGCGCTATTCGCGGTACAATTGTACCTGTCTTTATCGAAAATGTGATTTTTTAGAGAATAAGACTAATTCATAAGTGTATCATTACCAAAAAGTAACAAAAAAAAAGTTATATAAATAAATAATTTGTTACAATTGTTAAACAATGACCACTATTGATTTAAAGAAACTGGTTGATTATAAATTTCAATTAAATAAATTCAGAAATTTCATGTTTTTTAACATAACCATAATATACACAACCATAAATATTTGGTCACGGATCGGAAAAAAAATAGTAGTCAAAAGTGAAATAGTACTCATGAAAAATAAAATGTATTTAATCAAATAGCGTATAAATTAATACAATATTAAAAGATTATAAAAAAATTATATCCATACCCCCCACTAAAGCTGTTAGATTGCAATTATTTCTATAAATAATATTTATACCATATTTTTCCAACAAGACCATTTTTGAGAAAACGACCCTTATACGGACGCACAATAGTAAGATACGGACGCACGATAGTAAGATACGGACGTCCGATAACTATATTACTTGGATACCAAATAACAATATACGTACGGGCTTTTATTAAAGCTTTATAGTTTTTTCATTCATGATAAAAGTTAGTCAGCACCTTCCAAGAACTTTTTAAGCAGAAAAGGTTTCGTTTAATATGATTTTTCTGCAAGGTAAATTACGGAAATTAAATGACGGAAGCTAGTAGGTTTAATATAATAGTGTACTGAACTTATATTTTATGTCTGTGACTGAATCTATACTTCTATACTAATATAATAAGGAGGTAAAGTTTGTGAGTTTGTATTTAGCAGGTAATCTCCGAAAAAATCTGAGTTTCTTGCCTGAGTTTCTTGCTGAGTTTCTTGCCGGAGTCTTCTCAGTTTAAGTGTATTCCGAACCGGTGGTAAATTCAACTGTATGTACCAATTTAACGTTCATAAGTGCCTTACTAGGGCCTAAACTGAATAAAAAGGTCTGGCGATATTTTCTATACCCCAAGATTCTAGAGAAAGTCCACCGAAACGTAACCTTGAGAGCTCAACTATGTATTTCTTACGAAGGCAGGCACTTTGAGCAGCTTCTTAATTGAAATATTAAAAAAATGCATCTACTTTGTTTTTAACCGACTTCAAGAAAAGGAGGAGGTTCTCAATTCAGATGTTTGTATTTTTTTTTTATGTATGTATGGGCATAACTCCGTCATATATAGACGGATTTACAAAATTCTTTTTTTGTTCGAAAGGGGTTTATACCGAAATGGTCCCATATAAATTTCATATAGATGAAACTAAAAATTTACTTTTTAACAAAAAAATAAACCGCCTTCAAAGTACACTAAAAAGTATGAAAGACCTCCTATCTGACACTGTTTTGAAGTCAGCGAAATATTTTCTATAGAACACGTTATGCGATTTTTTATTACACCATCTTTGAGTTTTAAGAAATGGAAACATCGTCGCCCGATATCTATAAACGGATGTGCGGTAGCAATATACGGACGTCCGATAGCAATATACGGGAGTCTGATAGACGACATAGAAGCCAAATATCAAAATAGGAACGAAAGATTTCGAATGATATAATTATCTACTTTTACGCATCACTAATAAGTACTTATTGTTTTTCTCTTTAACCTACTCCATCCCCCTGCTAAAATTTTCCTCTCAAATTATTTTCATAAGCGACCAAGTGAACACTTAAGCGTTTGCTAGGTCTCCCTCTTCTTCTGGATAATGATGGCCCATTCTCCTTTTATGATGTCGTTATTATGTAAGCACAAGTTAGCAACAGGCGTACAATGATTGCGCAATTTAATTCATTTATCAAAATCATGGTTATATCTAAATATATAAAAATCAATGCCACTTTTCGTTGTAATTTTATAACTCAAGAACGGGCTCACCTATCCAAACCAAATGTTTAGGCTTTGTTCGGACTATTTAGTAGATGGTTTATGTGAAGTTTGCACAAAATCGGTCGAGCGGTTCGTGATTTATCACATTTTTTGTAACAAATGAATTCAATAAATGGCGGATAATTTTTTTGTTCGAAAGGGGTTTATACCGAAATGGTCCCATATAAATTTCATATAGATGAAACTAAAAATTTACTTTTTAACAAAAAAATAAACCGCCTTCAAAGTACACTAAAAAGTATGAAATAACTCCTATCTGACACTGTTTTGAAGTCAGCGAAATATTTTCTATAGAACACGTGCGATTTTTTATTACACCATCTTTGAGTTTTTAGAAGTGGAAACATCGACGCCCGATATCTATAATCGGATGTGCGGTAGCAATATACGGACGTCCGATAGCAATATACGGGAGTCTGATAGACGACATAGAAGCCAAATATCAAAATAGGAACGAAAGATTTCGAATTATATAATTATCTACTTTTACACATCACTAATAAGTATTTATTGTTTTTCTCTTTACTACCTACTCCATCCCCCTGCTAAAATTTTCCTCTCAAATTATTTTCATAAGCGACCAAGTGAACTCTTAAGCGTTCGCTAGGTCTCCCTCTTCTTCTGAGCAATCATTTGATTATAAGCAAATTCGGATGTCCGATAGCTATATACAGGCGCCCGATAGCATATACGGACGCTCGATAGTAATATACGGAAGTCCGATAACTATATTACTTGGACCCCAAATAAAAATATACGTATGGGCTTTTATTAAAGCTTTATAGTTTTTGGCTACTCATTATAAAAAGCCTTACACACAATGTTTGTGTTACTTGGGACCATCCCATGTGTACGCGCACAGCATTAACCTCAGAATACAGGTATTTACAGTCCTTTTTTAGCAGAAAAGGTTTTGTATAATATGATTTTTCTGAGAGGCGTGTCATTGGGTCACAAGTAAATTATAAATACTGTCACACCTTTTATCCTAAATTGTTTCAGTTGAGTTAAATTGTAATTTAATCATCCATCGAGTACTTACTTATTTAGTGAGAAAATCTAATTATTGATTGGGGAAAAGAACTATAGGATTTTCCACGCTACCTACTACCGTAATATCATCCTTCTTCGAGAAAAACGTTATCTGTAAAAACCGTTACAAGCTTTTGAATTTGTACCTACTTATAAGCAATAATAATATGATAGCCCATAAAAAGAGATGCAAAATTGAATAAAAAGCTGGCAACGTCGCATTTAGGCACAACGACCTCACTAGAGTTAAAAAAGTCGGCGCATTGGATAAATCATGGTGAATATATCCAGGAAGCCTAGAACTCATCATCATGGATTGGGGTTCAGAAATGCTTGGGCATAACTGCAAGAAGAATATCGTGAAAAATAATATTATAGGAAAGTGACATATATCACTGAGTAGGTATTTAAAAAATAAAGCAACATTCGCAAAGATATGATAAAAAAATCAAGCAGAACACGGGGATGCCGTAATGTTGCACAACATGCATGAAGCCAAAAGTCTTGCTGGATGTAAATATATATATATATATATATATATATATATATATACTTATATATATGCTTACAAATATATATATATATATTTGTAAGCTTTTTGCTCTGGCTGCCTGTTGACATCGCTAATATTGTCCGAAAAACAGTGAGAGGACAATCTTAAAAAATTGCAATGCAGCTAATAGCAATTTTTAATGAAATCAAGATATACAATGATTGACTATGAACCTAGCAACGAGACTTAAAATTACTTTATAAAACTGTGTTTTACATTTAAAATGTGCGTCCATGGAACGCGAAGCGAGCACGAGCCGAGATACTTAACAAGCCTTTAACGAGCGCGATGCGAATCCCTGTGTTCGTGAAAAAACTGACAATCGGGCGGAGCGCAGTCAAGCACTCTACGAATGCTCGTTCGAGGCTCGCTCTCGCAAGCCCATCCACGCTACGCGAATCGTGCTCGCAGTGTGCTCGTTCGTGGCTCGGCTCGTGCTCGGTTCGCCAAGCATGGACGCATCATCAAATTTTTCACGAACACAGGGATTCGCATCGCGCTCGTTGTAGGCTCGTTGTAACGCCCACACTTGACATCCCGAGCAACGAATGAATTCTATTCGTTCGTGGCTCGGCTCGTTCCCGGTTCGCGTAGCATGGAGTTTACTGATAGTTTGGTACCTATCTGATTGCCGTTTGTGAAGAATGTCTCTGAATATTTTATTAATAGTAAATCCCAACCCTATCTGTTGCGTACAATACGTGGTGTGTTACCAACTATCTATAGTAAACAATATTTCATACACATATGATGTGAGTGAAATACGTGTTATCTTAACGAAGCAAAACCAATAAATAACGTTTATATTTGCCTGAAACCAAATTAAAATATTTTTCGTACGATTTTTAACTGTACATAAGGTTAAGGATTTTATAAATAATCTTCAAATCTAAATTTAGGCCCTGATAAGGCACTTATGAACGTTAACAAATGGCTCTACACCGGTTCCAAATATAACTTGAACTGAGAAGACTCCGGCAAGAAACTCAGCAAGTCTTTTTTTTTTAAATATGTACTTAGAAGTATTACAATAACAAAATATATATAACAATAGCCTGCGAAGCGAACAATTCATTCAAATGCATTCTTGTCATCTACAATATCAGAAACTTTATAGTAATACCCTTTCGTGCATAACTTCTGTTTAACTATCTTTTTGAATCTATGTATAGGTAGCTCTTGGATTTCTTTGAGTACTTTGTTATAGAAACGTATACATTGCCCCTTGAAAGAGTTAAGGCGGCCCTCTGTAGCCGGCGCAACTTCAACGCAAGCATAGTCTAAAAGCTTATTGTTTCATCCAACGTAATATTTGACTGCGAAGAAAGAGAGACAGCATCAGAGCCGTCGGTTATCAGTCGGTAAATTCCACAGATCACTCGCGGCATTTGTTTCTCATTTTTTTTTAATTTCGCCTAGATACACGGCTAGATATAGTGCACAAGATACTAATTTGTTCAAAACATCTAACGAAAAATGTTTAACAACGCCATAATAAGTACAGAGGTTTTGTATGAAAAGTATGATGAATTGAGTCCTCTTAAGGACTTTGTTCAGTCGAGTTCAAGGTACAGCAAGTTTGTGCTTATTTCTTGTGTTCAAACTATGAGTGTCGCTATTCTTAGGAAAGTTATTTAAGTTTTTCCTCACATGAATAAGATTTTCATATATATGTACTGTGACGACACTGTCATTATATTAATAGATTTAAACTTGTCTCTCAAAGAATCTCTAGGCCTTATTTTATATATTATCGTAACAGAAGTGTGTCTCTACATAAAATATATTTAGAAAAGAAAACCGGTCAAGATCGAGTCAGACTCGCACATTAAGGGGTTCCGAGAACAACAAAAAGCAGTTGAGTCATTCATTGTAACTATGAGACGAGGACAAAAAAAAACATCAGTATTTTTTATTTGGTAGTATATTTTGTGTGAATCGCATAGATCACATAGCTCTTGAAACAATTTTGCCCGACGTTACGAGGCATCACTCTCGGTCGAGCTTTGAAAAATGTTGAAGCTGACACAGGAAAATTTCGGAGGAGTTCGTCTATTTAAAATGTTGATTTTTTTTTCTGAACTGTTGAGATATGGGTCATTGAAGTTTTAAGGGACTTAGTTTCTTTTCCTTATCTGATATTAGTATGCGCCCGCAGTTAGCTGATATTATTAAAGCAGAAAAAAATAACAGTCGCAGGTGGAACCGCAGGGGTCAACTAGTGGAATCATTATAAACTAATAACTTTCTGACGGCAGCTTCGCAAGCGTCATTGTCCACGCGAGCCAAGTCACCGTCGGAAAGTTTTTGAATATTATATATATTTCATTCATATTTTTAACAAAAATTTCAGCTCACCCTTCAAAATAAGATTTCAAATCATTATTCGTACATTCTAAAATGAATATACAACATAAAGGTTGGTAAGGACAAACCTTTCTCAATTTTATTTCGCGAAATGGCGAAACATTTGTTTGATTAATTCTATTGTATTGTAGGTATTTATATAACATTTCAAGTTTATCTCCTTTCCTCATTGTAAACACTTAGGGGATAATAGGTACTTGAGAAATGCAGAAGCGCTTTTTCATATTTTAAAATGTAGAATATTAATTTATGCTAAGTTTGATGTAAATTGATTTAAACTAAGATGTATCCTCTTACATATTTGCATCCTCTAATACAGACCCAACAACAGAGGCTGAAAAAAGAAAGCTTACGTGAAGAAAGGCATTCTATTCAAATTTCGTATTTCTAGCTTCATAGTTTCGGTGATGAGACATTGAAACACCTGATTTGGATTTTGACTTTATAAAGTACACATACATAAGGTTTATCTGTCATCATAAAATCAACCACAGATTAAACAGATAAACCTTATTGTAAAGTTATAAGGTTAATTTTCATATGACTCAAACAACTGTCGCAGAGATCAAGCTATCTTTTATAAACCATAAATGATTCGTATGAAAACTTTAACCATATTTTTTTTTCCAATTAAGTACAGTTGCCTGTGACGAACAAAAATATAAATTGTTCGCAAATCAAACTGGCCACCACGAGTAGAAAACAAACTAAAAAGAAAATAGGCGCGATTGTAAAGAATATGAAACTATAGACGGTGTTCGGTTGTCTCGTAGAGGGTATGAAAAGTATTCACCTCGAGAATAAAGCCTGTCTTCGTCTTAGGCGGCTTGAACCCCTCGCTTCACTCAGGACTCTACATAACTCCCTCGTTTCGTTCAAAATCTAAGAGTTAACTCTAGAGCCTCTCGTTATGCTCAGAGTCCAATAAGCCGCCCGTGACGTAGATACTGCTTTATTCTCTTGGTGCATAATCTACTAAATTGTTCCACTGTCACTCACTTGTGAATAGATTTGGCTAATTTTATCTAAATCTTTTTTGCCTAATGTTAGAGCGCTTAAAATCCATATTTTAAACTATTTTTAGACCATTCAAGTAAAGCTGTATTAGCAAACAGGAAAATATTTGCCTTACCTTTACTAAAATGGAAAACAGTCCCTCGCCCGCAATCTGTCACGTTTTCGGTATGGGGAAAATTGACCGTATCTCAAATGAAGCGTAACGTAACTTACAATGAAATGATAACAAAGATACGGTGGATGATATAGGTATGTATCTAAGGTACAACGTCGCGTCGTTAGGTACAACGATTGCTGATACTTATTGGATTTTCATATTACTTTGGGTACTTGCTTTGGGCCTATTCACTTTTGTTTATTTTTTGCTCGGTATACGCATTTGTGACAAAATCACCACTCTCATAGATTAAAAATGTTGACGACTACATATTTAAACCAGATTTTGAGATTAATAAGAAAGCATCACTGTGCTTCTCGTATTCAAAACATCCGGACCCTTTTCCATTTTATATTACGGCGTCATTGAAATTTGCATGAATTTTACCGTTGTAAGTCAAAATTTGTCCAAAACTCCCGAGTACTTTTATTTCCTGTTAAATATTACGATATATAAATTAAAAGTTTTCTTTTTCATTAGGCAAATACCCTGAAAAACTTTGCTTATTTAGTCAGATTGTCAAATAAAAGTTAAAACATTTTTAGCGCTTCGTCCTTTGAGTATATAGCTTGGAGTACGCAAGCGCCAATTCTAGTACTGAATTCTTTCTGCCAGTTTTAGCGGGAGGCGAGGTAAACACGCACAGCACACATTTACTTACTCACGCACACTCATGCAGAAAGTTGAGCCATCTCTATAAACGCACACACAAATAAAAGCTGACACACAAACACAAAACAAGCATACAAATAAAGAATCACTGTGTTGCGCTATGGTTACGCCTTTGTTTAGATGCACACTAGCTCAAAAAGCTCAAAAAGCTAGTGATGGGGTGTTGTTAAGGACCGATAAAATGAATGATACTAAATGAATGGAATGGAGATTGTACAATGTTATTTATATCTCCCTACATTAATAGCTTATAATCCTATACTAATATACGAAAGCAGGATCCTATATTATTTTTTTGTTTGTTTAAACGCGCTATCTCTGGAACTAGCAGTCGGATTCGTAAAATTCTTTCAATACTAGGAAGCTACATTATCCCCGATTGTTATATACGTTATCCCGGCAACGCGGGTGAAACCGTAGCTCTCACTCTCATTCCCGGTGTAAAAAGTAGCATATGTACTTTTCCACACCATAAGCTATCTGCTTGCCAAATTAAATCGCGATCGGTTCAGAGGTTTAGACCACGCATTTCTCTGAAACTGTTTATCGGATTGTGACTTCAACTTAGGGAACAGTGCAAGTTTCATTAAAATCAGTTCAGTAGTTTTCAAAATATGGACTAATATGTAAGTATTACTGCCTGGCTTATTGATATGAGCTACGGGTGTGGTGTCAAAAGGAAACCTTCTCAATACCTTGGACAAATTCTAGTGCATGTAAATTCGATACGAGCTACTGCAGTGGACGATGATTACTCAATGGTGAACTGGACGGAGTCTACACTACACTTATCAATCAAGAAAAATACAAAAATCTCCAAATATTTATTTATTAAGAAAACCAACAGCGGTACACAACATATACTTATTAAAAAAAATATTACTTTTTTTAATGAAATAAATGAAAATAAAATAAATTTATTTACATGAATATGGTAGGAGTAGTGTATGTAATGTCTTGGAGTAGTAAGTACATACCACTTTGATGGCAAACAAGTATTACAACAACAATAATTGAAAACTGTTATATAAAAAACTAAAACGGACTTCATAGTACACTAAGAAGTAATCAAATCCCGATCTGATGACAATGAGACCAAACGGGAAATGTACCCTTCCAAACAAAAGAAGAATTTTCCAAATCGGTTAATAAATGACGAAGTTATGAAGTAACAAACATTAAAAAAAAATACAAGCGAATTGAGAACCTCCGCCTTTTTTTGAAGTTGGTTAAAAATATATTAGTTTTAACTAAAATTAAGTCAATAAATGCTTGCAACGAAATCTTTAAATAATTACAACAAAATTATTAATTACCAACAAATATTCCCGTTTATACTTCTAAAAACTAAAAATGACTAAATGAAAAAGTTAAATCAGCAGAAGAGCACGTGTTTCATATAACAATACCTATTCTACCAAATTGTACGGTCCGTCCGTCAGTCTGTCTGTCTGTCAGTGGACTGTGTCTCATGAACCGTTATAGGTACACCGTTGACATTTTCACAGAATGTGTATTTCTATTGCCGCTATAACCACAAATAATTAAAATGAAATAAAATTAAAGGGTCACATTTGATAATCTTTTAGGGCTTTATACACAAATATACAACATTTTGTAGGTGTATGTCTGTATGTTTGTTGAAGCATATATCCGAAACTATTAATCGAATTGTGACTATTTTTTTATTCTATGGTTATTTTTATCTGTTATACAAGTAATTTATTTTAATATTAATATGAAAAAAAAAAAAAAATGTTTTAATTAGTAGGGGTATCTACGTACACATGAAGTAGGTACTACTCATTACTCTATGATCTCAATCATTCACTCAAATGGTCTCAGCTATGTCCCCGCACTACGTAAATCGCTTCTTGTACTACGTGTTAGCTACCATCGTACCACCGTATTTTCAGTCGTTTACTTGTCGAAATTTATGTTATTTTATTTCGAGATAACACTAAAATACAAACATATTGGTTCGGTATAATACTCACAAATGATAGGAAACGCCATGTTCTCGCAGATTTGACGTGGCAAATCGCCTTTTGCATGAGTAAACAGCACAATTTACCATTTTTTTCGGAGCACAATCTTACGACACGGAACGATACCAAATGGTAGCGGATGTCGTTCGAACTAGTTTTTATAAATGAATATGGCCATATGGTCAATGTACTTTGGCAGAGGGGGTCGCCTGTGTTTGCCGCCTCCAAGCTATGTACTTAATGGCTTCCTCCCAGTTGAATGCTGTCTTTCGAACCAGTGAGAACTTCAGTTCAGTAACTTCCATCAGGGCTGTCCTAGGCTTAATCGTTAACTAGTGATATTGTGTCTCCACGTCATCAAGTCCTAGCATTATATCTTATTTCAAATTCTAACTTAGTTGACGAGAAAGTTCTATAAAACAAACGGTGAATGGAAGGACCTTTTGAAGCTGCTGAATGATCTTATAAGAGTTTAGTTTTTCCTCTTGAGGTACACGGAAATTTTAAATGGACATATTGTCAAAGTCTGGTTGAGCGAGCAAAACTTGCACATGTTACCTAATGCTTCATCGTATACTCGTCTGCTGTCTCCGATGCTGAACGGTAATCTACAACCGTTCAGGATCCGTTCAGCAATATTTCATAAAGTGGTTCTAAAATAAAATAATGAGTTGAAACGGTAGAAATTACATTATCTTATACAGGCTTTGTGTGTTTACCAACTTCGTCTACGTCATTACTAAGCATGGCGAAATTGAGGACAAATATAAGCCTATTTAAAGTAAAATAAAAAAATAAAATCTTCTAATCCTGAAAGTAGTACTATTATTGCTTATTAACTTTCGCCTCCCGGTTGAACCTACGTGCTCGAGGTTTCTAATATTTTCCAGGAATAAAAATAACCAATCCAGATTTTTTTCTTCTACGATAACGATATTTGCCAAATTTTAATAAAATCCGTGATTTAGTAATAAACATTTCTCTGTAATTTTAAATAACACAAACAGAAAATACTTCGTTTAGGATTGTAACCAGTATCCATTTTATTTTAATTAGATCCTAAGTTTGTACGAGTTGAAACTTTTTTTACAACGAATAGTATTTATGTAAATATCTAAAACTAAGGAAAACTACAGCTAAAATTAAATTACCTATACGTAGAATAATTGTTCATTATCACCCGGCGGAATTGTTGCCAAGGCTTGTCTTTTATTTATCTAAGCAGCTCCATGGAATTGAGGGTGTTTTTCACAGCTACCTTCAGTACCTCTACCATGAGTTTTCTACACTAACGTAATCTACAGTCGCTAGCGAATACGGGGAAACATTTTGTATGAAATGCTTCCAAAAGTATCCACTAGAGGCGGTGCTCGTTATACAAAATATTCACCGTAGTCGCTAGCGTGTGTAGATTACGTTAGTGTAGAAAACTCATGGTAGAGGTACAGTAGTACCTTGATGCCACCCCGTCTATCCAAAAAGGTAGATTAAAGAGCCCACAGGTTTAGTACTGAAGGTGGATGCCTACCTTCATGACACCAGAACTTCCTTGCGCGCTCTAGTACCATTGTAATACCTTTATTAATTTTACTCTCAACTAAATCTTGTTATCTAATATTGTTATAACCATTTTGAAAATCCATTACTAATGTTTTTTTTGTCTTTCTTATGAATTTAAAGGACGCTAAAGGGATATAAGTAAATTCTCAGGCACGTTTTCTATTTACGGATATGATTTTTGTTATATTCTGATCTGAATGTTTTTCTGCGACTGCGATGCGAAAATACTAATGAAAATCCCCTCGGGATGCGTTTACTATTGAGATGAAATGTTGGCGGTGAGTAATATTGTTCGTGGAATAGTGGTAGATGATTAATTAGCTCGGCTACCTGTAATTTGGAAGGTAATACCTATATGAAAATTCAGCAGACATTTCAAAATACTTTGTTCTTAAAAAAAATATGTCTGTGCATATCTGGGGAACTGGACGAGGTTCTGGTGGGTTATGACAACGGGCACACACACATATGTTTTGAACATTAATATTTATATTTTATAAACAAATATACCTAGGAATAGCATAAATTAATAAACTACTAGAAATCCTAGTCTACAGAGTTCTCAGATTAACAAATCACAATTAATGTTTGGTATAGAATGATATTTGTTTCCAATCTGCTGCTCAATTTGTAACTATATTATGATTGGACTAAAAACTTATGATACCGAACCATGTTCCTTTTCTAATTAGATTTTCTTTTCCAGTTCACATGCACAATGAACCTATTTAGAACTACAAGGCTAACAAGGCTTTATAGAGTCGACGGTGAAATTAATCGGAGCTTATAAAAGTATTATTAGCAGCGATCTTTGACACACTTTTGATTATACTAAATAATTCAACATTATTAAGTAAAGCTTAGTTTATTTCTACCTATATTTAAAATCTAACATTCTGCTTCTATTAATTAATTTAAAAGTGATAAAATGAGTATTCTTTCTCGTATACTGTGCTATGTGCATGTTGATGTTAACAGTTATGAAAATTTTAATCAGAATTACTCTTTACTTAAAGAAATGTGAAATAAGGTAAACACAAATACATAGGAAGTATAAATTCAAATATAAATATCCGGGTCTGGTAATTTATCCTATATAATCTATTGGATATCTGAACGGCAGTATGCAGTATAAATTGTTTTCTTATTAGATTTACAAGGGGATAAGGTACTGATAGACCACTTTGTTTTAATAATTTTTACTGCAATCTTATTTACTGATATATTGACTATACAATACAAAAGATGGTGTTGATGTTGTGATGATTTATTCGACGTTGCTCAAAAGATTTAATCTGAAAATAGAAGTCATTGACATGAAACCTTTATATGGGAACTTATAGGCATAGTGAATAAACTATGTGTGGTTTCAATAAGATGAGATTTAAAAAAATCGAATTATAATCGGTCCATACTTCGTTAGGCCCTTTGCACATTATAAGAAAATTTCTTGTGTCTTATCAGACACAAGACATAAAATGTATGGGCATGTCTGATCCGACATTTCTTGTAATATCCACGGTCTCATATAACAACCAGTGGGACTGAATGTCTTTTAAGACATGTCTGATAAGACACAATGTGCAAAGGCGCTTATGTGTTAGGTTTAATCCTATAACCCTCTCATTGCACTGTGGTGGGTAAAAATCATGGTATTGATTTAAAAAAATTATGGAGGCCACAGCGAGATGTAGGAGGCCATAACCGCAGCATGGATTACACTATACAATATAAATAAATAATAATATATAATTACACCCAGACTCAGGACATGCAGACACGACCTACGGCGTAATAGGTGAAATCTGAGCCAACCACGCCAACTGGCCCGTCAAATATCCTTCTATTTAATGGTATTGCAAAGAAATAAAGAATTTATCGAACAAAGTTAGTACCGAAGCTAAGTATTTTGTTCAAAGCGTGGTCACATAGAGGTTAGATAGAGGACGCTTTTCGAACGTCCTAAAATGTCTCACGGGTGAAGTTAAATCAAACATTACTAGCATCGCCTTTCGCATTCAAGTCAGCCTATATGGAATTCTATAGTCAGCCTATATTTTATTGGAGGGATACCTAGTGACCCGGAAATATTTTTGGGCGGAATCCCGGGGCAGGTGAAACACCTGGCTTCTTCTGTTCGTTGTTGTTTCTAATACTTTTCTTTAAATTAGTATCTCTCTCTAGAGAACTTATACGAGCTTTATCTTTGCATTTACGCTATTAATGGCAACTTCAATACAACATGTAACAATGAAAAAACATGTAATAGCATTGTAGTGATATTGTTTATATTTCTAATTATAGTATTCGTATTATGTATGATATTCGTACCTACTAAAGGTGAATAGTGAATAATTATAGGTATTTTCCAAGTATACCTACTGAATGAACAACCTCCCCTCTAAAAATAGCGAAATTCAATGTCAGGCCACAGCTAGAATTATACTTTTTCTTTAGATTTCGTTATAATATACTACAGCCGTTTTATTATAACATGTCCAAAATCAAAAGAAAAACACATTTCTGTTCAGTAGTATTGAATCTCTTACGTCTATTTCGGAAAATATAAAAAAAAAACTGTCCGTCTCGTTCATCAATAGTCTCATTTCTTTCTTTCGTTCATGAAAATCGTGAATTATAGCTACATACTATTTGTACGTAAAAATATAAACGTGTATGACGATTATTGTCGTATGAGATTTCAGTCGTATATCGTATATTATTCTTAAGCCTGGATTTGGGATTTATTGACACTTCCGCCTTCCGGAAAGCGCGATTCTTACTCCATTGTTCCGACGTGGTTATCTAGATTCGCTTCACATTTTCTCGTGAGCTTGTGATGATGAAATTTACTTAACCAAAATGCTTTACATCTGTTTTGTGATACGATGTGAAGCGTCATTTCACGTGTTCCATAAATACAATAGAATTGTGAATATGTGCTTTGAATAATAATTATCGGACTGCCATGACACCACATAACATAATAATAAAATTAATTACCTAACGGTTTGTTACAATTTTTTTTTACTTCTTTGCAGTGAGGATCAACCATGCCGATCATACAGTCTTGCTGCTGCTGGCGAAGTCTTCGGAGAGGATGCTACGGAGCAGCCATATATACCACGGTACGGTTTCCAGAATGAATATTTATATATTGTGAGTCGTAGGACTCGTAGTTATCTATGTGGTAGGTTGAGTGTGGTCAGTTGGCTGTGGTTGGCTGGCCGTCGTCTCTCATCCCAGAGCGTGTCACTCCTATACTACCACTAGAGGTGTCAGCTGAAAATCAACGCTGTTGAATTCACCAGCATATGCTGATTTAGCTCCTTTTTGACAGTACACAGAAGAGAGGTAGAGCGTAGCGTTTATTCGCTCAAAGAGCGGCTCGACTGGGAAAGTACCTCCACCTTACTGAATACCACAGCCAAATAACTTTATGTTGTGTAAAGTTGTATTCCTGCGTGTGAGTAAGGTCGTCAGAGCTCATAGGGGAGGGAGAAAGGTCGGTAACGCGTGTGCGATGCTTCGTGTGGTGCAAGTCCATATGGCTACGGTAACCGCTTACCATCATGTGGGCTGTATGCTTGTTTACCGAATAAGTCGTATAAAAAAATCACCATCCGTCGTTACCGCGAGAAATGTAATTTTTTTTTCAATAATTTTATGTTAACTTTACCATAGTTGTTATAAGTTTTAATTTAATTAATTATGATTTGAATTATGTTTATTATTAATTTGTCAAAATTTCATTCTATATTACCACGCGCGTGCTCCTAGGACTCCTAGGTGTATCCATAGCTACTTTACTCCGATATAACTAGGTAGGTACCAGTCATTACATTAGTCAAGTTAGATGTAGGATGGTGGTTGATGCCTGAATGGAATATTTATTTATTATTATTAATAATATTTACATTATATATTCCTATTCTTAATTAAAACTATATATTTTAGTATCGTTAGTGTGATTAAAATTTAATAATATAGTAATAAAGTAATAATTTTCATACCTAGAATAACTGGGTAGAGCATAAGGCTGCGTTTCCACTGAGGTGGAACTGGGCGGAGCGGAGCTTAGCGGTGCATGAATGACTCAATCACAATTCTCGAAATCTGCGCTCCGCTTCAGTGAAAACAGCGTGACTGGATAATTCATGCACTGCTAAGCTTCACTCCGCCCAGCCCCGCCATTATATTATTATATTCCTCCTGATATTCCAGAAAAAACAGAATAAAGAGTTATTTCAATTGTTTTGTAATGTTTTAGCTAATGCTCAGCGTGCTTTGCAACTATCTTATTATTTCAGCATATCTTTATTATTTCATTTATTTATTTTTCACAATTATAAATATAGCCTATATTATAATTAGTGCTTTCACAATCGGATGAGTGGATGCGTTCCACTCATCCGATTGCGAACGTTCGTTATAAACAGATAAACATTGACTTGGGTTTACTTTTTATATACTTATTATGGTTAAAAACATAGCTTGGTAGCGCATGCAGTGCAGGCACCGGTAATTAGGTACTACACCGCTCGGTGTCATTTTCCCGGTGTATAAAGGTGTTTAGAATTTAACTTAGTTAATAGTTAATAAATTGCGTTAAACGTTTACGAGCCACAATTTGATAATTGTTCAAAATACGTTGTTAACATGTTGCACACACAATCTCTCTTTTTCAGAAATATCGGTCATCGTGGCTCACTTAACAAATATGAATACTCGTAATAAACTACTTAGTTACTATATGTTTTTTTTTTGTCAAATGTCAACTTATTAAGAAAACTTTGAAAGCCTATTGGTGAGAGTTTGGTATTAATTCTGGGCAGGTTTGGAAGATTGGATGATAGGATTCTAAAAACAGCATGATTTATATAAGATAGTCTAAATATAAATAGGATTATTTTATCCTGGAAAAATATAAGATCCTCGAAGACACGGGTAGAGCGGTTCGGCAATGTAAAATCAACGTTTCTTTTAAAAACATAATTTATTTGGGTATTCTTAGTAGATTTTATTTCTAGGGTTCCGAACCAAAACGGTATAAAATTTAACCCTTATGGTGCCACTCTGTCCGACTTTAACAGCGATATATATCCACTAATTCTATTGATTTAAAATTTGGAACAGTTTTAAATATTGTTTACCCAACCTTATTCCGATATCAAAATTCGTTACAGCCAAACATAGTTATGTAGTCCGTTTTTACAACAGTTACGACCCAAAACAAGAAATATACACTGAAAAAAATGATCTATAAAACTATATAGTTATGTAAGTTGAAGTTTTGCTGTCGGGAAACTAACTTTTGTAACGAACAAAAACTAGTTTTGTTACTGGTAAGTTTAGTTCGCAAGTCACTCTGTTTAGGTTATTGGTCGTCAAATAAAATCAGTGTACGTCCAAGGAAGGTCGGTCGGAAACAGTCGAAACCCTCGCTTTAGACTCAGACATACACTTGGCCGGTTTTATTTCATCATTTATTAGAATCCTTTAAATAAACCGACCGAACCTGTCCACAATCAAAACAAGCTGAAATTGAGGCTTTCAAAGTTTTCAGCATTTTTTTTAGTTTCTCGTAATATAAAATTGTTTTTAGATATACTTCTCACTGACGATCGTCACTATGGGACACTTCATAGAAGTGGAGCAGCGCTACCTACACGGAGATATGACTGAACCGGAATCAGAAAGCTTTTTGGAACCAGATAAAATAACCCCAAGTAAGTAGCAATATACTACCTATAATTGTTCCTATAAGATGCGTATCGACTTTTGTTATTATAATGCAAACGCCAATTGATTGCGAGAATTTATACTGTACATTTTCAAACGGTCCAAAAAAGACAAAATAGGAGATTACTTTCTTTTTAAATAAACAAACAATTGTTCTTCTGAGTTAAGGTTAACATACTATTAATATCCCTATAATAGGCTAAGTACGCGTAGGTTTTTTTTATACAACTAAAGGATGATTTATAGGCTAGGCCGTGCTTGGCACGAGCCGTGGTCGTACGAGGCGCGGACAATTAAGGCACGGATTCATCACGAACATTTTATATGTAGCTGTTCATGCTACACTGTGTCGTGTTCGAGTAATCCGAGCCACAACTCAGTCGTGGGTTCGATTCCTATGCACGCAGGAAAAACGTTGGATTGAATCAAAATGTCTGATTGTTCTTAGTCTGGTTGTAAATGTATACTTATTTACAAGAAGGTACCTATACAGAGTGTAATGGAAAGTGTATATACATTACAGTAATCCACTTTTTTTGGTACTAGGCGCACAGATATCAGAATAGCTAACCCCGCGGTTTCACCCGCGTTCCCGGGATAAAAAGTGACCCTTGGGGATAATGTAGCTTCCTGATTTAAAAGTTTTTTCAGAAATGTTCAGTAGTTCCCAAGATCCACATCCAAACTAACATAGGTACAACTCTTTATAATATTAGTATAGTTACATATTTCTGTATGGGTAGCATTTAAATATAAGACATCAAAAAAACTGAATATGGCATACCGAAATACTACAATCCTCTGTGGAAATACTAAGTGAGCGACTGACTGTGGGCGACTACAAATTTTGAAAACGTTTTATCTGGTTTTTTATAGTAAAAGCTCTACTTAGTTTGGGATCAGATTACCGTGTGTGAGGAATGTCCCAGGATATTTATTTATTTACTGTTGATTGGGATACATAGCACAAGCTCTGCCTACTTTTGGAATCAAATTTCCGTTGCCGTGTGTGAAGAGACAGTGGGCAGAACCGTGATAATTTAAGTACATACTTTAAAATAACATGTAAAAGCATCAAAGGATCCCCCAAAGCTTTTGTACTTGATGATTAAATTTTGGAAAATCGAGCTTCCAGTGTTTGTTATTTACATTACACTTCTCATTGTAATGCGGAAGCTAATTACGAAGTAAAGTCTGCTTTGATTGTGTACAACAATTATGTTATTTTACCCGTATGAAAACAAAGGGACAAATTTCATCACCCCCTCTTCCCCTGTTTATCCTCGAGAATTTCCAGTGGGCTGGGGAGGGATCTTAATTAATACGGAGGCACAATGAGTAAACTTAAATTTATTCTTTGAACCGAGATTAAAGTCTTTAAATTCTTCCTATATATGAATTCTAACGCAAACATCGATTCAATGTTCAATTTTCGGATACCACGGTTAGTTTTCAACGTTACAACGTAAGTCTTATTTAAAAAATAGAAATAAGTAGTCGGACAACAGTAAAAAAAAACTAGAAGCCGCCTGGCAGAAGAGCGCCATTTGTGAGCAGGGCGTAGAAGTAGCAGTGTGTTTTTTTTGTGTGCATTTTCTTTCATGCTATTTTTTACATGTATCTGTAATAGTTCGAACTGGACGAGACTCGCACTGTCAAAAAGTTATCAGATCTTATGTAGAGCCAAGCTTATAACTCTACACGCCCTAACTCTACACGCCCTAACTCTACAAGCCCTAACTTCACAAACTCTACGCTCCGTTGTTAAATTATGTGGATTGAACGTTTCGTTACTACAAGAACTATTGTATTATAGAAAAAATCAGATTTAAAGGAAAAAAAAACAGAGCGAACACAGGGATGTGTATCACGCTCGTGTTGTAGGCGCGTTGTACGTCCACACTTGACATCGCGAATAAACGAATTAATAGAGGCTCGGCTTGTGCTCGGTTCGCGTAGCGTGGACGCACGTCCACGCTACGCGAATTGCATTACGACTGTCATATCCACTGCAAAACTCGAACGTTGAGTGAAACTGAAGGGATGTGAACCGTAGATCTGGGGGCACGGGAATGCCCCCCGCCAAGACGAACCAAGCGAAGCGCTTCGAGAAAAGGTAGGTAGTGCTACCTACCTTTTCTTGCAGCGCTTCGTCGTTTTTTTGAAACCTCATAACTTGGGTTTGGATTATACCAGATAAACAAAATTCTCGGTATATGACGCCAATACTGATTTTATTAAACATATTAAGTTTCAATAACATAGCTCTTATACTTTAGATTTTATTGATATCTAAAAACTCCAATTTCGTTATTGACTCACTGATGATCATCAAAACTCCTAGGGTACTTCCTAAAGTCTTAGAAAGCTGAAATTTGGTATGTAAGCTTATTCGTACACAAACAACAAAAAACGCCGTTTCGCTACTACAGGAACTATTTTATTACAGAAAAATAATTAACAGTAGATAAATGTTTCACTTTACGCCCATGTCACGGTAGCGGAACGGCCTAGCCACATATTTTGACTAAGGTGTAGAGTCTGTGAAGTTAGGGCTTGTAGAGTTAGGGCGTGTAAAGTTATAAGCTTGGCTCTACATGAGATCTGATAACTTTTTGACAGTCACCTGCGAGCCATATACTTCAACATTTTACATGAAAATGTTTTTAATGGTATACACTTTTACAAGTTACGAAATAAAAGCAAAAATTACTTAGAAAGAGAATAAATTGAAATAATAACTCATCATTTTGTAATCCATATAAAATTAATCTGTAAAATCTCTTTGGAATTGCGCCCAAAATAATGATAATCTGCCAGCAGATACGCTGAACGAAATACAAAGCTTTGCGTCATTCTATGGATTTTGGGTGTTCTTTACGGATTTAAAACAAGCCCGGTCCTGTGTTTCACCCGCTAAGTAAAAAGTACCCTAATGTCCTATGTATATTCCAGGACGTACAGTAATACAGGGCGTTTTTTTTTAGCCAGTTAGGGCAAGTTCTGTACGTTGTGTCCTTTCTACGTTTTTCTCTAAGACCTGTAGTACAGAACTTGCCCTAACTGGCTAGAAAGTCATCATCTATACAACATTTCATGATTAACTAATCAGAAGTTACACACACACACACAAACTTTCGCAAATATTAGTAACATGGAAAATACATACTGGGGACAGGAAATAGAATTACTGTAAAATAAAATAATCTTTTCAAAAACTCATAACAAAGTTCTCACTAAATTACAGACACCTATAAAATTACTATTGTGTATTTACGCTTATATGACAAACATAATGCTCCATAGGTGAACACCAAATCTATAGGAAAATTAAAAAATACATGAAAGAAAAACCCATTGTAAGGTATAATTGCAATTTTGGTTGAGTCAACAACGCGTGTATTGTTTTGCTAAAAACCATTTAACATGCCATATTGACGTATTTATTTTTCATCTATTTCTCAAAGGGAGTATGAAATTCGTTTTGGAGCCGATCCCACAGATAAGAAATCTAGAGTACCGCGTTCCGAGTTCCGAGTTCTGCGTTCACTACTGTACCGAGGAGTCTAGTCGTAAATGGGCAAATTTGTATGGAGCTTGTCATATTGGCGGCCAGCAATAAAATTTATATGTTTGCTATTAGGCAAAAATATATTAACAAAAATATTAAAGCTTATTATTGTGGTGTATTTATAAAAAAAAATATAGAGTATTGAAGATTTAAGAAATAATTGGAGATATTATGAAATTACAAGGTTGTTCACGACTACACCCTTTAACATGCCTCTATCGTCCCTCGACCCGCACATAACACATTATGCTATGTATGCCTGCCCACTCCAATGTAAATAAAGATCTTATAATTATATTATATACCTACTTTACATAAGCTAAGTTTAGAATAAGAAATTTTATATTGTTTACTTTAAGGTTGTAGGCTATTGTTTATGTACTAGGATGTTTTGTTGTTTGTTATTTTGTAGTTATTGATAGTTTTACATTGTTTTTGTATTAGATATAAGCATTTTTAAATAAAGAATTTTGATAGGGCTCTCGCACGGTATTGCCACTTTTCAACATTGATCCGTTGCCATAGCAACCGATTGTATATTGCTAATAATAATAATATTGCACTGTAATCATTTACAAATCTGACATAGGCATGCGCAAAGATTAAAATTACAATATAAACAGCGCAGTCAGGCCCATACGGCACTCATTTCTCTACGCACTCTCCTTACAAGAACAAGTCAGAAAGAGGCAATACTGCAGTACAAGTTTCAAGATTATTTCACCGCACAAATCGAGTTTCATTTCAAGCTGCTCGTACCCGTCCAGACCTCTACTCCTGGTAGGGTTCGTCAACAGCGTTTGGTCCATCGACGTCGGATAGAAAAAAGAAAAATCAAGAATCAGTGCAAGAAGCTTCGGTATTCTTCCGCTTCGGTTCGTCGGGCTTGTTAGCAACGAACATTGGAAGATCGGGGCAGATTGTGCAAGCTGTGGGTTCTCAAGGGCATTGGGATTGGCGCGGTTCGAGGGGCAGGCAACGGCCGCGAACGTTGGGTTCGAGGGGCAAGCCACAGCCACGAACGCAAATCGGTGCCCAGCGGCGAGACTACACGGCGGGTATCATCGAGACTACTGCAGCGTGTGGACGACACGGCGTGTACATCGAGACCACTGCAGCGTGTGAACAACACGGCGGGTATCGTCGTGACCACTGCAGCGAGTGAACAACACAGCCGGTCGAGACTTCGGGTTCACCGAGGAAGAGTGGCGGACACAGTCAAACGTCTTTGTTTCTTACGCGGTGCGCCGCGGCTCACGTCTACCACCTAACGGTGACAAACGGTAGAGTGAGTTAACGCCTGTTGGCGGGAGTAGTGGACCGGACGACACTACCAGTGGTGCCTTTGTCAAGGCGCACTGTACAGTCTGATCGCGCCAGTAAGGTGTGGGTGAAGTAGACGGCCTCTTGAGGGCACGGCTGAGGGTGTGGACGATCCCCCCATACCTGAGCACGCTACTTTCACTCATATCCCTCTGCCGGGCGGTTCCCACCTTTCCAATCCTGCACGTTTCCATTCCTGGGAGAGCGTGTTCCGAAGAACCACTCAAACAGGCTGATAGGGTTGTAGGGACGTTAGGGAGGTAGGAAAACAGGGAAGACGGCATGGAAGATCTCCCCCAGGCGAAGATGAGCACCAGGAGTCAAGCAAGAAGAAACAAGACGCAGTCCAGGGAGGAAGAGGAGTCAGCTCCGGAGAGCAGCATGAGGAGTTCTCAGAAGGAGACTCCTAGCACGGTGCAGAGTGGAAGCACCGAGAACACAGACAGCACGGGTACGGGTACCGAAAGTACAGAGAGATCCGAGCAGTCACGGAAGGACAGAACGTCCAAAACCAAGGAGGTACGCGTGTCAAGGGAAGGTACGGTGGTAAATCGGACCGGGCCACGAAGAGCATCAAATTCGGTGATTTCATCAAGTTCAGCGCAAAGGAGAGCCGCATTAGAAGCACGATTGGAACTCGAGCGAAGCCAGAAAGAGAAGGCAGATGCGGCTGTTGCAATGGCGAAGACCAAGCTGGAATTGATCGAACTTCAGGACGAGGAAGACTCATCGGATGCGAGTGACGTGGACAACAGCGATTACGTATCGGATTGGGTGGAGAAGTCACGACAGAAATCCATTCAACGACAGCGCGAGGGAAACCTCAAGAAAAATGGGATGCCGGCAAAAGGGGACGTGTCAACCCTTGCATCCGCGATCGTGAGCGCGATCAAGAGCGTGAAGGAAAGCAAGCCTGCTCCTGCACCGAAGTACATAAACGAGTTGCATCATTTCGACGGCAACCCGAGAGAGTGGATAGCTTTCAAGGCTATCTATAGAGATACCGAAAAATATTTCTCTGACATCGAGAATGTAGCCAGACTGCGAAGGGCTATCAAAGATCAAGCAAGAGAGTCCGTCAAGTCGCTTCTGTATACCAACACGCATCCTAAGGAAATATTGGAAGCATTGGAAAGAAGATTTGGTCGGCCCACACATCTCATAAAGAGTGAGATAGCAGCTATCAACAAGCTGCCGCCCATGTCCAACGACATAAAGGGCATAGGCATATTTGCCAGCGCAGTGGCAAATAGTGTCAACGTCATCAAGCAAATGAATCGCAAGGATTATTTATACTCAAGCGATTTGTCAGAAAAAATAATTGACAAAATGAACATGAACGTGAAATTCAGATGGTACGAGTACAGATCAAGCAAAGAAGACGAACCCATACTGATTTCACTATCAGAATTCCTCAACAACATTGCGGATCAATTCGAAGCATACGACGTGTCAACTACGGAGTTCGTCAAGAAAAAGAGAGAACCATTCCGCAGTCGACCACTACGCAGTCAGAAGGTCAATACCACCAACTTTGCACAGTCTGACAGCGAGAGCGACACTGAAACTGAAAACAACTACGATAGCGACTCTGAGTTCGAGAGAGAGAGAGCTATTACGTTGAACGAGACACCGGTGAAAGAGAGAGAAGATATTGTCCTCGCAACTACCGGAGGAAAACAACAACCAATCACATGTCTCGTCTGTAAAAAAGAACATGGACTAGTGAAATGTCCTCAATTTCTCAAGGAAACCGTGAAAAATCGATGGGAAATTGTTAAGAAACTAAAGGTGTGTTTCAAGTGCCTGAAATCGAACCACAGACACTCAACATGCAAAGCCAACCCGTGTGGAGAAAATAATTGCACGAGGCAACATCATGCATTACTTCATGAAAAACCTGAAAAAGAAGAACTGAAAATCGCGTCTGTAAACCACCTAAACTCAACAAAGGCATACCTAAAGATCGTTCCTGTAGAGTTATGCGGACCTACCGGTACTAAAACCGTGGCAGCCCTCCTCGACGAAGGATCCACCGTAACATTGTTATTGAACGAGGTTGCCGACGAGATAGGAGCCGACGGACCCACAGAAGTTTTAACAATAGAGGGCATTAGTGGACAGCAAATGAAGACGAACAACTCGCGCCAACTCAAGCTACGTATAAAGGGCCTGTTCGCTAGAAACTACGAAAACTTGAGAGCCTACACTATCAACGAACTCAACCTCACATCGCAATCAGTGCGACAAGACGATATCGCTGGATGTGTCCACCTTTACGACATCCAAGATCAGATCCAATACGAAAGGATGAAACCAGCTATTTTGATTGGCCAAGACAACTGGCACTTGATTGTCACAAGGGAGTTAAAATCAGGAAACAGCAATCAGCCGGTAGCATCATTAACTAGCCTCGGCTGGATACTACATGGATGCAGGTCGGAAGCACCAAAGCCAGTTTCGTTCGTGGGTCACCTACAAAAGAAAAACGAGGACATCGAATGCTTAATCAAGTCACATTTCGACCTTGACTCTTTGGGTATAACACCCAAGAAGCCAGCAAGCGACCCGGAACAACGAGCGCTCGCAATACTTGATAAGACAACGAAACGTCTCTCCGATGGAAGATTCGAATGCGGGTTATTATGGCGAACCGATAATGAAACGATGCCAAACAACCGCGCCAACGCTATGCAACGATTGATAGGTATTGAGAAGAAAATTGCAAAAAATGAAGATTTCAGGAAAAAATACACTGAACAGATTCAAAACCTATTAGCAAGCGGATATGCGGAACCAGCAACGAGTCAACCGACATCATCTCGAACATGGTATTTACCCCATTTCGCCGTCGTACACCCACAGAAGGGCAAAATGCGCTTAGTATTTGACGCAGCGGCGCGCACAAACGGAAAGAGCCTTAACGACGCATTATTGTCTGGCCCAGACCTACTTCAATCACTATTCGGCGTTTTAATACGTTTTCGAGGCGGACCGATCGCCGTCGCAGCCGATATCAAAGAAATGTTCTTGCGAGTAGGCATGCGCGAAGAAGACAGAGATAGCTTGCGTTTTCTATGGAGAGAAAACGAGACAGACTCCGAACCCCGCGAATACCGAATGAAGTCATTAATTTTCGGTGCAACGTCGTCTCCATGCTCAGCTATCTATGTAAAGGACAGAAATGCCCAGGAATTCAGTCAAGAACAACCGGACGCTGTATATGCTATACAAAGATGTCACTATATGGATGACTACCTACAAAGTTTTCAAACTGTCACCGAAGCCAAAAACACGGCACAACAAGTCGATCGTATCCACCGGGCCGGCGGATTCGTGCTGCGAGGATGGGCATCGAACGACACACAAGCAATTGAAAGCTTCGAGAAGAACTCTCAAACCGATCAGGTCCCATTAGGGCAAGATCAGACTGAGAAAACATTAGGCATGTTATGGAATGTAAAAAAGGATGCAATGCAATACACACTTAACTTGCGAAACACACCTCAGGAGGTGAAAGAAGGAGTCAGACCACCGTCAAAAAGGGAAGTCACCAGTGCGGTGATGTCAGTGTTCGACCCCTTAGGACTAGCCACGCCCGTCCTTATACAAGGAAAAAAGCTTATACAACAACTCTGGCGAGCTGGGACCGACTGGGATGAAAGCATACCCGACACACTCATGGAAGACTGGATGAGGTGGCTCGACAGCCTGGAACATCTGCAACACCTAGACATACCCAGGTGCACTAGCTCGTGCGAAGAGGGAGAACTGCACACGTTCGTGGACGCGAGCGAGAGCTCCTACGCAGCAGCTACATACTGGAAAACCACAGAAAACAACAAAACCAGCGTGAGATTATTAGCAGCAAAAGCTAAAGTAACACCACTGAAACCCACGTCAATACCTAGATTGGAGTTGCAAGCAGCGCTCCTAGGTTGCAGACTGGCGACCAATATTCAAAAAGAAATCCAAACAAAAGTCACAAAGAGATATTTTTGGTCAGACTCGCGTACCGTTTTAGCATGGATAAAAGCCGATCCGCGTACATTCAAACCATTTGTCGCGCACAGGTTGGCAGAAATCGAGGACTCAACCAAACCAACAGAATGGCGGTGGATACCCACCGACGAAAACGTCGCCGACGACGCCACCAGATCAACCCCGAGAAACTTTACCATTCATCATCGTTGGTTCAACGGCCCCGAATTTCTACAATACAACTCTAATCAGTGGCCGGAAGATAAGAGCGACCGCTCCATACCTACCACAGGCGAAGAAAAGTCTAAAATCGTAGCCACCATACGACGGACCGAAATACCTATTCCCGACGTATCGAGGTTTTCTTCGTGGACACGCCTACAACGAGCTACGGCACGATTATTACACAGCGTTGACATATTCAAAGCCAAGGTCAAGGAAAAACCGGAACCCGTCGCCGCCATAAAGAAAACCGTCAAAGACAAATCATGGAGAAAATACGAACGAAAACGTAAACAAACTCCTATCGAACGTGCGCCGACGATTACCACCCGTACCGTACCTTTACCCGTAGAGTACCTACAGTATGCCGAGACACTGCTCGTCAAAGCCATACAACAAGAAAGTTGGGCGAGCGAATTAAAATCGCTACGAAATAACCATGTACCTAACGAAAAAGATTCGCGCCTAAAAAGGCTAACATTGACGCTCAGAAACGACATAATAAGAATCGAAACTCGTATATCATCAGCTGACTGTGTGAGTGACACATACAAGGAACCCATAGTACTAGACGGCAAGCACCCGATTACAAAGTTGCTTATACAACAATATCACTGCGACTACAATCACGCCAATCATAATACAGTTATGAATGAAATACGCCAAAAGTACTACATTACTTCGCTACGAAACACGCTGAAGTCTATAACGCGAGAATGCGATTGGTGCAGAACGCACAAGTACCTACCTATACCGGCCCCCATGGGCGACTTACCACCAGAACGCCTACAACAACATCAACCGCCCTTCACATGCACCGGAGTTGACTATTTTGGCCCTCTTATCATATCAGTAGGCCGCAAACAAGAAAAAAGATGGGTCGCACTCTATACATGCCTAACTACACGCGCAGTGCACTTAGAGATAGTGCCGTCTCTGTCTGCCGACAGTATGATCTTATCACTCCGCCGAATGATAGCACGGCGAGGAGCGCCATCTATAATGTACAGTGATAACGGAACCAACTTTGTAGGCGCTAACAAGGACATGCAAATGGAACTGAAAAAACTGACTGATAAGGCTCAACAGAAAGGCATCAAATGGAAGTTCATACCTGCTGGGGCACCTAACATGGGTGGAGCCTGGGAGCGCTTAGTACGCTCTGTCAAGGTCGCGCTATCTGCCACCTTAAAATCTCGTCAGCCACGTGAAGAAGTCCTGCATACAATATTGTTGGAAGCTGAACACTTAATAAACTCACGTCCACTTACCGACGTCTCATTAGACCCTCAAGACAAAGAAAGTTTGACTCCAAATCACTTCTTAATCGGAAGATCGAGTGGCAACGTGATAATGGGTACATTCGACGACAAAAATCTAATAGGTACAGCCAACTGGAAAACTGTACAAAGATTGACTGATTTGTTTTGGAATCGATGGCTCACCGAATACCTACCTACTATAACACCTAGGTATAGTGCCAACTCCAAGGGATTCACCAACCCAGAAGTCGGAGACATCGTGTTCATCATCGATTCATCATTACCTCGAGGAGTATGGCCGAGAGGGCAGATTACCCATACTTACCCAGGCCCCGATGGCAAAGTTCGAGTAGTAGACGTTAGAACCACAGCTGGAGAGCTACGACGACCCACATCCCGCATAGTGAAGATAGCATGACGTCGTGAAACTCTGTATATGGTGCTCAGAAACTCATCTTCGCACGAGGGGGAGACTGTTCACGACTACACCCTTTAACATGCCTCTATCGTCCCTCGACCCGCACATAACACATTATGCTATGTATGCCTGCCCACTCCAATGTAAATAAAGATCTTATAATTATATTATATACCTACTTTACATAAGCTAAGTTTAGAATAAGAAATTTTATATTGTTTACTTTAAGGTTGTAGGCTATTGTTTATGTACTAGGATGTTTTGTTGTTTGTTATTTTGTAGTTATTGATAGTTTTACATTGTTTTTGTATTAGATATAAGCATTTTTAAATAAAGAATTTTGATAGGGCTCTCGCACGGTATTGCCACTTTTCAACATTGATCCGTTGCCATAGCAACCGATTGTATATTGCTAATAATAATAATATTGCACTGTAATCATTTACAAATCTGACATAGGCATGCGCAAAGATTAAAATTACAATATAAACAGCGCAGTCAGGCCCATACGGCACTCATTTCTCTACGCACTCTCCTTACATGAACAAGTCAGAAAGAGGCAATACTGCAGTACAAGTTTCAAGATTATTTCACCGCACAAATCGAGTTTCATTTCAAGCTGCTCGTACCCGTCCAGACCTCTACTCCTGGTAGGGTTCGTCAACAAAGGTAGTTGCATTAAATGTAATTAGTATCTCGTACCAAAAGGTGTAATTATACACATACAGCAAGCAAAAGTTTGTTTACATTCTGTATCTCGTCTCATTGGCCTTACTTAAGTTTCATTAATGCACGCTCATGGGCCGGAATGTCCATTGTCCTTTCTGCCTTGTGTCACTCAGTAACTACCTAAGACTAATCGCTCAGACGTGTCACCTCAACTGCCAGCTTTAGGTAATGGAACTCCAACAGAACTCGCGTTCTCTTGAACGCCGAGTTCTCTGTGTGCAATGATCAAAGGCGCCGCATAGATTACAGGCCGGACTACTTGGCCGGTTTTTATAATCCATTCCCAATCTTTTCCTATGATACCTACTATATAAAGCTAATAGCAAGTATCCAAAAATAATAATAAAATAAAAAAAAAACATAGTCAGACTACTAGATTTACTACTACTGTCATGATAATAATACTTTTGTAGCATAATACCAATATATTTATTCTAACATATCCTTTTTATTTCAGTAACCGTCTCACTCAACATAACGCTGCTGGCTTGCAGTACTCTTGGACTCATTTCTTGTGTGCTGCTTGTGGCTGGTGTTTATAAAGTAAGCAGTCTTTATACTATTACTACTACTTTATGTCTCCATATAATTATTATTTATAATTACAATTAATTGATAAAATATAATTACCTCAAGGTTTACTAAATTCTGTAGCTTACTTACTTTTAATGAATTAACTTTACCTGGCTTAGGGTTGAGTTCGGTGACATAGTACAGGCGACGAAAAAACGTAATACTATCGCTTCGGAAAAGTCCCGTATGAGGAGAAGAAGCAACGCAAGAAATTATGGGCGCGATAGTTTTGTTGTCTTAATATTACAATTAAATATCACTTACTTCACACACGGGACCGCCGAGGCAGGAGACTCATCGGAGATGAATTTTTAATGCCAAGTAAGGATGCTTGCCTGTCAGTTTTCTACAGGATATATTTTGGAGAGTGTGCGCAGGAATTGTTCAACCTTATTCAACCTCATTTTTTTTTACACCGAACCACAAGACGCCGGGAACATTTCAACCGTACCTACGTTGTTGACATATAGGTACCGAAAATACGGGCACCGTTTTGCATCTTCAATTATATAATGCGGACAGAAAGTGTGTGGAACTTGCTTCTGGAGTCTGTGTTTCTTAACTCTTACAATCTAGGGACTTTCAAGGCCAGAGTGAATTGGTTGCATCTGGTTAAGCGTGCTCCATCTTAGGTTTCTTCATCGTCTTTTAAGGGCGTTTCAGTAGCAAAATACAAGCATATTTAATTAAAATAAGAATTTACCCACGACTGTTGTTGTTGTATAGAATTAATTATTATAGGCTTCAAAACCGGGTGAAACAATGATTGCACTAAGGTGCGTACAGCTCGAAAGCTTGTGATAAACTGACTATTCCAAATGCAATACGCATCCCTCATTAACTCTGTTATCGATGTTATTGTCAGTATTGCCACCATTTCACCCAACCCTTATACCATTATGTTATTTGTTATCATGAGTACAATCATGTGTCTAACCTCTTTATTCATAATAAAGTTATCAAACGTTGATTAGCTAAAATTCCGAAATCTTTATCGGAGAGGTGACATTTGGTAATCGAAAGAGTAAGACGGGGCAAACTATTACACTGATTTAGTTTTTATTTACAAAAGCGATTTGTACAAAAGCGATTATGAATAAGGGGGTAGGTGTCGTTTACTAATTACCAGTCACCCTATATACTTTACGTCAAATGTCTTTTCCAACGTATGTCGACTATTCCCATATTCATTGAAAAAATCGATTCGGATCAGGCTGAAGGATTACCATATCTGGACGGGGCGTGAAATGAGCATACTAGTAACTAACTAATTGATTCAGGCAGTGTCTGCCTGTCACCCGCGTAGTCAATTAAACTCGATTCTTGCATGTTTAATGTCATGTGCCGCGTTACAAGTATAGGTACTTGGAATGCGTTTATTGTTTTAACTCTCTTTTCTTACCTGATACTGCAGCGAAGCCCTAACACCTCAATAGTAATTAATCAAATATAGGTATATTGTGTTTGTGCTCGACAATACGCACTTTCATCTGATTTTACAGTATGGAACTTTGCCCGACACGATGAACGAGCAGATCAAATAAAAAGGGCCAGTAATTTTTTTTTTAAACAAAATGAATAGTGTTAATTATGATCATAAATTGTGTAGTGTTATATCAGCAATGGATAGCGACCCAGTTGTAAACTGTAAGCTCAGTGGAACTGGGGCCCAAGTCTGCTATTACATTGTGTTCCAATGAACTATCACTGGTGTCAAAATTGACAGATTTACAGTATTGGTAGTCTACTAATACAATATAGCTTCGAAAATGATCATGAATTTTGTAGACATCGCACAATGGAATCATGTCAGAATGAAACTTTTGTTTTAAAACAGACTGGCCCCTTGGGCTACCGCCTGGCTCTACAAGCTATCAAATAACTGGGATCACATTAAGATTAAAAAAAAACAGAATACCAAATATTTTTTTGAATAATAATAATTATCAGAAAAATGTGAACATGCCACAGTATGGCCCAAATAACTGTTAGTAACGTGTCTGCTGACTAAACTAAAACATTATGACTGTGAGTACTTATGTTTGAGAAAATCAATTAATAAAAAGTTACAAGACAACGTGGCAGTGACACAAATTGGTATAAAATGTTGCCATTAAAAAGAAAACAAATATGGCGATGTACTGCAAACGAGGTAGTATGAGCACTTCAGAAAATTTATAAATCAATTTGGAAAAAAGCGATGTCTCGAGTGATTAGATCATGCTTCACGCCAAGAAAGAGCGTGCATAATCTTAGGTATCTAAGAGTTTAGCAGTTGCATTTTTATAAGTTCGAGTTTTAGACATCTACTAAACGTTATGATATTATTGATAAGGGGTACCAGATAATTCCAGCATTTTAAACTTAGAATTTCCAAGGAATACTGCGTACGTAAGTCATGGCATTTAGTCGCAGCAATTACATGTTCGTTTCGAGAAATTGTATGAAAGAGATAGCTTGGTTCGATAGTTTTGGTAATCCTAAACAGAAAATTAACAAAATATAAACGTCTGCGAGATAACTAATAATTAAAGATATAAAAATTAAAGCATGATAAAGATAAGACATGACGTGACTCCGAGAAAGTATTTGGTAGACTTATTATAATGATCATTTCCGAGTCGGTTCAGGCTGCAAACTAGTGCCAGCCCGTTGCGAGGCAACGTTTTATATAATCGGTTGTTTATTTACCGCGTGCCTCTGTTTTATATTCTTTTGTAATCATTTTTTACTACGAATTACACAGCAATTCTACAGAACTCTGTCGTTGCTTTATTTTTTGAAGGGTCATTTATGTTGCTCCACGAACGGATGTTATAACAATATCCCAATATTATTTCTGAGTTTTTGATTTCCTAAAACAGCAAAATCCAAAGCAAACCATTATGTATGAGATAAAAAAATATTGTTTAATTTCCCACAAAATAATTGTAGCCAAAATTCATGTGAGCTGCCAAGAAGTCTAATAACAATAATAAATAATAAAAAAACCTGGGACATTTCTCAAACACGGCTATAGACAGGGTGTAGCAATGGGAATTTATTCCGTAACTGCTTTGGGACCCACAAGTCATGACTATTAACAACTTTCGTTTTATGACGCCGTGACAATCCTATGCGTTAAAAGTTTACTTTTTAGGATTCTGAAACAAAAAAGTAAAAAAGGAACCCTTATTGTGCGACTTCGTCCATCCATCTGTCACAATACGGTATATTTCTGCAATTACTAATGATATTTATTTGAATGGACATTGACAATCTTTATGTGGAAGTTGGACCAAGTGGTGCTCAGAAAGAACACAGTTTAGTTACGTATGGAACCTTCTTACCTTTAATGTTCACCAAGAGCCATATATTGGTTTATTACAACAATGATGGCCCAGACCCTCGGTCGGACGAAACCCTTGGTGTGCGAGTCAGACTCAGACTCGCACTAGACCGGTTTTTTTTGTCGGCTTTGGTTCACAAAGGTATTATTTATTTGGTAGAACCCCAAAACTTTTTCCAATAACAAAAAATTGCCTGATAGTAACAGTAGCTTTAACAATCTGTTAGGCCACGACTATAGTAAATATTTCAACCCACTAAGGAGTCAATGCTAGTAGTAAGCTATTTTTTTACTTCCAGGACATCAAGTGGCTACTTCTACCGTGGGTGGTGTCAATGGGGTTAGAGACGCTAGTTGAAATTGTAAACCTGGTCTACCTGTTCTACCTGCAAACGGTGAGTTTATGTATGTTTGTTTATGTATGTGTTCCAAGAATCTGTTTTATACAGGGTGTTGTTTTGGTCGGCGACAAGCGACCCAGGAGCGGTAGTACAAAGTATATATTCCCCAAAAATGGACTTAATTCCATTAAATACTGTAAATATGTTGAGAAATACCTTATTCAATTTGAAATAAAATTACTGCAAAGTATGGTTACTAGGCACGTGCACAGACTAGAGCTAGGCGGAAGCCGCCATCGCCCCACCCCTTTACTCCCTCGTACTCCCGTTGACTATTATGTCTACACTTTAGCTTATTACATGATTTTCAAAATTTTAAATTTTTATTATAAAAAAAAAATAGTATTTTTTTATATTTTTTTTAGCACCAGTATCATTTGTATTATCGACCCTGAGTCGCTCGTCGCTGACCAAAACAACGACCTGTATAACCCCATATTAAAACAACAGTACCTACCTGGATGACAGAGCTTAGCTCTTTTTTTTTTGGTAAATCACATTAGTTTTTCTCACAAAAGAAGGTACTTGAAAAAAAAGGTGGCGAAATTTACATTCGTATGCTAATGATATTGTAGCAGTTTTTCATTGCACTGAAAACATGGATAAAATGACGTTTTCTAAAAATGAAACCTAGCAAGATCGATTTATTGCCCCCGAAACTGAGATTCAGATTATATATATACAAGAATTTAAAGGTATTAGATACTTTTTAAGCTATGGTATTCGGGTATGAGCGGGATATTGCTATTACCCGCTCATTCCACAACTTCTACTGAGGCATGACCAAGCATAGGTACCATTACAACGGATTATAAACAATACAGTTAAATAAATACATTACACGATTAGATCCGAATAAAATTCTTTGTCTTAAAATCTGTTCAGATCTATACTGCTAACAAGAATCAAGAAATTCATAAGCGAATTCCCCACATTGAAGGGCTACTCCATGTCATAATACTGAAGGGGGGCACTTAATTTCACAGTTTTATTTGTCTCGTCTTCCGGAGACATCGTAAAGTAGAAAATGATTAGACCCATTCGTTATTCCGAGTCTTATAAATATCTGTGTTCTATGCTTTCTTTAAGAAATTGTAAAAAAATACGAAGTTCAATTTATTATAGCTCTTTCTCCTCCTACATTAATTGCTAAAAAAGGTATAAAAGTAGGTACATAAAAGTCGTAATATAATAGTTGAAAGCTATTGCTATGGAAATGAATGATAACATTAATTGACATAATACTTTTTGGTGCTTGTAAAGGTGCGACTACGTTACGCGAACCGAGCTCGAGCCGAGCGCACGCGGAGAACGAATTCGCGTAGCGAGCTTTCGGCTCGCGCTCGACTGCGCTCCGCCAATTGTCAGTTTTTGACGAACCCAGGAACTCGCTACGTGTTCGTGTTGTGGGCTCTCGTTGTACGTCCACACTTGATATCGCGAGCGACGAACGAGGAGCGGCTCTGCTCGTGCTCGGTTCGCGTAGCGTAGAGGAACCATAAAGCTCTTCGAGCGATGTGAAAGTGTGTAGCTAAACTAGCTTTGAAGTTAAAAGCCGACAGAGATGAAATTAGGGCATCGATAACCGAACCTCCGGTTCTAATCCAGAACCGGGTACCCGGTTTTATCGGTTTTATTATTAATTTATTATAAACTTTTGCTCTTTTTATAATTTTACCATCAAACGTATTACAGTAATATAATACTCGTACTAACATTTTTATGGCCAAGTAATCTCAATCTAGACTTGGCACGTTTTTAAATAATGTTTTTGTTGGGATAAACCACAGATGGATAAACCATAGATTTAGGATTTCGCTACGCTATCAAAGTCTTTGGGATAAACTGTATGGGGCAAATCGGGCGCTCTGACGTTCGTAACAGTCTCCTGATAATGTGTTAGACACCGAACCCTATTCCTTAAACGTAGTTAATACTACATACTAAACTGTCAAAACTATTACTAGTATATACTAGTAATAGTTTTGACTAGTATATACTAGTAATAGTTTTGACTAGTATATACTAGTAGTAGTAATTGTTTTGAAAATAATCACTTTGAATATTACTAATACTACTATCTTGTAATTCCTTTTGGTTATCGGAACTCTATAATAACTTGTTAGATACATAGTTTTATTGTCATTAATCATAAGTGGTTGCACGTTGTTTGAAATTCAACGGTAATTAACTCATCCAAATAAACATTAACTATGCCACCATTATACGATTAAACCAAAACGACAAGGTAGGTATAGTAGTTATATTATTGTACATACCTGTTATATGAGGCATACTTTAATGGAGATCGAAAGATTCCTTTTAGTGGTAATAAATAAGGTTAAAGGGTAATAATGGTCAATGTAATTACCGCCTGCCTTGACAATCAAGCATGGCCATTTCACGTTATGCTTAATTATTATAGCTCACTATTTAGACCGGCCACACGGACTACTAGTACATAATAGTACAGTACAGTCAATACATAGGTTTTCTTTCTTTAGTATTATTTTTGTGCAAATCGTTTACACTTGAATTTTTTTACTTAGGCTCGTGATAATTCAGTACACCTACATTGTTAACAAAATATACACACAAAGTGTTTCATGATGCTATATATCCATATATATCTCACCCTGTTGACCCAGAAAACGGATACTGCACACTTTAGTGCTTCTTATAAAATGTGCATTTATTTATAAGCTTAGTTTTGTATTTGCTTATTATGATTTATAAAATAAAATAAAAGCGCGTTTACAAGCAATGGCATACTTATTATCGTTAGGGCAAATAGAAAGAGATAGACTCAGTCAAGTCTTGCTTACAAGCAATGATTATATTATTGTCACAAAATACCTAATGGTCATTAAAGTAGGTAGTAAATTATACAATAATATTTTATCAGCTCATTCAGCCTATCTTTATTTGTTTATGTCAAATCACAACGAGGGATGTTCATTAAAAGACAAAGGATGCCCATTTCCATTGTCTGATAAGTTTGTTTTATGTATGCAAAATTACCCAAATATTGTATGTGTCAAACATCTTTTAGTTGCAATTCTAATCATGAAAGGCAACAGACGAGCTGATCGTTGTTCGGAAAGTTATTTGGAAAAGTTTACATAATCTAGGATAGCCCATTGCGAAGAAAAACAAACGGGTCGTCATTCCAAACTAAAAATGTAGTTCTGTTTTTTTTTAGATTTTATAGCTTTGAGTTTAATTAATATCTCACCATGTTAAGTGCTGATAAGGAAGTGGTATGCACAAAATCTACTACATAATATGATAATAGAATAGTAATGTTTTTCCAGCTCAAACCATAACATTACATCAACAACAAATAACTTAACATAAATCTAATCCTACTAAGATTATAAAACCACTCAGCATAATGTCGTAGCCAAGTCGTAGCACTTGAGTAGGCCTTTTACTACGACTCCGGTTTTCAGTGGAGACCACAGAAATAATAAACTACTTTTACCGTTAATAATATTAATAAAATATATGGCTATATAAAACTAAAGTACCATGGTAGTGAGTGATGAAATCAAAATAAATAACATTGATGGTAGCTTCAGAACCTATACAGAGTTACAGGCAATCGTCCGGCTTCAATTCTCCTCCTATTTAACTGCAATCAGTGGGGCTCTCGATATGCATGAAAATACTTACAAACTAACTCGTAGAATGCGTTGACTTTGATAGAGTGTTCACACAATATGCACAATGCAATAGGCAAAAGGCGCGCGTCCGTACTATCATAGAGTAAATAATATACTGTACTACCTAAGCCTATGCCTAAACTGAGGTCTGCTAATAACACTTACAGGTTTCAAACCTATCGCACGATTGGGAGTTGGACGAGTGATGTCATTTGTTAATTGGATTCATGTTCAGCACCTGTCGCCGAAACAGCACCAATAGGACGTTATATGCTTATATACTAATTGTTTCCCTCGGTTTCAACCTCGTTCCGGGGATAAAAGTTAAAGTGCTTTTAGGCTATGTTTTTCATAAAATCAATATTAGGTTAGTTAATTTAGGGTCGGCAACGCGCGAGTGATACCCCTGGTGTTGCAAGCGTCCATAGGCTACGGTAACTGCTTACCATCAGGCAGGCCGTATGCTTGTTTGCCAACTAAGTGGTATAAAAAAAAAAAAAAAAAAAATGGCGCCCGTGGCCATGGTGTATAAAATGGTGGTAGAGACAAAAAGAAAATTGCGCGTACAATAACTTGTGAGGTTATGACTCAAAAGGTCTATAGAAACCCAGTCCTTTCTATCGCGAAGCCGAGTACAAAAACAACATTACAAAGATTGTTTTTTTCTCTTTAAAAAACCTTACTATGAGTCTTACAAAATATATATGTAGATGAGTATCTATAGAATTTTGAATAACTACAATTTTATTATTACAAAAAAAAACCTAATATTTTTATATATTTTCACTTCAAGACAGACAGATAAGGGACAAACCAATATCCTAATATGGTTTGTCCCTGCCTGAAATATATTCAAAATTCTATAGATTACAGAGCTTTTTTTCTCTTTTCTCGGGATATGTAGATGTAGGTATATTACGCGATAAAGAGAGACACTTTTATTTTCAATTCTCTTTGATGATTAATACATATTTTTGTTTATTGTAAAAAAACAATATAAAATATTAATATTTTAATAGTAACAAAACACTATCGAAAATTATTTTTTTTTACATAAAAATATAATACAATGTTTAGTTGTTCGTGTTGATGGGTTTTCACATAATTTCAAAATAACGAAGTGACCCTTATTTTGTTATCATTAGGCACCTATTGTTTCTCGTATATTGGAATTTCAACTTACGTATTGAATCTCATATTATTTATACGGTCTTTTGTTTCAAATATAACGTCAATCAACATTGTAGCTGGGTAATAGTGTAGATATAAATATACTGAGGACCACAGATTTAGATGTCTGTTCTGAGGACAGGTTGCCGAGCACCTAATTATTTATATAGATCCATTTGCCGATGCAAGCTATAAGTCCTGTTACATTTTTAACGGGTAAGCTGGATAACCTTTTACTATTAGTTGCTGAAAGGTTATCGACGAGCTTTAGGCGGTGCTCGTAACGAGGCTTCATGATTGAAAACCATTTAAGATCTGCCGTTATTGAAAATTACTTCATCAATGTTCAAACATCAAGGATTGTAAGGCTTGTGTGTATGATGATAATGATGAGGTCTTATATAGTTTTTAAATGGTGTTTATACATACATAAAGATACTCAAAAAATAGTTTTGGTTCATAGTATTGAATAAATGTTGAATATTAAACCAATTATTGACACACAAAACTTAAACCGACTTCAAATTACACTAAGAAGTAATCAAATCCTGATCTGATGACAATAGAAACAAACGGGAAGTGTACCCTTTCAAATAAAAAAAGAATATTCCAAGTCGGTTAATAAATGACGGAGTTATGAGGTAACAAACATAAAACTAAAAAATAATAAAAAAAAGTACAACCGAAGTGAGAACCTCCTCCTTTTTTTTAAGTCGGTTAAAAACAAAATAGACACATCTTCACTCTGTCTTCATAAAGGGAACTAAACTTAGCACAACAATGCGCCATTTCTAGCAATATTCCTGTAAACATAGGTAGGTATAGAGGAGATGAAAGCAAAGGGTGGAAAGCTTGCAGATTACAACAACCCCTATACCCTCGCTATAACCATAGTAGCAGTAAACCGAGTACCTACCTACTACAACTTACGTGCGAAACCAATATTTGATCTATCCTTTATTTTGCGTATGTGGATTGATAAATAGTGTCAAATTATGAATTCACAATAAATCATCAATCAATCTTGAAATATAGGATAGAATATTGGTTTCGGGCGTAAGTTATAGTACTCACTCTGTTTATTTATGTGGTTATACCCACACAATTTCACTGAATAATAAAACAGTGCCTGTTGATAGATTGACAACACCGTGATTGCAGAGTTTCGTTCTCACAAAATGTAACAAAAAATATTTTTCACTAAATACTTTGTCACTAAACTGACAGACATGTTAATGATCATGCATGATTTTTTCCTGGTTGCCCATCAATAAAATGTACGACTGCCGGTTTGTAGTTCACGTTTTTAATCACACAACCATACATTATGAGTGTTTTAATTAAATAAAATATAATAATTTTAAACATGACTGAATAAATTCAATGTTTTTCAGTGAAATATTTGGTTCACAATATCGGTGATATTTTGTGCTAAAATATTTTCATTGATTCACATTTAATTAAACAATCGTGATAAACGTATATTAAACTGCAGTGAGTTATTCCACCCTTTCAGTATCGCTATTTCTACCGTGCCCTGGCTTCTACTCTATTATGTTATGATTTATATCCACTGGTATACAACAATTATATTATCGATACGCTAGTAAGTTTCTTGTCTTTCCACAACTTGACTTGGTTTGTGGTACGGGGATAGCTGGCTACCTGACTTGGATAAAATCCCGATGCGGATTAATTGACTTGTAATAATTAATTGGTAATTATTACCAAATAATTCGCTCTGTGGTTTTAGCAGCGTACCCGAGTTATTGAATGTATTCTCGCGAAAAAAATATTCTGAGGTTTAACAATGGGTATTAGTGCAATGAAAATTATATCTGTTCAGCAATTAGGACACATCAGGGCTTGATTGAGTATTAAACATCGGCAAGATTTTGCATTCATAATATTACTAGAATAGTATTATCACTAACTGTAATATGTACTGAACATATTTTATGATATCGTTCTTACAGGCTTGTTTTTTTGTTACAGTTGAATTTCAACCCGATAACATCGTTCCTGTTCACTTTGGATTTCTTTATCATCGTACTAAATGTGAGTACCTACATATATACAAAAACCTATTAAAACTACGGGATAATATTAATCGAGTGAATAAAAAAATTCGACTGAATATTCACTAAAAATAAATAAAAGGACCAAAAGTTTTTTTCTTAATATTTTTTTTATTATTATTTTTGAGTTTCAAGTTCGTGTTTTTTTAATGCGTTTTAATTAAATTTGAATATTGCTTTTCATCTACATACTTTCATGTTCCTAACGTATGTTTTAAAACCAATATGAACTCGGTTTTTATTTCATTAAAAATTATAGCAAAGCCTTGCTTCAAAGTAAAACTAGTTGAGAACTATCAGCAAGCTATAATCATATTCCTTGCTTACATCATAACAAAATGGTATGCTCTAATCGGCGAGTTCTATGACGAAGTTTACTGATTTACGGCACGTTCTGAAAGCAGGCGGCTTGATCTGCCACACTATGTTTACAGTGGTTACTTACTTGAAGTATTAAATTGTTAAGCCTTCCCTGTTAAAACGTTCTCGTTATTGTTTTCTCTAGGTACCGTGTTTTGATATAAAAATTAAGATATAAGATGCAATGTTTTATTACAGAGATTTGATTCTTATAAATAACACTGTCGACGGGTGGGATTAAATAAAGACTGTTAGTTTTTCGTAATTGTGTTTGTTGTGTTTGTTCACAATTGCAAAAGCAAAAGTAACTGAAAAAAAATAGCTATGCGTTTCATTTACTTTTATTAATAATCATAATAAAAAATATTTATTATAACTAACCCCCTTATTCATAATCGCTTTTTAACTAAATCAGTGTAATAGTGTGCCCCGTCTCACTCTTTCGATCACCAAATGTCACCTGTCAGATAAAGACTTCGGAATTTTAGCTAATCAACGTTTGATAACTTTATTATGAATATGGGGGTAAATCTCTGTAGCAGATTACTAACGTCAAACGTATGGCTTTACCTTCGTGTTATTTGAGGTCTCTAATATATTTGTGGTTTCAAAGAGCACTTCTGTATTAGCTTTTTAACGGCAAAAAAATGCCATAAAATTTTACGTGTCTGGGTAGACCTTTATCAAATAAAGTACCCATCTAACCTACTTACGTACATTGTTCGAAATAATTTTATTACAGTTTATTTTTAACGAAATATTTTTATATCGTGGGTTAGTTGGCGAAGACAAATGAGTGACCTGAGTTATAAATAATGTGAACTACTTACAACAGGTTGATTTAAGAATATATTGGATGAGTGCATCCTAACGAGGTGGAAAGGCGTGAAACTAATATAGTTTTCCTGAATACAAATGTTTTGCATAGAGGTGTGGGACTATATGGTCGTGCCACCCTTTTTACCCGACTGCCCCGGATGGAGGTATTTAACAAAAATTTCGTTATTATAACAATATGGGTATCAGATGAAAGTTTGTAAATTCCAAATATTTATTATTATAATACTTTATTGCTACCTTTTTAACGTACATGCAAAAAAGCACGTTTAATGCAAGGACAATACTAAGCGGCGGTTACCGTACGTAACTCACAGAGTTGCGATGGTTGTTAGCGTTACTTTACCGTACCGCTCATTTAATTACAGTTTAAACTAAACGGAAAACTGAAATTGAAATAAATCATTTTATTAAAAGAACCACAAAATCCGACTGCGTAAAACAAAAACTAACTAAAAGAGATAAACAAGCTCTTAAATCTATAGAATTTGAATATAACTTGAATTTTAGAAGGTATTGGATTATCGGTATGTCGGTTTTCAAGGGGACAGGGCCGGATTACCGCGGTTCGACTGTATTACAATAAAGAATAAGTGGTTGGAGTTATGTTCCTATAGTGAGTGGCCAACAAAATGTCGGAACAGGTAGTCACTATATCGCTAGTTTGCCAACAATCAGTCATTTGACAGAACGGTACAATACATTCAAAGAAATAATTACATCGGTATTTCCTAGATAGGAACTTAAAATTTACTCATCACCATGAGATCGATCTATGCCCATCACTCATCAAACTTCGCGATGGCGATTATCAAAATTGTATACAGGTCCTTCTGGCTTGCAGACAGGAGTAGACAAACACCGTCTGCATCCATAGGTTAGAATACCGAGATAAGGTTACAAAATATTTCGCACAGAACAAACGAGGAAAGAAAAGCGACAAAAAGGTTCTCTATCATCCAACTTGATGTTTCTTATGTTTTGTGGTCCGTGAAAGGAATCTATTAAATATGTAAATGCTTTGAATACGATCGCGCGATATCTTACGATGAAATCTTAACTTGCCGGGCCTGCCCATTCATAATTTGATGTTTGTATGACGGCTTAGAAATTTTTATTTTTTATTTTTATTTTATTTATTAAGCAAACTAACAGTTGTTACACACATTTCATACATTAATTACAATTATCTTAAAAGCCTTAATCTATTATGTACAACTAATTATAAGTAAGCATAACATGCAAATAATAAAGACAATATAAAAAACTAAATAAAAAATATGATTAGAGTAATTAACGAAGGATATTTTAAAGACTAAAATTATAGGAAAAATTAAAAAAAAAAACAAACAGGAAATCGAAACCAATGGAAATAATGTGTAAAAGATTTTAATTAAAATCCAGAGCAACATTTATACCTCTACGATATGTTGCTATAGAATCGTTGTGTACGTCCGCAGTTGAACTGACACTGTTGTAAAGCCTGCACAATCTAGGTATGGGTGAATTTGATCCTAACACCGTTCTACGAAAAGGTGGCACAAGCGGTGTGATATGATGGCGCGGATAACGTGCGGGAACCCTAAAATTAAATCGTTCCAAAATCTGGGGACTATCAATCATACCTCTCAACACCTTAAAAAGAAAAACTAAATCCAACATATCCCTGCGTTTAGAAAGAGGTAATATTTTAAAGAGCTCCAGCCTTTCTTTATAGCTCTTAATTGTTTTGGCTTTACCCGTTGAAAAAATAAGATGGTATAAAAACCGCTTTTGTATCCGCTCTATTCTAAGGGAATGAATTGCAAAATGGGGGCGCCAAACTACACAGCAGTACTCGAGAGTGCTCCGGACAAGACAATTAAATAACAGAATTTTTGTTTTAGGGCAACGAAAATCTTTGCAAACCCGAATGACAAATCCTAACATTTTAGAGGCTTTTTTAATTATATTCTCCATGTGTATTCCAAATGTCAGTTTTCGATCAAGCGTCACTCCCAAGTCTTTAACATTACTAACTTCTTGAATTTGAATGCCATTTATGTGGTAGCTGGATGGGATAATTTTATTTTTTCTTGTACACTTCATATGCAGGCACTTATTTGTGTTTAATTGCATATAGAATAGAAATGAGAACATTGTAACAATGTTAAACTTCAGCAAGCGTTAGCAAAATCAATAAATCCCACCAAAACATTTTCATGTAAAATGTTGCCAACACGAGACCATATGGCTCGCACTGTCAAAAAGTTATCAGATCCAATGTAGAGCCAAGCTTATACGACTCTCTCTCTCAAGCTCTACACGACCTAACTCTACAAGCACCAACTTCACAAACTCTACACACCGTAGTCAAAATATGTGGCATGGCCGTTTCGCTACCGTCACATGGGCGAAAGGTGAAAAAATTATTCACTGTTAATTATTTTTCTGTAATACAATAGTTCTTGTAGTAGCGAAACGGCCAAGCCACATATTTTACACATAGAAAAAACGACAAAGCGCTTCGAGAAAAGGTAGGTAGTGCCTTTGCGCTTTGCTTGGCTCGTCTTGGCGGGAAGTACTCCCGTGCTCTCAGATCTATCTCGTATGTTCATGTTATTCGTGTTTATTTTAATTAACACATTAAAAAAAATACGTCATGATAATAGTCATAATTTACTATAATATTATTATTAGAGATTCACAAAAAGGTGTAGTTATATAAGTGTGTTCTAAGTAGTTTTCTGAGGAATTGACTTTTCAGCACACTTGCTCGTAAAATGACAATTATTGCACCGTTTTTAGAATCATAATCCAGCTTGTTACGCACCAGTGGTTTTTACTTCACATTACCGCACAGTTTTATAATAGGTATAATACGACCTATACTAAGAAAGGCGTATCCCTTTTTTCTCATAAGGACCGTCGCGTTGCCGCCTAAAGTCGGCATTGCGTATTTTCTTATTAATTTATAGACAATTTCTTCTTTTATACCCTTTTTAAGTAAAAGAAAGTAAAGTGAGGCAAAATGCGACGGTCTTTAGGACAAAATGGGGTCCCCAGTCCATTTCACGGCGGCGTGAGGGTACTCACTATAAATTAATCCAGCTAGGTACCTAAATTAAATTTTCAGAAGGAAAAGTAGGAAGAAAATAATTAATAACAAGGTCGCGTTTAATCCCTTTTATCATGCAAGGTTCACTGGAGATATGCGGTAAGAATTATGTTTATTAAATGTGATATCTTATCTCGAGGGAATATAGTTTTATGGTCAGTTAGAATATTGCAATGCGGGTTTAAAGTTGTAGTTAACAAGCTAGACCACATTTGATAAAGGTGCAAATATGAGTGTATCTTTGATAACTATTTTATAGTGCTGTAACTGTAAAAAGGTCTTGACATCCCACCTTACTCTATTTGAATTGGAAAATTCTTTTGTATCACTTCCTCTTGAGTTTAGTTCGATCGAATAGGATAATGTAAAGAATATGACCCGATTGTTTGATTTATCTACCCTATAATTATAATTCTTTTAGTCTGGAGGACGTTTAAATAAAAAGGGTATAATAAGGTGTGGTACGAAATAACAAAAATGGGTCTATTCTTGATGGGTTCCGAAAGCGCGAGTGCGGAATAGCGGACTAGTGCGGAGTGATGAGTTGGTGGCTCGCAGCTGCGTCGCCGGCCAACCGGAAAGTAATATTTGCAGGGGTCATGTAGGTATGTATGTGTATCCGTTTCTATATTTCCCTCCAATATGGCGAGGAGGGCGATGGCTGCCACACGCGTCATACTTGTGAACAGGTGCTGCTTGTGGGGGCTGGTCTGCTTAAGTTTGCCATTTATTTATTTACTTATTAAATATAGATTCAGTCTACTTTGTAGTTTTGCCGCCGCGCCGGGGCACGGAATTGTTGTCAGTGCGATTAGAATGTAAATATTATGTAATCTAAGCTTGTTTTGAAAAGAGTAATTGCTGAGTTTATTGCCGGCTCTTCTCAGCAAATGCAACCTTCCATAGAGTCAGACTTTTCATAAGTGCTTGCGAAGGTCTATTTGAATAAATGATTTTGAATTTTGAATTTATATTCCTTCTAAATGCTTGAAATGATTTAGAAGTGAGCATTGTTAGAACCATTATGTCATCATGGGTGGCATAAGGTATTTAAACCGCCACAAAATATGATCACAACATGTCGTACATACACACGGGAGAAATACTTCACTTAAAGGCATCAAAATTATGCATAATTGGTTCATAGGAGAAAAGGAAAAGGTTTTAATAGAGGTAGCTCGTCTGAGGAAGTCCTCCACTTTACAGAATACCGCATCCAAATAACTTTATATCGTATTTCTTGCGCGCGACTAAAGTCGCTAGTGCTCATTGGGGATGGGGGACGGATCGGCGATGCGTGAGTGGATGCCTCATGTGTTGCAAGTAGGTTGCAAGTGTCCATATAGCTACCGTAACCGATTACCATCAGGCGAGCCGTATGCTTGTTTACCGAATTCATCGTATAAAAAAAGATTCCTATCCCAACCAATTACGTGTGTAGTTGGTCGTTTTTTGTTTATTTTACCCAGAAATTTTTACTAGGTACTGTCAGTGGACTATAAAACTATTTTCGCCAAACAAACCTGTCCCACGGATTCTATTCTATTATTTGTATGAACATAACTTCAGTTATCCGATATTGAAAGTTTCACTTTAGAGTAAAAAAATTACCATAATGTGATGTCACGCGGAACTTCAACACACGATATCTTCGTACTTTTTTGTTTAATTGACAAAAATAAAAATATATTTTTGATATTTTTTTATATGTTGGCGTGTTTTGTACCTTATATACCCTCATATGCATTTATTAAAAAGCTGTTATTATGATATGTTTGTAATTATATAACAAACATACACTTCAATTTTATTTATATTATGTATTGATGAATATAAATAAGTGGATCAAAACTATTCAATTTGCGTCCGCAGTTTCGATATTTAAGTTCAGTTTGATCCCGATATTATTGAATGCTTAAATTAAATAGATAATTATCCTCCCTTACTTTGTATTTAAAAATCGTTATTGGTCAACACATCAAAACTTTTTGGTAATACGGACTAAATAGAATTTTTCAGTCATCTAGCCTATTGTTATTGTTAAAATACATTAATAAAAGCAATATTTATTTCGAATCAATCTTTTATGGACGGCTGCGCAATCTTATCCATCATATGCAACTATCAATATTTGTAAGTACTACTTGTACGTAGTATTTATATACTCTGAGGTACTACTAACTGTACATCCATGTAAACTACACGACTTCTTTGGATACTGACAAACTATACGCCAAAGGTTTTTTAATGATATTAGTAAGTGACATGAAAAGATAATGACCCTCGTATTGCATGACACCTTGGTTATGAATTGAATTCAAGAAACATGCTATAAACTTATGGAACCAAAAAGTTATTAAATTTCTTCGAGCACCTACTTAATTTATATTTAGCTGAAACTATTTATAGAGAATCTATACCCGATGTTTTTTATAGAGCTGTTTTATATAAAATTAATATCTAATTCTTCTTGTTATTGACTAATTGCAATAACAAAAAGTTTACACAAAGGTACGATGTATATACCAAGAAATATGAAGAAGATGCTTCGAATTTTCAAGATGAATAGCCCACTGACTGCATTACAAATACAGGTTGTTGTTTTGGTCAGCGACGAGCGACTCAGGGTCAACAATACAAATGATACTGGTGCTAAAAAATATATAAAAAAAATACTTTTTTTTTTATAATAAAAATAAAAAAATATAATTTTGAAAATCATGTAATAAGCTAAAGTGTAGTCATAATACTCAACGGGAATACGAGGGAGTAAAGGGGTGGGGCGATGGCGGCTTGCGCCTAGCTCTAGTCTGTGCACGTACCTAGTAACCATACTTTGCAGTAATTTTATTTTAAATTGAATTAGGTATTTCTCAACATATTTACAGTATTTAAAAGAATTAAGTCCATTTTTGGGGAATATATATTTTGTACTACCGCTCCTGGGTCGCTTGTCGCCGACCAAAACAACACCCTGTATAATACTGGACGTAGGCAACGCTTCACTGGTAGGTAGCTCAACATTAATAAATAATTTTCGCGCAGAGCGCCTACACATCCGTACCTATTCAGACGAGATAAATGTGACCTTTACTGAGTTTGCTGTATTATTCGCTCCGAGGGATATATATAGTAATAAAGCTACTTTCCCATACTTATACCTAATGCTTTAACCCGCCGGAGACGTAGGTATATGGGGGTCACTGGTTTTAATGAGTTTCTTTAACCCGTGACTTTAACTATGGCACTGTTCCCACCTAAGAAGCATAGCCAATATCTGTACTTTACAGACCCTCGCTTCACCCGCGTATTTTTTTAATTATTTAGCGTGGAAACCTATTTTTTTTTAAACTAAGGTACCCCTAATTTATTCCTTACAACATCAGCTATCTGCCAGTGAAAATCCCATCAAAAAAAGGTCCTCAGACAGACTGACGGATATTAAAAAATGCTTTTTTTTAGTATACGTACCTTATATACTTTCATGTGCATTTAGTAAAAAGCTGTTATTATAGTTTGTAATATAATTACAAACATACACTTCAATTTTATTTATATTATGTATTGATTATAAATTAAGTTGATCAAAACTATTCAATTTGCGTCCGCAGTTTCGATATTTAAGTTCGGTTTGACCCCAATATTATTGAATGCTTTAATGAATGCATAATTTAAAAAAAATATCCTCCCTTACTTTGTATTGAAAAATGGTCAACACATCAAAACTTTTTGGTATGTAATTATAATGAAAAGGCTACATAAAACAGCGCCATTTCTAGCTACTCCTACATATTTTGACACGAAAAAAACATGTACAATTTTAATTAGATTAACAAAAATATGTAAATGAATAAGTACTCGACAGCGGTACACTATACCTATGTATAATGCCATTCGCAGAATGACAGGCCTACCCAAAGTTCAGCAAGCAGTGTTGGGGAGGCTAGTAGTCTGTAGCGAGCATAAACGGTTTGTTCACGACTTTTCATAAGTATCTGTGGCACATACATATTTTTTTGGTGGCTTAGTAAACGTTTCTTTTTAAAAATCTCCTGTTTTTCGGTGATTCCAAGAGCTATGTTAAAATATTGCAAACTTCAATTACTTTGCGATGAGTGTGTTGAAAACGATAACAACGTTGCTTGATCCTAATTTGTGGAGCCGCACTAACTCGGTTAGGTGCATCGATACTGAGCCGAGAACTCTTGGGTAACGTCGCATATAAGTGCCAATACCTACGTTGTATGACTTGTATGGAATATGAATCTATCTGTTCGCGTCACTAAAACAATGAAATCAGTCCCATGAATAAATAAGCACTAAGCTACGCACCCAGATATTTATCAAACCTAGATAAAGAAAATATAAATATAACATGGTATTATTTTTATTTTTAGATTTTCTATCCTATCCTAGCTATCCCAGTTTACAGCCTACGCTCCATCTCCACAACAAAACGCAGAAAATAGTTATTTGAAATCCGCAGGAATAAATAGGTTATACTTTTTCCGTATATGTCAATGATTTTTTGTTGAACATTATCATCTAATGCTAGAATGACTAAGCTATTCCGTTAGCTTGTGAGGCAATATGAGATGCTCTCTCTTTGAAATCATGTTTTTTAAAATTTAAGATCATCCAAGAAACTTGTTATTGTTCATAGCGGAACACGTTGATAGAAATTTCATTATATTGACCCCAAAGCCCTACTGCGATTAGATTATATGCTAAGTATGGAACTCTGAGAAAAATGACTAATTTAAAGCTTTATATTTCGTTATAGAATATGTATGTCAGAAGTCTTTAAGACAACCCGCTTAATTTTAAAAGACTAAGCACCACTAATGTAGTACGCGATCAAAAGAACAAACACCCCTTATTACAAAAGAAGGTTTAAGGCAAGTCTTGTAGAACCCAGGTTTTAAGATAAACCCTAACTCTTTTTGTTATATGTCGCTAGAAAGTGAATATTTGGTTATTTGTGTACGGCACGCTAAAAACAGATGCAATAACTCCATTCCTAATTCTATCAAACTACAGTACCTACCTATAGTATACATTTACGGGTGGATGGCGAAAACCTATATAGGATATACATATATTCTTGTAATAGCGAAACGGCCAAGCCACCATTGACTAAGGTGTAGAGTTTGTGAAGTTAGGGCTTGTAGAGTTAGGCCGTGTAGAGTTATAAGCTTGGCACTACATGAGATGTGATAACTTCTTGATGTCTTGGTAACATTTTACATGACAATGTTTTTGGTGGGATAGAATGAAATAATTGTAGTTATATGTATATATCCTATATCTTTATCCTACATTATCTAGATTCATACACTAATAATGAAAAGGTTCGATCATGATAATATTATATCTATTACGAATAAGCTAGTATTGGACCAATGTTAATTAATTCAATAAATTTTCCATACAGATTAACATTTCATTTTAATTTGGCACGAGCAAATATTACCTATATTTTATTATAGGTACTTCCCTCAATCATGTATCTATCTAAATTTGATATAAATGCAAATAATAGGTAAATCAGATAAATTTATAAGGAAAATATTAAATGAGTTTATGTTATGTAGGTATAGTTAAGTAAGGTTATTATAAGTTGTTTTTAAGTACTAGTAAATTCCGTTAAAGTAGTTATGTGTCTCTATCTCAACTACCTAGTATGTACATATTTATTCAAAAATGCTACTTAGCTACGCTTAAAATGGTAATGATCTTCATTGAGCTTGGCTCCCAATATCTGGAGTTATTTAATATTTAGACTCAAGCAAGGCACCTGATGAGTTAATCTTCTTTTTCTCTGTCGTTTCGCTCGTGGCAGAGCGGTCGTGGTCATATAGAGGCGTCCACATCGATGGTAGAGACGGACACGGCTCTCCGCACGATCTCCCGCCATATCTCTCTATTGGCAGACTGTCTGGTGCAGTGAGATACGCGGTTTCCCACTGCAGATTTAATTTGGTCAGACCTGCCGCGCGATCTGGTTCCATCCACTTTTCCTTGTATGACCAGCCGTTCTATGGAGTCGTTATCCCGCCTAGAAACATGTCCAAAGTACTGCTGTATGCGCGACTGTACTATTGCCGACAAACGCTGCGTGATGCCGAGCTCCTGGAGTATGGACAGTATGGACACGTTGGTGCGAAACTCCATCCACAATATCCCGAGCATCTTCCTTCAGTACCACATCTCCAGAACATCCATTTTCCCCTTTTCCAACTGGCGCACGGTCCAAGACTCAGCCGCGTAAAGAAAAATGGGGAATACAAGTAATGGATGTAATGGATGACTTGATACTCACGTATTTTCGGATAAAAGCAAAACCCGCAGTTCCAATAACTTTCCATTTGATTTGATAGGAATTAAGCTGGCAAAAAATGGCAATTTCTCTGCAGGATAGTGGGCAGCGAGCAGCGAGCTAATGAACTAAGCGCCAAAGGCTTATAATCTAAATAACTCGTAGAGTAGATATATTATTATTTAAAAAATATCGTTATAAGTATATCTGGTTAGGTCATAGCTTTGTGATATTATTTATAAAAAATATGTCCTAATTATATTATAGGTACTATGATCGAATAAAAACAAAAATATTAGAGGTATAACTTTATGTTTTTTTTCTTTTGAGGTAGGTATGCTTACTTGTATGCACCGCCACAGAATAGGCGGCTCAAAGACAAATCTCATAGAGGTATTATCAGACAATACCTCTATGACAAGAATACATCTAACCTTACCTAACCTAAGTACCTACTGTTATAAATCCGTCGGGCGCGCGCCTGAATACTTGCTGCTAATTCTCGAAATATTTTCTTTCTAAGATGAGGGAAACTTTCCGCCCCCTCCTCCACCGTATTCAGTTTTTATATTAAGGCGCAGCCTGACTACGATTTTGACAGCACTCGTTCTTCACTGGAATAGGGTTGAAAATGGTAAATCATAAATGTGATGACTCTGTGAAATGGACTATTATTTACGGGTTTTCTTTAGAGTATACAGAATATACACATTAAGGCGGCGATATATGTGAATGGGCTTCATTTGGGCTACATTAAAACCATTTTTCTCCGTAATCTGTATAGAAAAAAAATATTAAAAATATAAATTATAATCTACATGATACAAAGCATATCCTCTTCTTTTCAGAAAATTAAAAATACGATTTAAAATAAGAGAAAATAAAATGCAAAGTAACCTCTGTTTTCAAATATAAAACCTTTTTTCTCCTAAAATATAAATCATAACATTTGTTTTTTGCCATTAACATATACGAAAATTAATTACCAAGGTCACCTTCAGCTTATTTTTACAAATATTTTTTCTAATAATTTCTTACGAATTTTTTTCGTTATCAATACTCAAAATACGCGTGGGCGACCCCTGTGTCGTCCAATAAATCAGTGCGGGACGAGACGCTGTGCTGAACGGACCTATGTCACTTTTCTCCGTGGCTTTTCCACCAATTTCCCACCGCCGACAATGTGCTCTAATTGGCTAAGTCAAGGACACATGCACTCTGATTGGCCAAGTCAAAATCACACGATGCAGTGATTGGTCCTTACTGTTCAAACTCAGTGACAAATCACTGACTAGTTTCGGAATTTGATTATTCATTATTATTAATCTAAAGGGATCTTTCCTCGATGTATATTGCCCATGAGCAAGTAACCAGCTGGGATATTCTGAATATTTATGAAAAATTACCGAAAAAGCTTAACAAGGGGCAACTTTGATTATTTTCAATATTTTACATGTTATGCGTTGGTGAGCTTACTTTACATTTTTTGCCACATCTCAGATGTTTTTTTTTTTTTTTTTTGTTGGCCTCACACGGCTTGTGTATTTTCCAGTTATATTATAAGTTCCAGTCACAATAAATCACTTTCACATAGTCCTCAGTCAGTCACCGTCCATAAAAGTCATGTTTTAGTACAATGGTGGTAAATTGTACCAAAACTTTACACGGATTTCTTGAGACAACTTGAAAAGACATAATTCATTTCATTTCACTTCAATTACCACCGATAACATGCAATAAAAATCAAAATACACGAATTTATGAAAATAAAAATGAAAAAGCAACGTCACTCTGCAAGTTCCCGCCAAAAAGTCCATCTCCGATGTTATTGGCTCTAATTCGATTATATCTGGTATTTCTAAAAGCTTAAGAGTAAATTTATAGGATTAATTAATATTGTCAATTTATCGGCTAATAAAAAAAACAAGGTGAAAATATATATTTCCAAAAAAGAAACCATTTTGTTGGCGTGATTAGTATGTATATCAATGACAAATTACAGTTTTCTAGGTTCAAGATACTCGGAGGCAACTTAGGCGGACAGACGGCAGGACATGGCGAAATTATAAGTTCCTTGTAGACTACGAAACCCTAAAAGCCTCTATGAAATCTATCTTTAAATTTATTTGCGTGAAAGAGTATGGGCGAAAACGAAATGGGAGCAGCCGAAAGCTAGGCGGGGTGTGGCAGGGGGAAGGGGGTAGTCGGGAGGGAGGATCGGGTGTCTTAATCGTTCCGCTGCTTTTGTAACAAGCCTACCGACCGTGAAATATAAAATATAACAGACTAGCTGCCCGGCGCGACTTCGTTCGCGTGGTGCTACCCTACCCTACTCTATCTAAACCATCCAAAAATGATCCGCCATTTATTTAATTCATTTGTTACAAAAAATGTGATAAATGAAGAACCGCTCCACCGATTTTGTGCAAACTTCACATAAACCATCTACTAAATAGTCCGAACAAAGCCTAAACATTTGGTTTGGATAGGTGAGCCCGTTCTTGAGTTATAAAATTACAACGAAAAGTGGCATTGTTCTTTTTTATATATTTAGATTAGATTTAGGACTTCAATAATAAAGGCCAAAGAGCTGACACAAACCAAAATGTTATAGCTTGTGGAACAGTATAATCAATTAAAAGGTACACAAAATGGGTTTGATTATGTTAGCGTCGTTCCCGAAGGATGCGTGCTAAAAGTAATCCCCCATAAATGTAGCAAAGGCCGCACTCTCCAACGATGGTGCCGTAAAAATAGATCGATAACACAGTTTACACTTCAGTTTATACACTTGGGGCTATGTGAATGAACTTCGGTAGGTTTAACTGACTACTTTTGCATCTACACAAATGGAACAGAATCAAACACTGTATTGTAAATTAGATGTCTTTTTAAACAGTATCTTTTAGACTTCAATAATATCTAATACGAGTAGATAGATAGATCTTACATATATGTCTACCGGATAAATAACAAAAATTACATAATTCGTTATGTCCATGTATTTCAAAAATTATATAATTCGTTATGTCCATGTATTTCAAAAATTACATAATTCGTTATGGCCATGTATTTCAAAAATTACATAATTCGTTATGTCCATGTATTTCAAAAATTACATAATTTGTTATATCCATGTATTTCAAACAAAAGTAGTATATGTACCTAAAACAATAGTACAATAGTTTTGTTTGAGAGTTGTCCGACTACTTAATTGGAATTAACCATGTAGGTACCTTCTTAACTTACTCGTCGTCTATAACGTCATCTTCAATAATTAATGTTTGGGAAGAGATAATATGAGGGGATTAGTCAAAGAAATTGTACGAGAATCATTGTGGACCAGCTTGGAATCAAAAAGTCACGCAACCTTTTAGTCCCATTTTAATGCTATTAGCTTCGCTACCTATCACTTTGTTGAATTTATTGCGTTGTAAAAGAGCTGTTAAATGTGCCCGCAGGTAGTTATATTCATATTTATATTTGTCTTTAACGCTAAGCTGTAACCGGAATGTATAAAATATTTTTCAATATACTTGCTCGTAAAGTGACATTTATTGCACAGTTTTTAGTATTATTACGCACAAGTGATTTTTACTTTACCGCACAGTTTATGATAGGTATAATCCCGATTATGTTAACTTTGTACCCCATGCAGGTGATATGTGCGTAGACGAAGCATTCTTAATTTAAACGGGAGCAAGTATTTTATTACAGCGAATCGCTGTAAAAAAAACTTGCGCGCCATATTCGTTGACGTTCTCATTGATTATTAACAAAAAATCTACTAATAAATACAAATCGGGTTTTCCTCACAAGTGTGTTGAAAAACGTCGTATGACACGCGTGTGCATTGATCATTACACTCTCGGCTCCCTTATCGCCTTAATATCGCCTCGTCTGTATTTACCAACTTTGCACACATGTATCATAATGTAGTACTATTTTAAAGGCCTCGCATCTGTCGCGTAGTTATACGAAATATCGTTTTATATTTTAGCAGATTCGAAGGTATACACGCTTTTACCAATTCCCAACATAAAAGGCTCCCAATAAGAATGTAAAAACGTATTAGCTTCTAATGGCTGTTCAATCTCGTTATAATGTCGACCCTCGCAAACAAACTGGGTCACAACCGAAATTCAACCAAAAATTTGCATTAATTACCGATGGTTTTGGGAACATCCGGCAGCCATCTAAGTAATCTAAAGTAAAATTAACGGTAACAAATACTTTTACCAAACACAAAGTCGACTTCAAAATAAATAGCTACGTATAGCTAAATGTAGTTAATCTAATGTTACCATTATGTATTAGTATAGTAATTTTCTTAAAAAAAAAATGGAATTGTTTAATATCAAAGTCTTTCTCAATTTTCACCAGACCGTATTTCCAAAACGGTTGCGAATTTAAGGTTAATATCCATGAACTCTATCGATATGCCAAAAATGCTTTATTTTGAGCTATTTTTACTGGACTATTTAAAATTAACATAGGGTAAGAGCCTCGGTTGTGGCCACTTTATTGTTTTTTTTAAATATATATAAAATTCAAGCGCTCGTGGTGTAGCATGATTAGCCGTTGTTAATCGATCGGCAAAGTTAAGCTACCACCGTCGTGGTCGCGCTGGATGGGTGACCGCCTAGTGGTATTTCAAATCGAGCATTTCCGTGCTTCGAAAGGCACGTAAAGCCGTTGGTCCCGGTTATCACTTAATTGTGATAGTCGTTAAGCTAGTTGGATGCCTCCTAGGTGGCTTGAAAAATTCCAACAGTAGGTTGACCACTAGCCTACCTCCACTGATCCGCAGTGGGCACGCGTGGTGGAGTATTGCCCATTCCCTTTCACCCACATTTATGAAAGGAGCCCTGTGCTCAGCAAAATCAAAATCAAAAAGTCATTTATTCAGTTTAGGCTCTAGTAAGGCACTTATGAACGTTAAATTGGTACATACAGTTGAATTTACCACCGGTTCGGGATACACTTAAACTGAGAAGACTCCGGCAAGAAACTCAGCAAGGTTTTTTTTTTGTGGAAGATCTTTTAATATTACAGCTTTTTTTTCAAATACTTATACAATATATACATTATTATTTTATGCTTATTCGTACAATTGTCACTTAGCCAGGGGAATGCAAGTGCAGAGAGAAGCTACTACAACCATGTATTCTTGTCTTCCACGTAATGTGCCACCTTATAGTAGGCTTTGTCAATTAACCTCTGCTTTATGAAATCTTTGAATTTATCATAAGACATTTTAGTTACTTCGAGTGGGATTTTGTTATAGAATCGAACGCAATTTCCGAGAAAAGACTTATTAGCTTTAGATAACCTGAATCTAGGTGTCACAATTTTATCTTTATTTCTTGTATTGAAGTTATGGCGGCTACTATTAATTTCAAATAAATTTAAGTTTTTACGGACAAACATAATATTTTCATAAATGTACTGTGACGGTAACGTTAAAATTTTAAATTCCTTGAATCGACTTCGTAGTGATTCACGAGGACCCAAACAATAGATTGCGCGAATTGCACTTTTCTGCAGAATAAATATAGTTTCAAAGTCTGCAGCTGAGCCCCACAGCAGAAGACTGTAGGACATTAAACTATAGAAATAAGCAAAGTAAACCAACCTGGCTCTAGCCACATCTGTTATTTGTCTAATTTTTCTAACAGCGAAGGTGGCGGAACTCAGTTTACTAGCTAATCTTTCTATATGAGGACCCCATTGTATTTTACTGTCTAATGTAACGCCGAGAAAAACTGCCTTATCCACTAGTGCAAGTCTTTTACCATCGACAAAGATATGAGTGTCACTCTTAACAACATTAGGGAGAGAAAACCTTATACATTTAGTTTTACAGGAATTAAGCATAAGATTATTGGCGGCAAACCATTTTGATACAGCTGATAAGGTGTCATTGAGCTGCGTAAGGTCTTTATCTTTTTTATTGACCTTAAAAATTAGAGAAGTGTCATCAGCAAATAAAACTATATCAGACAATTCATTTACCATATAGGGCAGATCATTAATATATGCCAGAAACAAAAAAGGGCCTAAAATTGATCCTTGCGGTACGCCCGTTTTCACTAAAGACCCTGAGGAAGTCGTACCGCTAATACGTACTTTTTGTTGGCGAACTGATAGATACGATGATATAAGATCGAGTGCCACTCCACGAACTCCATAGTGTTGGAGTTTTAAAACTAGTGTGTAGTGATCTACGCAATCAAATGCCTTGGAGAGATCACAAAATACGCCAACCGCATCCTGTGAATTCTCCCAGGCTTCAAAAATATGCTTTAAAAGTTTAGCACCAGCGTCTGTCGTAGACCGGCCTTTTGTAAATCCAAACTGATGATCATGTAAAATCTGATTTTTGGTGAAATGATTTAACAATTGATTTAATATAACTTTCTCAAAGATTTTGCTTAACGCTGGAAGTATAGAGATGGGTCTATAATCAGAAGGATTATTTTTGCATCCAGATTTAAATATAGGAATGATCTTACTGTGTTTCATCAAATCGGGGAAAGAACCCTGAACAATACATTGATTAAAAATAGCTGCTAAAATAGGTGCTATACTAGTTATAACTGAGTGGATTACTTAAGTAAGATAAGCCCCATAAGTCTTCTGTATTTTTTATATTCAAAGACTTGAAAGCTCCTAATATTTCACTAGCATCAATAAACTTAAATAAAAAATTGGGAATATGTTTTGGGAAATTGTCTTTAAGGAGACACTCGGCTTTCTTAGGTGAAGATGAAAGATACTTAGTAGCTTCAGTAGGTATTGTTGAAAAAAAAGATTTGAAAGCACTCGCTACTTCAAATTTATCGGAGATAAGTTTATCATTAATTTTAAGGTTAATTGTGTCTTCTTCCTTTTTATTTTTACCAGTCTCCGTGTTTATAATTTTCCACACAGTTTTAATTTTATTAGTCGAATCACTAACTTTTTTGGCAATGAAAATGGCTTTTGCTCTATTACAAACTAATTTAAATATTTTTGAATAATTCCTAACATATGTATGAAACTCTTCGTTAGTTGTGTTTGATTTTTTACGATAGAGTTCATACATGTTTTCTCTACTCATTCTTATTCCTTTAGTGGCCCAGTCACAGAATTTTAGTTTATCAGTTACCTTAGTAGATTTAATCGGGCAATATTTATTAAATCCTTTACAAATCTCAGTAAACAATGTTTCATAGTTATGATTAGGATCATCAGATTCGAAATAGGTATTAGCAAGACTCAATTCCAAATGATTATTAAATTTCTCTAACTTGTACTTTGTGGTTGGTCTAAATTCCCTACTTACTTTATATAATATTTGGCTTTGAGAGGGCAATCTAACAACTTGAGCCAAATGATCCGAGCGAACACCAGGAATTAAGAACTTATCCAAAGTACTCCCATTTGTAATAATGTTGTCAATGCATGTTGAAGATGTGGCTGTTACCCGTGTCGGTTCACAAAACAAAAGATCCATATTAAATGATTTGAATAAAGAAATAAAATTGTTTCTATCTGATGAAGTAACAAGAATATCAATATTGAAGTCATCACAAACTACTATAGACTTTTTGGATTTGAAAAGTTTACTAAGAATCTCTTCTATTATAGAATAAAACAAAGAAAAATCAGAAGCCGGAGGTCTATATATTGCAGCAGTGGGACATTATAGGCTGATGATGATGATGATGATGATGATGATGATGATGATGACATAAAATTTGCCTTTCATTCAAAATTGAGTATCGTGTTGATTAGTTATATTAATAAAGCAGTTTATTTATTTATCTTTTAGGTTTTGTAGATGTGTGTATCGAGAGTAATTTTGTTGAACATTATTTTCTTAATATGAAAGGTGTAAAATCGCTACTTATCTAGTTGTGGCCGCCCATTGGCTACCTAAATTTCCAGCTAGAGGAATTCATTGACTCTCAAAATAACATCAAAATCAAGTTCCTAGACATTCATTTAGTATGCTTCAATTAGAATCAACGCCACAAATAAACATTTGAGCAAGATATCTGTCGATTAACTACTACTAGTATAGACAATAAACGAGTCAGGTTTCAACGCTTTATTTATTGACTTTCAAAATTGCAAGTGGCCTCAAATGGGGAACTGGTCATAACCGGGGTTCTTACCCCGGTTACCTGTGATTAACTCAGAATTATTATTTTATATTAGTTGGCTAATATAAATTAATCCTGAAGCCTGAGGAAATTACGGCAAGTTCTATCATAATTATAGTGAAAACTTACGATTTAGGCAATAAAAATATATTTTTATAATATTATGTTAGCAATATTATGTTGTTGTGTAGTTGCTACGGTCTGTCAAAGGAACTCACAAAACTTTTGAAAAACTTACTTCTATGGTTTTATAACATCAAGTAAGTTACCTTATGATTTCTTTAAATAGCTGTAACTGCAAAGTTATTAGGATTCCGTACCCAAAGAGTGCCAACTGAACCCTGTTACTAAGCCTCTGCTGTGTCTACGTGGTCTGTATCTCATGAAACTTACCTAGTTAGACGGTTTAAATTCCATCTCACAGAATGTATATTTCTTTTGTCGCTACAAAACAAATAATAAAAATCGGCCAAGTGCGAGTCGGATTCGTACACGAAGGTTCCGAAAAGACGTTTTTAGTATGGTAACTTTTAATTTTATTTCATTTTTATGTGTTGTTGTTATAGCGGCAATAGACATTCAACTGTCTACCTTTACGGTTCATGAGATTATAGCCCAATGACACACAGATGGACGGTCAGCGGAGGCTAAGTAATAAGATCCCATCGGCAAACTTTGGGTACGGAACCCAAAAAAAAAATTTAAAGGGGCACTTGGCCAGTATTTTTTATTATTAATTTCGCTTTTTTAAGGATTTTATTAGAAAATATTTGTTCATCCCCAATAAACATCACAAGGCAGTGGAAATTATATTGCACCTAGACCAAACCTATTTTGTCACGGCCTACGACGAACTATACTCACATTCCATTTCATTTTAATATAAACAAAAACTAATTTGATATAACATGAAAAACTGTCCAAATTGGTCTATTGTCTAACAGTATGTAAAAATACAGGACAGAATAAACAATTTGTCACTTTCATTATGTAGCGTTCTACTTGTACGTAGTATTTATATACTCTGAGGTTCTACAAATAAATTGGTTTTTGAAAGGTAGGCCACGCAGCCAATATATGTTTTATGTGGGGAACTTCCCCATGGTAAAACTATATTATTTTATTTTCTACAATATAATCGGACATTTATCGGGTAGGTAGTTTATATCGCCAACTTTATTAAAAATAAGGGCAGCCCTATTCAAAATGGGATACTTGGTCATGTAGAAAGGGACCTCTGGGACACCAGGATTGGGTAGGTACCTACCGGAAAATGGGATGCTTGGTCACTTTAGAAACACAAGTACCTAGGGTACGACCTTGAATATTGACCCGAAATATCTGTGACCGTCCTAAATAGTGTCCCCTCGTTTCAAAGAGCTCGGTTGCGTAAATATTTATGAGATTATTTTTATTGGTCAAGCTAGTGATGTGACTCGTCGTGTAGTTATAACATATATGGACATACCTAAGTATTTATATACTCTGAGCTAATACTAATAACGATTATAAGTCTAATAATAATAAAATAATCATAGTCTCACCTACACTAATTATTTAAAGAGTTAAGTTTGTAATTCCCTAAATTCTTTCACAAATAGGAAGCTACATTTTCCCGTGTCCTATTTTTATCCTCTATGGGAACGTGGGTAAAACTACAGGGGATGCTAGTTATTAATAAAGGTGTCCTTATTATCGTTATATCATAAAACTCAGCCTCTTCCGGCAGTAATATATAATTCAATAGCCTCTTCCTTTTTCGTAGCGCATCGTCTTTTAATCGCATTTATCGTTTACAGAAGTAACTGGCAGTCTTTTGTAGCAATCTACACTAATAGTATGAAGTGGTTAAGTTTGCATGCTTGGATGTAGGAGTTAATCTCCAGAACTACTACCGGTCGTACTTTTTCGAACCGTATGTATGCATGTAAGTCCGGTGATGTGAGTGATTTTCCCACTGATCGGTTTTGGATGGGGTTTATTTTATCAGTTTTAGTGTATTAATATATTAGGATCTTCTATAGACAGTGGAACTCTTCAATAACAAACAGCAAATGAGCCGCGATCGCTGTCAGTTTATTGATGATATGCATATCCTCGGTCAGCGACAAAACTTGAGATATATGAAAACACATAAAACTCAAAAATGAAAAATAAAGATCTTATTACACAAAAAATAAAGCGACTTCAAAGTACTTTTTTTATATTTAATCTTTTTTAATGGGCTTTGTCGCTTATGCCGATTATGTCGCCGGGTAATTACGATACATAAAAGTTTCAATATATATATATAACGTATGAAATAACGACGTAGAAAGAAATTCCGCCATCCGAGATGTATTATGGAGGTGAGGGGCCGCCAGGGTCAGCGTCCCAAACCAGCGGCCTCCCATGACTCCAAGGAATCATAGTCATACCATCAGGCCTTTTACCACGTCACGCGAGATACCGTTCCTCTCTAGGATAGCCGGCACGTTGATGGTGGCAAGGGCCCGACGGATGACATCGTTTAGAGTGGCGTGGCGCGAAAGCCGTCTCGCACTACGGCGACAGGATAGACCGTGGTGACTCCAAATCTGATAGGAAGGGAGGCATAGCACTAAGAGTTATTCGAAATATTACAATTTAGAATACGAGATAATATATTTTTCAGTTTCATCAAGACTTAAAAGCAAAAAAATATAGTTCCAAAGCTGGCAACAGCGAAGTGACCGTATTTTTGTGAAAACCGTTAGTCTATAATCTACTTAGCGATATTCTAACCTATTCATTATTATTATAACGTATTCATTTTCGATAGTTTATAATCTAACGTTGTAAAACCATCTTATTGTGAACCGTCCCTGATTGGTCAGTCTTGGCGGTAGTTCGTTCTGTATTCATAGAGTTAGAAAACAAACATAGGAATTAAATAATAGAAATGCACATTTAATAATTTTTTTGTATTTGTGTTTTCTTTTTTCCTATGTAAATATTCTTTATATTTCTATCTCATTTGTAAATATTTTCATCTAGTTTCTAAATTAATCTTATTGTAGGTATATTGCTAAAACTTCTACCTATATCACAAGTTAATAAATAAAAGTACATTGTTTGAGATCAAAATTAAATATGTCAATCAATTTTAATAACAACTACGTTACGTATCGCCAAAGATGGTGGCGCGGGCCAATCAGCGCGCCAGGTGCGTTCCGACGCATTCAAGTATGATGCCAGTTTACAATATGACTGTTTGTCATGGATAGATTATAAACTATCGGAAATTAATACGTTATATTCTAAGCAGTATTGTCACAATTTATCGGGTAGTTTCCATAGTAGTGACTTACCACCTTACTCATAAAACGTCATTTATCTAATAAGCTGATTAAGTGGTCAACTAAATAACGTCAAATTGTTTGACAATGACAGCAAGATGACGTTATTTATTTGACCATTGATTCAGTAGATTTAGTTAAATAGCGTTTATGAGTAAGGCCGTTAAATTTTATTTTATTATTTTAATCACAAGTTTACAATTTCTCCTCGATTTATTCAAACCACAACTATTTAACTAAATTAATGGACCACTAATTCTTAAAATAATGCTCCGATATAGCTTTAAAATTTCAGTATCCCTGCGACCCGATATGAGAAATGTTTTCGAATTTTTATACCGAGATGATTAATCGGTAACTTCAGAAGACCAACTTTTAGAACAGAGTAGAACAAATAATTTTATTCTCTATTAACTTCATAAAAAACCATCGAAATGAAATCCGATAACGGAGTATCATGTGTCATGGAAAACGAACGCATCAAAAGCTTCTATATAACAATCAAGACGAGGAGATAATTCATGTTTATAATGCGTAGGATTTTTATAAGTAGATCCCGCCCGCGGATTCACCCGTGTTGCCGAGGTATCTTATGTTTTTATGCGATAAAAAGTGTCATATGTGTTCATACAGCTCATATTCCATTTCTGTGCCGAATTATCCAAATCCTTTCAGGCTTTCAGACCTTTAAAACTTATTAACTGTTATCTTACCAACCACGCCTACTGGCCCATCAATCCGTATCGTAGGTAATAGATATAGGCACTATTCATTTCCTTTTCCTATTCCGTGCAAGATGCAGCCGGATGTTAAAAATATGACTGACTGATAAAATGTACGGTGAAGACTGTCTGGCTATCTGAGCTGTCGTCCTACATTTCAAATGAAAATACTTGTATATTCTTCACGCCGATTTTGGACAGTATTTCGAAATTCGAAATCATGTACATTAAAGTTTTCCGCAATAGCATACACTATCGGTGTTTCTAAATTCTGAAACACAGTCCCGATTTTGATTTCAAGATTCATTTTGAAGATGAGATATGATATTCCTTACATGAGAAAAATATCAGAAAGTATAGCACTTAGGTAAAGTCATGGAATACTAATTGTAAATTATTATTTCGCAATCGATTGACAATAGGTTTACTCATAGGCTCCAAACAATGACATTAGAACAAGAGGTTCTAGTACGTAGGATATAATTAACTCTGTGATTGTTAGCCTTTAATTAGCTCGACCTAAATTGAAGGACAAATGACATCATCATACAAATGGACCACATCATTGTGATCATGAGGTTGGACTAGCATATCGTCAGACCCATAGATAGAGTTAGAATATTATAGAGTGATAGCGTTAACAACGTTACCTTGCGCTAAGCGTGAGGAGTTTCCATATGCATGGATTCACAGATATATCGTACACTAATTGGTTTACAGTCAGATAAAATGTCGATATGGATTCCTTGTCATTTGTTCGTGGTAAAAGTATCGGAAAAAACGAGAAATTGGCATTCATACGTACATTTTGTCCGTCATTTTGGCAGCCCTGGGATCTCCACCTATAAGGATAAGTCATTTGACTGCTGCATATAAAACCCACACAAAACATCGAACTCCTTATGCAGAACATGTATCGTTTGGCTTTGTCTAGATCTACATATAAGGTAAACAACTTGTGTGCGAACATACAAAATGCAAGCATAATTTTGCACTTCACATTTATAGTAGGATTTATTGCGAATTTAATATAAGTTAGGTGACCTGCCCGACAGACGTCCTGTTGGAAAAAAACACCAGTATTAGGAATTTTCCGTATAAACATTATTCGGCCTCATACAAATATTTAAATATAATGCTAAATCGGTCCGCTCTCAAGTGATGCGTATGACTTTTTGACAGGAACTTGCAGTGACGTTGTGTTTTCATTTTATTTTCATAAATTAGTTAATGCAAGCATAATTTTGCACTTCACATTTATAGTAGGATTTATTGCGAATTTATTATAAGTTAGATGACCCGCCCGATAGACGTCCTGTTGGAAAAAAAACACCAGTATTAGGAAATTTTCCGTATAAACATTATTCGGTCTAATACAACAAATATTTAAATATAATGCTAAATCGGTCCGCTCTCTAGTGATGCGCATGACTTTTTGGCGGGAACTTGCAGTGACGTTGTGTTTTCATTTTATTTTCAGAAATTAATTAATTCAAGCATAATTTTGCACTTCACATTTACAGTAGGATTTATTGCAAATTTATTATAAGTTAGGTGACCCGCCCGACAGACGTCCTGTTGGATAAAAACACCAGTATTAGGAATTTTCCGTATAAACATTATTCGGCCTCATACAAATATTTAAATAAAATGCTAAATCGGTCCGCTCTCAAGTGATGCGTATGACTTTTTGGCAGGAACTTGCAGTGACGTTGTGTTTTCATTTTATTTTCATAAATTAGTTAATGCAAGCATAATTTTGCACTTCACATTTACAGTAGGATTTATTGCGAATTTATTATAAGTTAGATGACCCGCCCGACAGACGTCCTGTTGGAAAAAAACACCAGTATTAGGAATTTTCCGTATAAACATTATTCGGTCTAATACAACAAATATTTAAATATAATGCTAAATCGGTCCGCTCTCTAGTGATGCGCATGACTTTTTGGCGGGAACTTGCAGTGACGTTGTGTTTTCTATTTATTTTCAGAAATAAATTAATGCATGCATAATTTTGCACTTCACATTTAGAGTAGGATTTATTGCGAATTTATTATAAGTTAGGTGACCTGCCCGACAGACGTCCTGTTGGAAAAAAACACCAGTATTAGGAATTTTCCGTATAAACATTATTCGGTCTAATACAACAAATATTTAAATATAATGCTAAATCGGTCCGCTCTCAAGTGATGCGTATGACTTTTTGGCAGGAACTTGCAGTGACGTTGTGTTTTCATTTTATTTTCATAAATTAGTTAATGCAAGCATAATTTTGCACTTCACATTTACAGTAGGATTTATTGCGAATTTATTATAAGTTAGGTGACCTGCCCGACAGACGTCCTGTTGGAAAAAAACACCAGTATTAGGAATTTTCCGTATAAACATTATTCGGTCTAATACAACAAATATTTAAATATAATGCTAAATCGGTCCGCTCTCAAGTGATGCGTATGACTTTTTGGCAGGAACTTGCAGTGACGTTGTGTTTTCATTTTATTTTCATAAATTAGTTAATGCAAGCATAATTTTGCACTTCACATTTACAGTAGGATTTATTGCAAATTTATTATAAGTTAGATGACCTGCCCGGCAGACGTCCTGTTGGAAAACAACACCAGTATTAGGAATTTTCCGTGTAAACATTATTCGGTCTAATACAACAAATATTTAAATATAATGCTAAATCGGTCCGCTCTCTAGTGATGCGTATGACTTTTTGGCGGGAACTTGCAGTGACGTTGTGTTTTCATTTTATTGTCATAAATTTCTGTATGTTGAATATTAATGAATATTATCGTTGGTGTTTTATCCAATGAAGATCAATCCATTTGCCTGGTGCACATGGATTTATCTGAAGTGAAATGAAATTTATTACGTGCATCGGACTTTTCAAGTTCTCTCAAAAAGTCCACGAAATATTTAGAACAATGACCACCATTTTACTAAAACGTAACATACCTACTATATTATGGACAGTGACTGACAGTGCGGACTATATGAAAGTGATTTATTGTGACTAGAACTGTAGAACTTGACATTGGCAAAATAGACAAGTCGTGTGATGCCATGATGAATAACCCTCCTTCCTGGTCAGTCGGGTAAAAATAAAAAAGTGATACTACGTTTACCAGTGAACTGCATTTCTTTCTTTTTTATTCACATTATTAAATAACGTCTTTTGTTCACAGATATACGCCATGGTTTGTGTCATTTCACAATTTCAAGAGTATTCGGCTGGGAGGGGTACAGCTGCCGACAATTTTTCAGACAGGGTGAGATTACCATACATGATACATACTTCGTATATTATGACATCTATATTCAACCAATTCCCCACTACTGACATTCATATGCAATGATTGGTCGATCCTGCTTTAAATCAGTGCATAATCACTGACTAATTTCAGAATTTGATTGCAACAGACAACACTGAGTCTTATATCAGTACTGTCAGAGCATCTGTGTTCTAAAATATCCCACGGATGTTTTGATTTCCACTCGAGTCAACAGGTGTAACTACTACCTATTGTATTTTCTAAGCTTCTACCGTTCGCTAATGAGTTGTAAAGTAAAACTATACACAACTCTCATTAGGAAGAATTGAGGAACTTGATTGAATTAGACCCCAAGGATCTTAATCGTACCTATAGTTAGAATATTCCAACTCTATGATCTCAACCCTTTCTGGGTAACGCGGAAAACCTTACATCGTACTCAACTCGAACAACCACTCACTTTTCAGATTAGACAAAATTGTCTAAACTTACTAGCTGTCCCCCGCAGTTTTACCCGCATTCCCGGGATTGGGATATAAAGTAGACGCTCGGGGATAATGGGTAGCTTCCAATAGAGAAAGATTTTTTGGAAATCTACTGGTAGTTCCATATATTAGCGGATTTAAACAAAAAAAGCTCTTGCTTTATTATATTAGTATAAATATTTCAACATCTGAAATGATTCCTACGTGGGGAAATTTTAGATGGGTCAGTAAGGGCAGCTACCTTAAGAGTTGAAGCCATGCGAATATGGTCTTAATTAACTGTGCTTGAATTTTTATTTACAGATTTTTGAAAACAGGTACAGTTAGTAAAAAAACGGCGATATTTACATAGGGCCTTTTGCTTTCTGTCTCCGACAAGGATCAAAAGGCTGTATGGGGCCAAGTTAGGTTAGGGTACTAGAACTGTCACAAATGAAAAAACTTTTCTCATATTTTGTTAGGAAGTATAATTGTAACACAATAATACTCATACAAACTGCCCGACAAACACATTACAATTTTAAATTCATTCTAATTCTTTATTAGTTGCTACAAAATCATTACGGAGAAGAGCTATCTTTGTATTGAATAAATTCTTTGGGAAAGTTGTTTGTTATCATGAGAACTTTCATGTGTTTATCGGTCACTAATTAGCAATCACTGATATACTTTAATTATTCAGATAGTTATACCTTCAACTTGCATCTACCACTGCAAGCATTAAAAGCGTTAGTTTTATGTGTCACCGAGAATTTTCATGGAATGGTTGAATTCACAATCGAGGCCCGATGTAATAGCTCACACCAGTCACCCTTCGATACGGTCGGCATGTTAGGTACAGGTTGATTGATTAACATGCCAAATCCGACCAAAAGGACTAATGGGCTAGAGCGGCCCTTTCTCGGCGTTCGTATTATTCGCTTTTTACATCATTTGATACGTTTCTGTTTATTGTGGTTTGACTAGGGTAAGCGACATTGTTTTTGCGTGTATGACACGTAGACATCGAGTTTTGTTCGAAAGCTCGGAACAACCCGTTTTTCCAGATAATTTTTAGTGCCCAAAAACCTCCATATATCATATTTCATTTCATTTCATTAGAGCCGTTTTCGAGAACTCAAATCATAATATAGAAATATGGCTCGTTTGAATTCGAATATATTACAGTTACAATAATATTACATACATACGTATCGAATAGATAACTTCCTTTTTTGAAGTTGGTTAAAAGTTAAATAATCTCTATACATAAAAAAAATATCTTTTACTTTTTAGATTTCATCCATCTTTTTTTTTAAGTTTTCTAATACTCTGTAAAAGATTCATACGGAAAAGAATTTGGAAATTGCGTAGAAAATTCAAGAAAACACTTAACGGGAAGGATATTCGTCGGGTACGCGGGTGAAACCGCGGGGCGCAACTAGTATTAGGAATACCTACAATTGGCATTATTTTAGTTGGATTTTAGTAGTTTGTTTTCCGTGTCAGATACATCTACTACGGTTGACATGCGCAGTAGCTAGCTGAACAACCGAACTATTGCTGACGTAATTCACTAATAGTTCGGTCGTTCAAACAGCTACTCGGTCCCTTTCAATCAACAGTGTTTTCAAAGATTCCAGTATAAATTATTTATGAAAACAATTAGGTATATAAGGGCTTTATCATACTAGCGGTTTGCGAGCGTTTTCAAAGCGGAACGGTTGCGCAACGAACACGCCGCGGTTGCGCAGCGAAGACTTCGCGGACGCGTGGCGATCACGCTACGTTTCCGTCGCCTGTGCGCGGCGAGTTCGCGACGTACACTCGGCAACATAATGGATTCCAACGAGGAAACACTGCTGTTAGCCTCGTTACTTCGGAAACGAAACCGAAAGCATCGACGAATTTGGGAGGATCCATTCACTACTACTTTGTGCTGTTATTCAAAAGAATAAAAAATAAATAATTTTAAAAACATTTCGTTCCTATACCTGCGAATGTCAAGACCTACATTTTATGAGTTTTTGCATCTGATTCAAACTGACTTCGGAGGCCGTATGCAAAATTTTACCGATTTCGCTGATTTACGTGATTTTACGGTTAAAATACTGTTTTTCTATAAGTTTTAATACACAACATGAAATATCATTTCATTTATTATCTAATAAACGAGCTACTTTTTAATTTCATTATTTAATTTTGATTAATCGACCTCAAACAGGCGGCTGTTTTTGACATTTTGCTATAAGAGGTTTAGAATATCACATATTTATGAATCGTTTTGCCGTCTAAACGGTATGAAAAAAAGACAGTTTATTGTTATGAAAGTCTTCTATAAAATAAACGGAGCACTTTTTATCACTTTAATATAATAATTTTGAGTAAAAAAAAATTTAACTTAGTTAATTTTTAGAGAAAATGGGCGAAGAATTGCTTTTGATTTCGGCTGCTTAGAACTGTCGTTCATTAAAATTATAACAACATAAATTAAATTCAGTAAAACAACAAGCCATTTCCTAAAAAAAAAATTAAAAGTTCAATAGTTTCGCAATAAAAAATCTTTTAAAACAACCGAAATCTCGCACTAAATAAAATAATAAAAATTCAAAAGCTCATTCATTAGATCATAATTAAAATGATATTTTAGGTTGTGACGCTCGGAATCCGCTAGTGTGATAAGGCACTAAGTCTTTCAATTCAAAAAAATTACCAGTGATTTTCTTCTCTTTATAACAATGACACGCTGTATATTTTTTTTATAGTTTCTTTCTACAACAATATTTTAATTCGATTAGAGTTTGGATTCGAACAAGTCTTATACTGAGATTAAATCACAAATTACTCTAGAGTTATTTGAACATTGCGTTTAACCAAGTCTTTTTCCAAGAATAACTCGAGAGTAATTTCGTTATACAGCCAATATACATGGAGTTAACATGTTCTCCGAGAGTATTTTAATGGCGGCTGCATACTGGACGGTTAATAATCTTCACAATGAAAGTTCATAATTGTAATCCAGTTGACGTAAGACTTCACTTTGTACTTGAGAACAAAAATTTGGATGGGTTTCATTACTCTTGAGTAACAAAACATAGAATAGAATAAACGATAGAAAAACGCTTAATTATGAAGGTATACGCGGAATTAGTTAAGTCTATACTGGTGTTATAATGACATTTGGCCCAATCGCGCCACTAACATACCTAAGTCTAAGCGATTCAAACGAGAACGAACATTTTTAATTTTCTTCTAATTTTATAGATATTGAGGACTATGACACGATTATCTTCAATATGCGTGTAGTTGAGAAGTTCTGAGCCTAGGGTATTAAAAGTGTGTATAAAATCCTCTGCCATCTGCTATATTATTTCGGAAACATTACAATATCAAGTTTTTGACCTTGGCAATATTTTCCCATGCCCGAACGAGAGCCGCATTTCATGGACCCTGAGTTCCTACCCTAGAATAATCGAACCAAACTATTAATTATATTTAGATGTTAGGTAATTTGGTTAAAGTAATATTATTTCATTTATTTTTGAATTTAATTTATTTAATATACTGAGAAAGTTATAAAATATCATTCATAGTTTTCAAACACAAAGAGATAAATCAAGACGGTTACAAAAGATTGTCCCTTTCGCAAAGTACCACTATCTTTTACTCGAGATTTGTGCTGGCATATCTAATATCCTAACAGTGTTTCCACTTTCCGATATCATTTTAGCTTGTGGTTATATTTCAAAGTGAAATGGTTATCGACTGCCAAAATTATGTAATGTCTAAAATATATATTTTTTATTAAGACATTTTTCTCGTATACAAAAGTAACAATGGTGCATTCACGCTACGCGAACCGAGCACGAGCCGAGCCACGAACGAACAGAATTCGTTTGTTGCTCACGATGTCAAGTGTGGACGTACAACGAGCCTACAACACGAGCGCGATGCGAATCCTGTGTTCGTGAAAAAACTGACACACTTGGTGCGTCCACGCTACGCGAACCGAGCACGAGCCGAGCACATGTGGAGCACGGATTCGCGTAGCGTAGACGCACCAAGTGTGTCAGTTTTTTCACGAACACAGGGATTGACGTATTGACGGACATTCGTCTCGCGCTCGACTGCGCTACGCCGATTGTCAGTTTTATCACGAAAACAGGGATTCGCATCACGCTCGTGCTGTAGGCTCGTTGTACGTCCACACTTGACTTCCAGAGCAACTAACGCATATAAGCTAGGCTCGTACTCGGTTCGCGTAGCATAGACGCATGTAAAGTAAACCTATGGCTCTGAGTCCTGAATTATCCTCATTCGTTTTTACAACTTTTATCACTGTCTATTTACTGATTGTACGTAACGATTATTGATTTTTGGGCGATTGGCGCAAAAAGTGCACACCCATTTTAAATTCATCAAACTGTAACTTTTTAGGAAAATAGTTATGATTTGTTGGAAAATTAAAAGTGCAAAACGCGACTTGCCGTTTTGTATTTTCACAATTAAACAAATCACTTCAATGCATTTTCAACATCACTGCACCTTGGACGATATTAAAAAGTCAGAGGTGCCGATTTATACTGTTTTCAGGATTAGAAGATATCGGTGACATTTCACATTTTCCGGTTCACTCATACTACTTGCGAGTAACTAATATAATATTTTACAAAAAATATTTTGATTTCCATTTTATATCATTGCAAAAATACAATATATATCGCTATACATAACTAAGAAATAATTTCAGCACATTAATATAGATTGATAATTTTAAAAATTAAGAAATAGGATATCCTTAAAATACTTGCTGCATGAAACGGTACATTTACCTATAGTGATTGACAATGTTTGATCCACAGGGAAATTCAAAAAAGTATCGATATATGTTATATCGATTATTTTTGAATAGGTTTATCAATATCGAAATATTTTTAATAACCTACCAAAAATGTCTATATATTTGTACGATATCAAAGAGAGAGAATATTCTAACATTACTAGGTAAATATAAATTATCAAACATAATTTCTCATAAATCCTGTAATAATTATCTGAAATTAAGAACGACGATAATAATACAGTATGATACATGTGTACAAAGTTGGTAATTACACACGAGGCGGTATTAAGCAGTAAGACAGTGATAAGGAAATATAATTTGGAAAATAAAATCACTAAAATGAAAATCGATTAGACTTTCTTTATTAACTTTCTCGATACAACAAAAAAATCTATTGGATATCGTTAAGGCGCATGACTATAATTGTCAAAAGTGAACTGTCACCGATATCTTCTAATCCTGAAAACAGTATAGTTGTAAATCTCAAAAATTACACCTAGTTTATAGTTACTGGTAGCTCGAATACTTATATCGGAGTAACTATGGGAAAACCGAGGAGCCCGTGGTTTATAGGAGGGACACGCTCTTAGGTAGATAAGCGAAGACGGCTAGGCAACCGCAAGTAGCGACCACAATCGAACGTCAGCTCAGCATATAGCTACTATAGGAATGTCATAATAGCCAATACCTAATTACAATCTATTTATATTAGTATAGCTACTTATTAGTAAAGTAAGTCAACAACATTTGGCAACGTAGCGGCGCGTAACATTATTACGTTCACAGTCATCGTTACATATACTGGGTGTTGTTTTGGTCAGCGACAAGCGACCTAGGAGCGGTAGTACAAAATATATATTCCCCAAAAATGGACTTAATTCCATTAAATACTGTAAATATGTTGAGAAATACCTTATTCAATTTGAAATAAAATTACCGCAAAGTATGGTTACTAGGCACGTGCACAGACTAGAGCTAGGCGCAAGCCGCCATCGCCCTACCCCTTTACTCCCTCGTACTCCCGTTGAGTATTATGTCTACACTTTAGCTCATTACATGATTTTCAATTTTTTTTTTTTTTATTTTTATTATTAAAAAAAAATAAAGTATTTTTTTTATATTTTTTTTAGCACCAGTATCATTTGTATAATCGACCCTGAGTCGCTCGTCGCTGACCAAAACAACGACCTGTATGTACCTAATTCAAACTTAACAAAAAGCTTACTTTCATTCATATAAAAACATTTTAAAGAAATTAAATTTAAACTAATAGGCCACTATTTAGTACTCTAACAATAAAGTTAATTAATTGTAGGTGAGTACGTAGGTACTAGACGTAGTCGTAAAAGACAGTAGTACCTCAGAGTATATAAATACTACGTACAAGTAGTACTTTTACATCCCTCGCCACCACGCTTACGGTAGATTACGATCGGGATAGCAGGTAGGTACCAGATAATATTCCTTTTCCTAAACTGTCAACTACATATTGATTATCCTTATACACACACATATATATTAATTGTTAAACTTGGGGGTGTATGTACCCCCCACCTTTACTTTCAGAATTTAATGTTTCTAATTTTGTTAAACCCCTAGTTGGCGGCTGTGCAGTTTACCGCTACTGCTCAGCAAACCACGACCACGAGCTCGCAGCTAAGCGGCAGGCGCCGATCCGCCGGCAGACCGATGCCCAGTCGCCACGATCCCGAAGAATTCTCTGAAGCACCCTCTAAAGTGATCAGTAAGTAGATGATGAAATATATTTGCCTAAAATATGGAAGTTGGAACAGTAGGTTGACCACTAGCCTACCTCCACCAATTCGCAGTGGGCACGCGTGGTGGAGTATTGCCCATTCTCTTTCACACTCATTTGTGAAAGGAGGCCTGTGCTCAGCAGTGGTACGTTATAGGCTGATGATGATGGAAGTTATAAACTAAACAGGACTTAAAAAATATTTTATTTTATTTTATTAAGATAAAATCCACAGCTCTTATTACATCACTTACAGCCAATAACGGTTAAAATTTTTGATTAAAACATAGTTTTTAATTAGTTAAAATAAAATGCATTTTATGTTTGGTGGTATATCTTTCGAAAATAGACATTTATAAAATAAAATATCGGCGGTATTATGGTAGAAAATACTTTCTGATATCTTTGCTCATTCTGATTCTAATAAAATTAAAACCATTTTTTTTGCATCTAGATTTGTAAGATGTTTGGAGATACTAAGGTCACAATGCCACCAAAGAATTTCTGAAACTTCTTAGGTCTCTATTCTAGAAAGTCAATCAATGCTCAAGTCAAGTTATAAGTCGATATTAAACTAGTTGAATTTGGAACCTGCACCAATGACATCAGGTTTATTTTCGATTAACAAGATCTATTCTTAAGACTTGATCTGAGTTTTGTTCTCGTCCTATATTGAATCAAATGACAGGTAAGACAGACGAAACACGGCACGCATTAAATGTGAAACCAAAAATCTCTGCTCCTATCACGTATAGGTAACATATACGCCACATATGTGTGATATGCATAAAAATGCAAATATGCCTCAACATTTCATTGAACACATGCGCATTTATGCAAAGACAAGTGGCTTCAGTTTGCTAATGGCAGCGATCCGTCCGAACTTCTTTTACGTCTGTGAGGTAAGATAGGTTTCGTTTGAAACTTTAGTTTCACAGGCTTCGCTTTTTTGAGGCTGTTGATCATTTTATTTATTTAACATAAAGGTCATACAAAACATTCGAGATATTCGGATGAATATTTTCTTAAAGGGCAGTTCTTTGACTTGGTACACAGTGTACACAGTAGGATACAGGGGTGTTACATAATATTATAACGATCCCATATTTTCCCCTTTAGGGGTAGAATTCCGCAGCGGCTTAAACCCTGTCCAAAAGCGGCGATTTCTGCCCTCCTGGACAGGCACTTAATTAGTCTGCGCATTGATCAGTCAGTCAGTCATAAATCATTTTCAGATATACATTTTGACAACTTATCACGGGAATTTTAAAGCCTTTGATTTTAATAACGTTGATTTACGTGTTTACTGACCGTATGACTACGTTAGTATTACCTATTCTGTGTAAACCGTTATGCACCTTATTTAAAACTATATAATGTTCAACAGCATCGGTATTGTCGAAGCCCAGCCGTTCTGCCATGAAGAAACATGTCCAGTTTCCTGACGAGCAAAGTGTTATTGATGAAGCAACGGAATTCGCACCAGAGGCAGCATCTGTTGAAGAGAAACCTGGTAAGACAAATTAAAGTCGTTTTAAATTGCTTCTAAAATTGACATTAGAAACAAGTCATTGTAATCTCTTTTTCGAAATATTGGTAGAATTATCATTGCAGTTGTCGAGAATGTACTTACTACCTCAGGTAGGTAAATGTACCTGTCTAATTAACAATCTGAAACCTATAGTGAATGCAAGCGTAGCTGCATATATTGCTTTATTAGCTTCAAAGTTGAACTCTATGAAGATAGAGCTGCAAACTTGAAAGGACGTGCAATTTGTGTTTACACATTGACACGAGAAATGCCACAAATTCTCTCGTGAAGTACGTTTTGAGTAGGTACATTCTCTAAACTTCTTGTAGCGAAAAGAATTTTAAGGAATAAAATTGTATCACTTAAAATAGACCCAACAACCACTTAAAGTACCTAAATAAAATGGCCAAGAGCACAAAACTGATCAACAATTCTTACAAATGAATGAGAGCTTTGTTTCATATACCTAATTTTTTTATACTAATAAGGTAACTAACGTTGCTAATAATACGGCCCACCTAATGGGTAGCGGTCACCCGTACCCTACTGACGCGTGCAACAGTACGGCTATCACTCGCGCGTTGCCCACCCTACTACGATGACATAGTTGTTGCATAATCAAAAATATAAACCTCGAAGTAGGATACGTAAATGTAAAAAATGCATATAAGCTTTTACGAAAGGGAATAGCAGATACAAAATTGTCAGGCGATGTCAGCTCAATGGTTGATACGTCGAAGGCCAGTGTGACGAATGTCGTGGGTACGGATCCCACAATGATGTTAGCTTACGAAGAAGGAAAACATCGTGAGAATAAACCATCACGACACACAACCAGCACAGCACGGTGAAGGCTTACTTTGTGTTACCTACTCGGCTTGCTAACACCCGCAAATTGAGAATTTGTCGCCAAGCACCTACCGCTGTATTCCGGCCAGCAGGACTTCTGGGCAAGGTCCTAACTAGCGTATTATCACAGATGAGTTGAATCTTTATTTAATTTCTATCTTCTTATAGTTAGGGCTGCCACCTTTCCGGATTTAACCCGGAGTCTACGGTTTGAATGGTGCATATCCGGGCTTGGTGCATATATGGGTTTAACATCGATATCTCCGGGTCAGACCGGGCGGAATTATTTTCGGTGTTTTGAGCTTTTTTAAAAACTTAATTGAGCCAGAAAATATGCTAAAACGCAAACGCTAGGCCGACTATCAATGAAATGAAGGCAAAATCTATATTATAGCATCGTCTCCGTATGTGGTAGTTTACTATAATATAGGTAATATAGATAGCCATAGATTAACATAGGGCATGGTTGCTGAAATATACCGCTGTGTCGGTCGGACAGATGGGTGAAATCGTAACAGGTTCTATTATTACGTTTTTGTTTCGGAATCCTAATAAGGTTAAAAATTAGAAGACAGGTATATAAGTAACATGACGAGTAGGTTGGTACTACTGCCGTTTGTTACCCAAATTGATTGACTGTTACCAATAAAGATTTGACAGCTGAGGGAAAAGAAACAGTCGCGTGTTTGAAATATTATTCAACTACTGATTAATGATTATTATCTGCTATTATTATTGAATACAGTCACAGAATAATTAATAGTAGACTATGGACGCGCAGAAGGTTTGCAAAAGAAGCGATACATTAATCAACGCTCTGTCTTTTATATAAAGCTCGATAATTTTTCTAGTCCCGTTACAGAGGTAAAAGACCTGCTAATATAGATTCAGAGCTGTATGCGGAAGTATGTGTAGGTGTCTTGCAATTGTCTGTACATTCGACTTCTTTAATTTTTTTTATTACGTTCGAGGGATAATTTTTCTACTTACCAACAAAACCATTCAAACACTCAAGCACTCGAACAATCCCAAAGCGGTAAATGCGTGATGTACTTTATTCCAAAATATTGACAAAAGTTACGTACCTACTACTCCATATCTATTAAAGGCATATCTCTCTTTTTTACGATCGGATGCATAGGAATATTGATAAGTGTTGCAAGCAACCAGTGCTTGCAATGTAGGTACATAATTACCCAACTGAAGCGTTGTGAATCTTCGTTCGCACAGAAAAGAAAGTATGGCCCCGAAAATTAACGAAAGAATGCTTAAAACTTAAAATCAACCTTAGATTAGACCACTACTATAAGGTTCATAATACACTGCAGCTGTTAGTTCCGTCTCACTCGAAAGTCACGCCCTTCCGCACGGCGCGCGCTAACATGGCGGCAGCTGCCGACCAATAGCGGTTTCCCGCGTTTGAAAATGTATCTTCTGCGCAGGTTCATCGGTAAGCCATATCAGTTGGGTACTACTGTACTAATAATAATAAAGCCTTTATTTCCCAATATTACAATTAATTTCATTTAACAATACAATAACAAATTTTATTCAACATGTATATTTTATATTGATAATTAAATTATAATTTTTGAACTTTATATAAATTTATTTCAAGAAATATTTATTGGGTTGCCCATCTCTGGACATAGGCCTCCTCCAACCTTTTCCAATGCTCCCTGTCTTTTGCTTGGTATTACTGTATTAGGTACCTAATAATTAAAATTAAACTTAGGTAACAACAATGCAACAACTACCTCTCAACTTAACGTAACGGCCCGTATAGGTAGTTAGCAGGATTTCAATTATTATTTCTGCTTTCGATTTCAACCGTATAGTATGTACTATGTATACCTAAGAACTCGGGACCAAAAGCTTTACGTACCTTCCGAAGCACCGAAAACGCTCGATTTGAAATACCACTAGGCGGTCACCCATCCACCGACCTCAACGGTGGCTTAACTTTGCCGATCGATTAAGAACGGCTAATTATGCTAGACCACGAGCGCTTCCTCCTCTCTTCCTGCGCTTATGTATATGCTGTGTCTCAAATTGTCCGTTTATTGTCAGAAGGTCGTATCAGCTCGCTGTGGATGGAAGTCGAAGTTGAAGCTCCAGTGCCGGAGCGCTGACGCCGGAGGAGCGAGCAGTACTACCGGCCGGTGTTGCGCTCGCGTCTCGAACGCCGCAAGTTGTCCGCCGCAGGAGTACCGCACGCAAGAAACAAAGATCACAAAGATTCCTATTTGTAAACTGATATAGTATGGAAAAATGAAAAATCGCCTTAAAGATACGATCAGAATATTGATATTTCTACGAAAAAGTAGTTATTACCTTACTAAATTCGAAAGTGCAAATATTTTTCTCCAATCACAAGGTAGGTATGACTTTTCTGTTTCGGGAATATTGTTTATTACCTGTAGGTACATATCTTAATTTGCAAAGTCCATCTACCTTAAGAACATTATAATAACAATCCATCAGTCTCGGGAAAGTAATTGAATAAATTAAAGGGGAAATAGGAACTCGCGTAAGTAATAATGAATAATTAATAACGAGAGAACATTTCTTTGAACATATTATCATATCATTATGACGACTAAGTAAAGTATACCTATTAGGGGGTGCAATCCGGCCCGATTCCTGAAGATCCGAACGAATCCGACTGCAGGATTAATCCCATCACAAATATTTTGCCTTTAGTCAGTAAACAAGCTTACGGCCCGCCTGATGGTAAACGGTTACCATATGGACGCTTGCAGCACACGAGTCATAACTCAAGCGATACCGACCCATTCCCCCTCCCCAATAAGCTCTGGTGACCTTGCTCACGCGCAAGAACATAACATAGCTGGTCGCGCACACGACCAGACAAGAAAGACCTGCTAGAGTTAAAATTTATATGGAACAGTAACTAAATGACAGTTAATATTAAACCTTGTGTCTTATACGTCCCAGTGGCATTTCGCGCACAATGGCCACACAAACGGTCTGTATAAGGCGCTCGAAGGGATAGCTGCGGTATTTTGTAAGGAGGTACTTACGTACGTGCCAGTCGAGCTGCTCTTGGAGCGAATAAGCGCTAAGCTATGCTCTACCTCTCTGATACTACTTTCACGTTTATAATATTACTAGCTTGCGCCCTGCGATTTCACCCGCTTTCCAAAGGCATGTTTTATTTTCCCGTGATAAAAAGTCCTGTGTGTTAATCCAGAAAAAAATCTATCCATGTACCAAATTCCATTCAAATCCGTTGAGCTCTTGAAGCCTAATTGAGGCACAAATATCAGATCCGGATTACCGGATCCGTTTTTCCGGATTGCAATGCCACCTACCCATATTATCTACTTTCCTAAATTCGACAGAAAAACACTGCGAACATTATCAACAATTCAAAGGATCTAAATAAAAAAAAATATGGGCAAAAATTGTAATGATTTTAAACAAGAGCAACCTTAAATTTATTAGAAATTTAAGGTTACTCTTGTTAAAGTACAGTAGTGTAGGTTAAAGACAATTATGTGCGCACCTATTCGAAGAACTTCTCATACTCAATAGGTAGGTAGGTAGTAGTACCTTTCGCACACATCACCGCACCGGTAACTGTAACTGCCACTTCCTTCCTACTTCCGACTTTTTGCTTCTTGATTCCGGACTTAAAAACACCACTAGGGTCACAGCTAGGGTACTCTATGGGTTTGTATTACTTTAAGGTTCATTTAACTTACTTTAATGTTACTAAAATAAATATCAAATCAATCTAGAGCTATTGTTATTGCTTAGGGTTGCTAATGCGTACCCTTGAACCGATTTTTGAGGCCATCGACCGTCTGACTGTTTAGGTGAGTGCACTGAAGGTACCTATGATTAAGTTTTGAAACTAAATTGAACTTTGTTTTATACTGTTTTAGCTCAGATACTTTAAGACGTACCTGCACCTATATTATTTTTTATGATCACAAGGACGCTCGCTGTCGATATGACCTCTCCACTATCTATGCTCCCACCGGCTCCCACTATCGCTCACTATTCCTCAACCCTTCCAATACCTATACCAGTCCGTAACCTCTAACTTATATTACTCCCACTTATCTAGTGTTTCGTAAGTCAGATGGTTCCTAACGGAGTACCTTTATCAATTAAGTGTATTCCGAACCGGTGGTAAATTCAACTGTATGTACATAACGTTCATAAGTGCCTTACTAGGGCCTAAACTGAATAAATGACTTTTTGATTTTGATTTTGATTCTATAAGGAAATTATAAAAATCTTATCCATAAAAAGTTCATTGAAATGCACTAAAAAAGTTGAAGTGAAGAATGCACTTTTTTTTGCTATTAGCCTCGACGTGCTGTAAATAGGGATTTAACTTTTAAATCGGAACAGATAGTTATTGAGACTATTTTAGTTATTTATATTTCTATGCATAAAAATGCTAAGATTATTCCTGCCAAAAATATGGACGTAATTTAGGAGAGCGCGCGTGTATTTTTATTGGTGGAATTCATAAATTGGAGTACCTACCTACTTATCAATTTTATTGGCCAACGTATAATACCAGAGATATCCTCAAATAAACCCATCTGCATAAAATGAAAGATCTTCGCTTTATTTTGTATCTGAAATACTTACCTAAAATTGATTATTCTTACGGTAGTATTTATTATTTGACGTTATACCTTTTCTACGAAATCGAAGTTGCCGTTATACTTAGTTATTCCGCTATTGTCCAATGTGATCTACGTACAAAGATGATTTATAAGAGGAGTTAGTTGTCAAGTTGCTCGCTTGATTTATTACCGGGATAATAAATCTCAGATTTCTTCGTAGGCAATTTCTATCTAGTTTCCTACATTAACTCGATTTCAGTAGATTTAAACAATGGTAGATTACATTAATGTTTTCCTTTTTTACGGCTTCCGGGTTTACTATTTTAAGACATTTACAATGTCGTCTTATGACTTTTATTTAACCGTAACCTATTTTTCAAACTTTATCCCGGTTTCTTTTTATGAATTTATTTAAAAAGTCCTTGAACTTCTTTTATACAGTTTCGGATGAGCTATATATAGGATCTATGAAATTGAGGTTAGCATTGCAACATATTCATGTAACGTACCAGTAGACAATATGTTTTGTAAAGTGCTGAATTTTTGTATGATCTAATACTTTTAATATTTCGTGAAATAATTTTCTCTTTCCCGAAAGTTTTTAGTCGAAATGTTTTTTTTTTCAATATTTCCAACCCGCTCTCTTAACCTAAATTGCCTGAAAACCTCGGAAATTTTATTTTCTCCCATCGATTAGTAACACAAATTCACTTCTAAAAAAATGTAGGGCGATATGTTTAGTCTCTTTTTTAATTGGTTACGAAATCTTGTCTGAAAATCGTGTTCTCTCGTTTTCCGGTATCAGATCTATCATTAAACTGCATTCTAAAAATTATGACAAAAATTTTGGTCGTGAAATCTCACACTAAGTACTATCATATAAGTATATATCTCCAATTTTATATTTTATCTAATTTTATATTTCTATCTTAAAGGCGATTTGAATGAAGAGTGAACAGGGTACCTTAATATGAAGCTAGTCATGATTGTAATATAGTCGGTAAAACCTTATTGTAAAGTGATATTGTAATGGACCGGTGCCAAGGTATTTATAGTAAGTAGATACGTTTCCTGCTTGCAGGTTGATAATGGATTTTGAATACAATATTACTTACAGAAGCTATGACTTACGACAGTACTCCTATTTTCCAATTTCCTTAATATATCAATCAATTTGTTTGGAAGTTTATAAATTACCTACATACTTATTATTATGAAAATAGGAATATTGTCAGAGGGCATGTTAAGAAAAGATTGCTTTGGGACAGTTATATACAGTTGAGGATCTAAATATGTATACACTTTACGAAATTCAAAAGTAATTCTTCCTGTATAATATCTCATAATTTCAATCAATAGTTTAAGATAAAATCGATGTTGAATTTCACTAAGTGTATACATTTATGTCCTCGACTGTACTCGTAGTAGCTTTGACACGGAAACCCAGATACCTATCTGATCATTTATCAGGGGTATCACAAACAGAACCCAGGCTAGCCAGTGGACTAAAATATCGTAATATTTAATCAACATTATACCTATAGATAGGTATGTATTAAAAAGGTACTTTTAAAAAAAAAGTATAATTAAGTACCTACTTAGTTAATTATTAGGTATTTGTGACAACGATAGATTCAGAAAATATTTAATAGCATTTATACGAGTGGATTATTTAAGCAGTACCTAATTATATACCTTACCTTACCTTTAAATACTTCGACATTAAACACATAGTGATGTTAAAATTGTTAGCTAGGTATACGAAACCCTTTCAGGCATTAATTAGAAACTATTTAAGAAATGACCATTGACACTGTAGAGGTGCTATTGCTTATTCGAGATGAGATAATGGAAGCTTATTTACTTATACTCTATTCTGAGTTTCCGACCTACTCGTTTATGACCAAAAATTATTAGACACTCGATGTAAAACAGAAATCAATACTATACGTATCACAAATAAGTACGTACAGAATCGTTGTTCACAATAAGCAGGCCCGGATCTATGGGGGGCAAACAGGGGCACCTGCCCCGGGCGGTAGTTTCAGGGGGCGCCGAAATCATAATGTTTGAAAACTTCTGGTTTATGAAACCAGAAGCGCCTAGCATCCAGCGCACCATGTTCTATCGACTATTCATTTGATTTTAAAACGCCCACTTGGTTTTAATCATATTTATTTTCTAAATTATTTTTAACAAGGGGGCGCCACAATCAAGTTCTGCCCCGGTTTGAAAAATCCTAGATCCGGGGCTGAATAAGTATATTTTAAAATTAATGTGGTAACTTGAAGTAAAGATCTAAACTATAACGATAAGTAAAATTGTAAATTATCTATTTCACAGTCGCATTGTACCATGATTGTTATATAATATAGCTTAAAACGGTGTAACTTATAAAATAAATAAATGTATTATTATTATTATCAATGATTACTATAAACTGTTATATTCTGTACATTGAAATTTACGACAATATGTGTGCTTCATCCATCTCCATTTTTATACTGATACCTAGCTGAAATAAATAATCTACCATAAAAAATTAAGTACCTACTTTGCCCACACGTATCTGTTAGAATAGGGACTAAAAAGGAAGCTAAAGCAATATTGCTAATGGGATTATATTTTTTGAGTTTCTCAGTAATTCCATTTTTTTTTTTGGTTCAATTCTTTAAAAAAACGGATTTAATGATTGCATAAGATCCGCTCTAAATTCGAAAGAATTAATTTTATTAACAATTAGCTTCCTTTTTCACTGTTAGTGCAATAGGCAGTGGTGGCGATTCTGTTGTAAATCGCACTTAACTAATTTTAATCACATCGTATCTCTTTCTTACAAACATTTGCTGTCAACTTAGTGAAACTCACAGAAATAGATATTTTCTGTGGTGAGACTAAATTAGCTTAGTTGTAGACAACAGAATCAGCACCAGTGCTCGTAATTTAGTCAGATAACTATGTGCTTTCCTACGACAGTATTAATTAGTTAAATAATATAAGAAATGTATTAATTGAATAAATTATATTTTGAAACTGATAATGAAGTATTTAGTTGAATAACTTTAAGGAAACCTGCCATGCCCTGTATAATTTTCATAACTTTAAAAATGGACTTTAAAAATATCAATGCATCCAATAAGCCACATTTTTTCTGTTTTACGATGTAACACAATATTCATAGTGTTCCAGTAACTAGTTATTTTTTATTTACGTCTTATTTACGAGAATCATAAAACCCAATATCGTCACTCAATGTCTGAAAAAAAAAAATGTTAAATTAAAAACCACACAACTAAGTCACAGAAAATACAGGTGTGTACTTTCTCGTTTTTATTATTATTATTACTATAATGACACTGCCAAATAGTTACTTGAATTAAGTACGCGTAGTGGAACTATGCTTTGTAGCATAGCTACCCATAAATTACTTCATATTACAATTTTAAAACCACTATAGTACCTAGTGTAGGCAACAACCCCGTGTTATATTATTCTTACCCTACTAAGATTATGTATGAATAGGTACTACAAGTAATTATTTCGTAGAACGTTAAATTTAAGTTATTTTTGGGAGTTGATAAAATAGCAATTATTATTCGAAGATTCTGAATAGATTTCTTTAAAAAAGAGATAACTGACTGTTAGCTAATCCCAGGTGAATTATTAATATTCATGCTTCTTATAGACATGCAAATAAAAAACTTTCAATTGTGTTAATCGTTGTTATTGAATAAACTGTTTTCATTGTGAATTTGGATTTTATTTCTGATCATTTAACACACACAGGTAGGAAACCATGTTGCGGTTTCATACAAGTTTTTATATATTTGATTAACATTATCGTTAAAAATATGTGCTGAATTTTCTGATTCTTTCAGCGAATAGGTATATCTGTTTCGATTTGAAAGTTAAATCCATATTTACTGCACGTCGAGGCTCATAGAAAAGATTTGCTAAAGTAATTTCTTCTTTAGTGCAATTTCAATGATCCTGATTTCGAATAAGCTTTATATAATTCCCTTGTCGAATTGATAAAGGTACTCAGTTAGGTACCTTCTTACTTACAAAACACTAGATTAGTGGGAGTAATATATAAGTCAGAGGTTACGGACTGGTAGTCAGAGGTTAAGAACTTTAGTTTTTCGAAACTAACTTGGATGAAGCATGGATTTATATAAAATAGGTACTAAAAACGATTATTAAAGAAGTTACAGTTGATCCATGGAGCCTAAGGTGTTTCAAACAATTACTTAAGGTACCTATTTTAAAAGTTTTGTCGACCCGTCCTGCCGGGCCACCATCGCAGAATACCTATTTAATTATAAGTTTGCATAATTTGAAATTATACATTTACCCCCTTATTCATAATAAAGTTATCCAACGTTGATTAGCTAAAATTCCAGGTGACAATTGGTGATCGAAAGAGTGAGACGGGGAACACTCGACTATTACACTGATTTAGTTAAAAAGCCATTACGAATAAGGGGGTCAGTCAGTTCAGTATATACCTAATTGAGAAATATAATATAGAAAAAACTAATGAAGAGTTTATTTGTTACCTACTCATTTTTATTTATATTTCAATAGATAGATTTAAAACTACCTATATCCTTTGACTGTTTGGCGATCCGCGCGGGCGAGGGAAACAATAGAAATCAATTGTTATTTTTAACCGGAATTCAAAGGAAATTATAAAAACAATTATATACCTACCTACTAACATGGAAGAAAAGGTAAGCGCCAGCTCTTTGGTCTCCTGTAAATATCAATAACTCGTTTGCATAGGTACCTACTACGAGAATATTTAATCGTTAAAACTTGTTGTCAAGAAATTATAGATTGCTATTTTCTTTTATCTGATTTTTGTGCAGAATAGGTACTCCATATGAAATAAAATGTACTGATTTATTTTCTAAACCATCGACCACCGACTAACAAATTCTGATATTGGTGCCACATTCTGGGAGTGGGAACAAATCTGTGCTAGGTGATCTAGTTGAGATACGCGATTTCTTTTATTTACGTAGAGCTGATTTTGCAATGGCCAGGTAGGAGGTAGCTGTAAATTTTTAATTAGAACAGGTATTGTAGTCTTATCAGTGTAATAGCTTATCTGAAGTTTATTATAGCGATAGAAAAATCGGTCCCTGGAATTATAATTACTAATATAATTATCCTTGGCGGTCACCCTGCTAGAACTGCGCTGCGTTATTTCATTAGAATTTCAGTTATTGAAATTGCACTGGTTTTATGAAATTTATTGACATTTAACAGGGTGTTGGACAGACAGGTAAAATATAATCGAATTAGGTATCTACCGAAATAGGTCGTGGTCATACAAGTGGACCAAGAAACGGAGCTCGGTCGCCCAAACACTGACGTATTTATTCCCATAAATCGATTTGTTAAATAAAACACTTCTTAATGTAAATAATGTGATTATATTCTTAAATTATAATGGATACACTTGTTAAAGAAATTCGGTTTAACAGAGTTCTCACAGCATATACTTTTCGATGGTTATCTTTTGAGACATAAAATGGTAAGAACATAATTATTTATTTTGAATAGATACATTTTTATACATTAATATATTTATAACATAATTAATTATTTGTGCGCATGCAGACTCCGCACAGGTGTAATAAATACACGACATTTCCAATATACTATTCAGGTATTACACAAAATATCAAACACTACTTAATGTAAGTACTTGTTTGACAATATCATCAAATAATCTTAGTGGAATCAACGTTATTACATTTGTGCAGAGTCGTACACAATCAAATTGCATAATTTTTTGATAAATTATAATATTTATTAAGTAACGTTATAATCTTTAAGATTGTTCATTAATCAGATTAAAAGCTAGTTCCTTCGGATGTACTTAAGATTAGGTGTCGCAGATGCGTTACACGTGTCATTTTAAACATACCACCTTTCCTGGAAAAGCGTGTCTCACGCATGAGACGATAAATAAATTATACAATTTTCGTTTCTCGCAAATATTCTAAAGAATTAAAAAAGGGTCTAACTCAAAATAACATAAATAGAAAATTAAAAAATTGTAACATCAATATAGAAAATAAAAGTTGATTGTGTTTATTGATTCAATATTTAATTGATTTGGTGCAGCCTGTATACTTACGCGAGTCATTGCTGCGCAGAGAAATGTGTAAAACGTAAGGTGGTTTGCAAGAATTACTTCGAACTAACACAGTTCGAGGTAATTTTTGTAAACTAACTTTACGAGGTAAACTTTGTAAATTACATTTATATAATTTAAGATTTAATTACTTTTTGTCCGTTAATTTTGTATAACTATTTGTGGAATTGCAACTCCCAGACAAACCAGCATTGGTTTAAGGGGTGAAGAAATAATCTGTATATTTTCTTAGAACGAATAAATAGAAAAAATTTAATTACTACTAAGTTATTAACGTGAAAGTACAGTCAACGTAAAAAAAGATCATGAAAATAATTTTAACATAATTAAAACATCATTTGGAGTCGAATCTAAGGGGCTATCATAAAGAGCTCATTCACACAAGCGGAGAGCTTTGTTCACTAACTGAATTTAAATATCAGAAAGATTTTTTTGTTTTCATAATTATAGAAATTTTATATAGGTAAGTCAATAAAATAACTAAGACAAACAATCAACATTCAAACCTATTTTTTTCTAACATTTAATGTAATACCTAATATCTTACCATGTAACAATAAATAAGACGTAAAGAGCGTAGAACCTATCATTTTTCCAATTTTAATGAATCGATCAAGTAAAAATCTAAAAAAGGAAAGCAGTGAGTGATTTATGTTATATTTTGTCAAAGCATGTAATGAGTGAAAAATCAAAATTTTAATTCAATTTACTTTATTGTCAACGGGTTCAGTCAACGAAATAAAAAAGTAGAAAAAGCACGAGCAAGCGCCATCGTGCACTTAAAAAAATCAGTGACGAGAAATAAATAACCCACCACTAAAATACATATACGGTTATTGTGACATATCACTACATGTTATCCAGATATGAGTCTGAAGTATTAAGATAAAAGTATTTTTTTTGTTTAAAGCTTTTATTTGGATCGACAGTTCTAAATGAAAAAAGGCCAAGCATTCGTACAGCGTATCATTAATATGAAAGATTTTCAAAGAGTGCTTAACTGTGTCGTAACGAATAAAACATTTTTCGAAGAGAAAATCCTTAATGTATATTTACGTAAGTTATTTATAACGTCCAGCCACAGATATAGATATAGTTAGATAACGCAAGTATCACAATCTGTATTAAAACCAAGCGTGCCATTTTTTGACTACCTACTATTTCGTCAGAAGCACTATTTAGTGACGAAAAACCAACTCAAAAAACGTGGCACTTTTTGACTACCTACTATCACGTCACAAACGCTATTTAATGATAGAAAAAACCAAATCAATTCAAGTACACCGATGCAATGTGGGTGCGATAGTGGCCACGTTAAGCATTTTATGCTTAAATCGGGCACTAAATCTGGCACACGAAGTAGGTGCTCTTGCGTTATCTATCTATATCTGTGCGTCCAGCTTATAAGCGTTTACAATCAGAAACATTATTAATATTATTTTCTGAAAGGTCAAATATAATAAAAGTCAAAGAAAAAATATTCTTTATAATACGTTTTCACATATCCATAATACTATTGTTAACCTACCACAAAGAGATTAAATAATACAAGCATTTGCTCTCAAGGTAATAAGTAAGTTAAAGTAATCTCTATCGACCAGAAAATGGATGAATGTTAAGTTTTACAACTTGAATTACTTGCTTTTAAGCACATTAATAAATATATAAAGCTATATGTTTACGAGATATCTAAATTATATTTTTTTAACTACGTCTGATTATACGTCATAAAAGTTAAAGTTTTTCAAACTCTCAGAAAATAAAACTTTATATTCAGCCAAAAGCGTCGTAGATACAATTTCACAAAAATACACGCTAATTCTACCTCTAAAGAGGTAATAAATACGAGTGCCATATATTTATACCCTCGGATAGACGGTAATGTTCGTCAATTTAAGGGAATGAATCCTTTGGATTGATCTATCTACCTGCGATTGTACAAATGAGCGAACGACTCTCAATCACTGAATTGCTCGTTTTCGCAAAAAGGTGTATTCTATGTTTGTAAATCGTCGTGCTATATGGACATAGATTAAATTTTAATCAGTGTAGTGAAGCTCATGCCCTAATTTTCAATAATAAATTGATTTTATGGCAATTAGGTACAATATTCAATTCAGACTTTACTAAACTTACCCTGTTTCAAATAATTAAAATAATCAGTGGCAAGCATTTTATAACAATCGGCTGTAGACTGAAAGGAAAATTTGGGCAAGTCCAGTAAGCCTTTATTTTACAAATTACAGCCGTATCTCTACGTCTTTTGATTAGTCAGAGGTGTTAGCGTGTAATGGTCTAAACCGGCGGTATAGTCCAGAGTACGGCAGTCTTGTCAGCTGATGTGGAAAGAAACGAGAAGTCGTCCGGATGCCATCGGGCAGATATTACTTTGTCAGGGTGTCGGGCAACTGGAACGCTCGGTAAGGCGCACGTGAGGTCACCTGCGTCACAAACATATAATTATCGCATAATTTAAATTAATGCAATATGCATACGAGTAAATCAACTTAAGTATATAATAATAGGTCTGGCTATAATTTAGGCCCTCATAAGGCGCTGAATGTCAAACATAATTAACAGCCTTAACTGAGAAGAAAAGGTAGAAATTCAGCACGACACTTAATGTTATATGTTCATGGTTGACGAAAAAACGTTACAGTTAATTTTATTTTTTATCGTATGACATTAATCATGTTTACTGATGTTTGTTTCCAATCGCGCTTTCATTGATTTGTCGACTAAATAAACATGTATATTTTTTTATTTTTCAGTACTAGTTTTATATTTGCATTGTGCAATTAGATTGAGTCATATATTTGTAGTTAAAAGTAAATGATATCATAATGATGTTTCAGGACATATCAAACCCATTTGGATTACTAAAAGGAATGTTGTGTTGTGATTATAATTTCTTTAACTATCTGGTATGTGACATAAACCTGGCCCCCAATTCTCGCCCTTTCAACATCGATATCGCATTAGACATGTAGCGAAAAATATGGCGGACTTCTGTTAAAATTTATAGAATCCGTCATGATTTTCGGCACATGTCGAATTAGACATTGATGTCGAACATGCGAGAATCGGGCCCCTGATACTTCACAAGGGAAATGAAAACTATAACTTTGTTGACAACGGAACCCTAAAATCGATATCGAGTTCCAAAAATCTTTTACTTCAATACCATTTTATATAACTCATAATAACTTACCCTGTAAATCGGTAAGTACCACGCGGCCATCGTAACCAGCAGTGAGTAGATAGTAAGCACCGGGAGAGAATCGTACGCTGCGCACATCACCCGAATGTGGCGTGAAACGTTGCAAGGCCCGGGAGCCCCGTACGTCGTGCAACGCACAGGACCCGTCGTCGTGTCCACATACTAGTAAACGACCGCTAGGGTCCACTGCTAATGATGCTACAGCCGATCCCTGTTTTAATATCATGAAGCTTTAGAACAGGAGCTCTACTACGATCTTTGGTGGTAATCGTAACTAACAGCATTAATGAATTTCATCCAATCAGGGCCCAATAGTGGTGTTCATCGTACCCCGTCATTGGATGAAATCATCAATGGTTTTCGTTGCGATTACCATCAAAGATACAGGATGCCCGGCTGAAATGTTAAAAAAATGAGCCAAAGCAGACGTGCTACTTTATGCACCAGCGATAGAGTTTCTTTTTGGAAGCTAGATGCAGCGACTGAAGGCTATAATGATATTATCATCTTTTTGTAACCAAAATTTATACCTTATTTGTATAATTACTATTCTATATTATTCTATTATTCTATAAAATGCTATGACGTTAGACAGAAACATCATGGATTGTGGACTGTATGTATAGGTATAAAATCGCCTCGGTAGTTTTTGAATCCGTTTCCGATATCGAATCCGATCGTTTTAAAATAGCCCTGCTTGTTGCTGAATGAGCGGAGCAAGTTAGAAAGACACATGACGTGGTGGTGAGCACATAAAGCCTTGTTAAGGTGAACGCAAGCTTATCCGAGCCGAACGCGTCGAATGCATCGAACGAAACGAATTTTAAAATTCTGTATATAAAATCTTATGAAAGCTCGCACACTTGCTCGCGTCGAATCGTTCTAATCTGTATAAGATTTCCTATACAAAATTCAAAATACGTTTCGTTCGATGCGTTCGGCTCGGATAAGTGTGCGTTCACCTTTATCCTACTAGTCGGAACATACCGACAATCTAGCTATATGCGCTATATTGAAACAATTAGCAATTTAGTTAGTAAATAGCTTGCAGCCTGCGATAATACATTGTACTTGTACCTATGTATCGTAAGTATCACATTTACATGTTTTTATCAGCGGTCTTTCTTATACATCAACAGGCCAAATGTAGCCTCACTCTTTTCTAGTAAATTATATGTTGTGTGGATGCGTCCCACTCTACCCTTTTTTCATACGCGGATATCTGATGTACTTTAACCGTTATACTAAACTTAATAAAAAAATATTAGTTTCTTGTAAATGTTAGGTAACAGTAATTATTCCATATTGGGACGTACTGATTCCTAAAAAATTTTTCAACTGTCTCATTCTCGAAGGTCCATCATATTCGGAAGATTTAATGAGTAAATTATAAAATCATACTTTGAATGAGGTGCCTAAACTAACATAATATGGTTATGGATGTGACAACTTGAGATTTGGGTTGTCATTAAAGCCATAAGGACGTAAGATACATTGCGATATGGAATTAAAAATGACTAATATTAATACTGCAAACGAGACATGTGCGTAATCATGTAAATAAAAAAATATCGAAGTCCAGTCATAAAAACACATTTATGTTTGAAATGTGGTAGGAAGGACATATTTACCTTGTTTGGTAGTCCAGTGGGTGGTGTAATAACGTTGACGCAGCCACCTGTTCGTAAGTCCCAGAATCGCACAGTTTTGTCCTGGCTGCCTGACACGAACATCGCTCCGCCCCAGTTGTACAGAGACAGCACGTGCCCAGAGTGTCCGCTAAGCGCCTGACAACATACAACACATGTGTTCATACCCCTATATAACTGTCGTAAGCATCGAGAAACTGCCAAATTATTACACGACACACTCGAGGGACTATTAATTGCACTGGTCACATTCCGTCCGCTCATTTCGTACGTTTATTACGCTTTTAAAGTGGGGAAACAAGATAAACCTTATATGTATATGCCAAATGTTAATAAGAACCTGGACCTGTTTTATAGGCAAGCTCAAATCTATCGTACATTCATATTCCAGGAGATTTAATCATAAACAATTTGCATGAAGAATGTACAGTCACAGGGACACAATAATTCGTTATGTATTCAATTTATATTAAGTGGATAATACCATCATTTTTAGCTAGGAAATATTAAACAAACTTGATACAAGTTAGATCGGGAAACTTAGTAAAAGCCTCGACGCGCGATGTTGACCATTTGAATTTTTAAGCGAATCGTGGAGTTTGGTCCGCCCTCGGAATTTTAAATATAAATTCAAATGGCCGGGTATAATTATTACACTTACGCACACACTACGGCATGGAAATACCACAAATCGTGAGGAAGGCGCTTGCTAGTTTACATGGGCGTAACCATTGTAAGCCAGGATTGGCCACTTACCTCATGCTTTTTCTAGTAGACACGCGAAAATATTCAAATAGAAGAATCGAAAACAGTTCAAATCATCTTGCTAAAAATTACATTAAGGCGCGGACAGCTCACGATTTCAAACGACGAATGCACTCACACAACCTAGAATGTGGAATGACTGATGTGTGTGTACTTTTGGAAAATTGCATAGTATATGTAAGGAAATCAGAATAGATACGGATTTCTTAATGTATTGACATGTTGATACATAATATGAGACGATGAACAATTTTCAAAAAAAATATCATTGATATTAGACATATAATAATCTATCTATTTATTTTCATAACAGTATAAATTATTTAGGTCCTTACATATGAAATTAGCGTTTTGTCGTACTGACCACTTTGATCTCAAATATCTCCTCTTTGGTTAAGAATTCCAAATTCAAATTTATAAATTTTCCTCATTATTTTTTTCTTTGGCGTCGCTTATTACCGCACAATGGAAAACATGAAATATCGGTATATTTACGAGTACGAGTTCTGCCGTGGCACCAGTGCTGCAGAAACAGCTCGAAAGATTAATTATGTGTACGGCGCTGGTGTCGCAAAAGAAAGCACGGTACAGTATTACTCAACTTATATGGCGCGTCGTGAATCTTCGTTCGCACAGAAAAGAAAGTATGGCCCCGAAGATTAACGAAAGAATGCTTCAAACTTACAATCAACCTTAGATCACTACTATAAGGTTCATAATACACTGCAGCTGTTAGTTCTATCTCACTCGCAAGTCACGGCCCTCCGCACGGCGCGCGCTAACATGACGGCAGCTGTCGGCCAATAGCGTTTCCCGCACTTTGAAAATGTATTTTCTGCGCAGGTACATCGGTAAGCCATATTAATTCCCTGTACGTTTTTGGTTTCAACGTTTTCGTTCCGGAAAAGCCGACCTTCAGAACCAACCCCGTGGACGGCCGAAGACCAAAGTGGAAAATGAAGAATTAAAGGCTATTGTGGAAGCGGATCCATTATAAAGCACTTCAGAGATAGCTGCAGGCTTCGGGGTAAGTGATAAAACTGTATTAATCCACATGAAGCAAATCGGGAAAGTAAAAAAACTTGAACGATGGGTACCTCATGAATTGAGTGAATCGAACTTGCAAACACGCGTCAACTGCTGTGTTACTTTGCTCAACCGACTCAATAATGAAGGGATTTTAAATCGAATCATTACTTGTGATGAAAAGTGGATACTGTACGATAATCGGAAGCGCTCGTCGCAATGGCTGAACCTTGGAGACCCAGCCAAATCCTGCCTTAAACGAAAATTGACTCAGAAAAAGTTACTTTTGAGTGTTTGGTGGACTAGCGCCGTTGTCGTTCACTACAGGTTTCTAAAATCTGGCCAAACGATTACGGCAGATATCTATTGTCAGCAACTGCAAACCATGAAGAAAGAACTAGCTGCTAAACAACCGAGATTGGTCAATCGCTCTAGGCCACTGCTGCTTCACGACAACCCAAGACCACACACTGCACAACAAACAACCGCTAAGTTAGATGAGCTACAATTGGAATGTTTGTGACATCCACCGTACTCCCCGGACCTTGCTCCAACAGATTACCATTTTTTCCGGAATTTGGAAAACTTTTTACAAGGAAAAAAATTCAACTCCGATGCGGCAGTCCAAACCGCCTTCAAAGAGTTTATTAATTCTCGCCCCCATGGTTTTTTAGTAAAGGGATCAATAAACTACCTATGGGATGGCAAAAGTGCATAGATAACAACGGTGCATACTTTGATTTATTAAATATATTTTACAAAATAAAAATTGACTTTATATTCCTCCCGTACAAAACGCCAATTTCATATGTAATGACCTAATATATGTAACTTAAACTGTTCACCACTACTGAGCAAACTGCTCACAATTCGTATTGCACCCTCCGCTGAAATGTGCTCCCGGTTAAATATGATTGAAAATGACGTTTTGTTACAAAACGTGTAAAAAATTATTTTATAGATAAAAAGGTATATAAACCAAAGGAGATTGACCATATTTGGGCCCACTATTGTGTCATCGCGTGTCTCAATTAAATATGATTCAAAAATCAAGTCTTATTTTATTATGTTCATTCACAAAATATTAATATTTTTCTATCCCGAGGATTAAAAACAGCATTAATAATATATTCGCTTGAACTCCTTTACACCTGTAGGTACGCCTTCCGCACCACAGATATCTGAAACCGTACGCCATTCGAATCAGTTTTATTAATATCGAATGTTGCCAGGTGTTAAATTAGGTTTGTCGTAGTTAAATACGGTCTATATAGCTTTTTCTGATGAATAACGCTAGTAATGATGAAACGAAATTACGAGAGTGATATTAGATAATATTCGTCGGTTAAAGGTAGCAGAAATGCCAAATACACATTTTATTTATAATTGTGTTTGATGACAATGATTATTTTCCAAACAGAATGTAATGTAAGAACCTATTACGATAATAGTATAGTTATAAAAAGTAACAAGTAACATAAAATAATTTCTTAAAAGTATTAATTTATTTTACGAAAAATAAAATCTTCTTAATTTTAAGTTTGGCAACCAAATCCATTTTATGAGTACTTATTTTTGCTACTGTCATGTTATATTATAAATAGGTAAGTTTGGCAACCGAATCTTTTTTATGAGGACTCATTTTTGCCAGTGTCGAGTTATATTATAAATAGGTAAGTTTGGCAACCAAATCTTTTTTACGAGGACTTATTTTTGCCAGTGTCGAGTTATATTTTGAATAGGTAAGTTTGGCTACCAAATCTTTTTTATGAGGACTTATTTTTGCCAGTGTCAAGTTATATTTTAGTTCTGGTCACTAAATAAATCATTTTCATATAGTCCGCACTATCAGTCACCGTCCGTAACAGATATATTTTAGTAAAATAGTTGTCATTGTACTAAAACTTCTCACGGACCTTTTGAGATAACTTGAAAAGTCACAATATACATAATTAATTTCACTGAACTTGTGTGCACATAGATTGATCTTTATTGGATAAAACACCACTGATAATATGCATTAACCTGAAATTACAGGAATTTATGGAAATAAAACGAAGACGCTATGTGACTTTGCAAGATCCCGCCAAAAAGTCTAGCATACCTACGTTTAATCTTTTGCAAAACATCACAATAAACACAAATTGTATTTTTTAGTGGCCTCCATTAAAAAACCTTAAGATTACCGACTTACTAATTCTAAACCATTGAATTACTAAAACAAACTATGTAAATAGCCATTTTTTGCATTTTATAATCTTAAATTCTGCATCAGAAAAAAGAAAAAAGCTCTTAAACCCGGGTCAGAAAATTAAAACTGTTTACTGATTATGAAAATATAGTATTTTTTCTACAAAATAAAAAATAAATCATTGTGACACAAACATTTTCGAAGTGGAATTCCCCTTAGAAAATGGTCATTCTCCTTTTTACATACCTACCGAAGAGATAGGATTACTAATAATCCATGATATAATCAAGTTTTAAAGCTGCCATATTTTATGTATGTGAGTTGCCGCGACTTTAAATTTAATTTCCCATTAGAGGGAATAGGGGGACATTGATACAACCGTTATATATTTTTTACTGAACGCAGCCAAATCTTCGCCGATACACACATACGTAGGCATCAGTACCCCGAGTGTAAAGTTTGCAAAGAATTGACGTAACTATCGCGTTTACGTAATTCTATGAGAACTTGTATTGTACTATCTTAGCAAGCTTTACAGAATCACGGCCGCTTTCAGCCAGCGGTTTGTGCTCGACGTCTGAAGACACGTTTCGGACAATCATTGGTAAAAATAATCCTCACCTTCGGGTGTAATTTAACCTTAGGATTTTGGTGTAAACAGATACATTTAACGTTAAATGGCAAGGAAATATAATATTTTAATAAGTTCTTGGTAATTTTCTGTGATGTTTTTTTTTACATAATATGACGGTATGGGGAAGATTGATAGTACATACATACATATTAGAGATATCAACGTGTATAGCGTATTGACATTTCGTAGAGTACCATTAAATCTCTATTCAGAAGTAATCATAACAAACATCATCATCATCAGCACATAATCACTGCTGAGTGAAATAAGAATAAAGGTAACAGGAATACTACTGAAAAGAATGGACAGATATTCCACCATGCATGGCCACTGCAAATTGGTGGAGATAGGCTAGTGTTCAACTTCGTTGGAGTTTCCAAGCCGCCTAAGAGATCTCCAACTAGCATAACGACTTACACAATTTAGTGATAGCCGAGAACAACGGCTTTACGTGTGTAGAGGTTTCATACCCTACAGAAAAATAATAATTTAAACTTTATTTGACAAAGCTTTTTGTTTTGTCACTCTATCGATTTTTCCACGTCATTTTGTACATAATTTTTTGTAATAGTAATTAATTAGTAAATTTCCTTCAACCCTCTACCTATGAGTTTTCTTTAAAGTCTTCAGATGAGACCATAGGTAGACCGCACGCATAAAAAAGAACCTCGATTCTACGAGATCTGGCGACCGTGAATATGGAGCGTGCAAAGACGGAACGGAAGGTAGACCGCATGCATAAAAAAGAACCTCGATTCTACGAGAACGTGCCTCCTAAAGCACGGAAAATGCTCGAGTTGAAATACCACTAGACGGTCACCCATCCGGATACCGTCCACATCAGCAATTGCTTATCTTTGTCGATCGATTAAGAACGGCTAATCAAGTTAGGTACACTACAAGCGCATCAACGAGCCTAAAAACATTAATGAGAAACACTGCTTTTAGGAGATAAGCGCTTGGCAAAGATTCCGTGCTACTGATGTATTAAATTCAGAAAAATCTAGAAATCTTGACTGAATTTTATTCTGTATCTGCCCGAATAGTAAACTGCTTTGCATTACTGATACAATACCATCGTGTATAGGCATGCCACGTGTATGTCTGGGAGAAGGCAGTTCATATAAAATCGAACCAACTCATGTTTCATTTTATGATTCCAGAAATTGTCATCCCTTTCAATGGCTTCTAATTTTAACTTTTGGGTTTGTCCACTCCAAATCGAAAAAATACGGGTTGAAGATTGTAAATCATATTTGTGTTGACTATATAATTAAAAGTAGTAGGTGGTAGAAAGTCAACTAACTACATAATAAAATGTATATGTCCCAAGTTTGTCCTGAAATAGCTAACAACGTTGTCACCATTGAATAGCGTAATAATTCAATGGTTGTCACTGAAAAAGAATGTATGTGTGACGTAATAAAGGTGAAATTTTTCGTCTTCAGATATAATAAGGTAATGAAATATCCATAGATATAAGATTCTTGGGATTAGTTGATTTATCTTCATGTTTGTTTTTGTTGTATGTATACTATGGTTATGCGGCTATCGCCAAGACGTTCGACCAAGGACGCTTGCACTCAGGGCATACGAATATGTGTTCTATTGCTATCTGTATAGAGCAATACTCAAATGCTTATAAAAAAAATCGACACAAAGCGTCCGGTACCAACCATGCAGGTCGAGCGTTGCCCGACGACTAAAGAACAACCGCGTAAGCTATTGCTACATTTAGACAGCGTGGAATAGGGTTGAAAATTGTAAATCATATTTGTGTTGACAATATGACTAGTTGCCGCTTGGATATTTATTTTTGCGTTTTCTTTAGATTATACAGAAAATACTCATTAAATTTAATAATTATCCGGTTAACATTTCAATATAATGCAGTAACTAACATATTCTCAAAAAAAAATTAGTTGTTGTCGCTGAAAATACAGAGAATTACGACGCCAAAGTTTATATTTATGCACTAGTTTACGATTTTTTTGTGGGGAATACAAAGCACTTTTCAATATTCTATTCGGTTAACATTTTTCTTCAGGCCCTTGTCTGTCCACATTATTTTTTGTGTGAGGTATTTTCATTGGGTTGCGTCATACTCGCGTCTCAAAGAAACCCATTTTTGTGAAATTGAGCTTAGTCCCCGTCTTAAAATCTGACTAATCAGGGAGTCGTCGTTAGACGTTATGACCCCCTATTTTTTTATAGTTTTCAATTAACTTTTCCAACGTGAAGCAAACGCAAAGCATTTCAAACGTCAAATAAATAGACAGTATTAATTACCTGGAAAGTCTTGCCCGTAGCGCAGTCGGTAACGTATATTTTGCAATCGCCGGCGCCCCCGCTCACCAACAAGCTGGTTTTATTCGATGTGTCCTCAATGAAGCACACATCACGTACTGTGCCATCGTGAACTGTCAACTCCACCTGAAGATGCCAATCAAATATCAACTTATGTGTAAGCAGTAAAAAAAGACTAGGATTTTAAAATATTTGTATTGAAAATGGTTATGTTGTAAGATTGATTTTACTTAGATTGTATAATGTAGTACCAAAATCTGTCATCAAGCACTTAGTGGTGCGTTACTAGGCCTAGTTCCTTTGTCTTGTAAAGGTCAGCAAATGGCAGCACATTCAACAACTCAAATCTGGATATGTTTCTTATGAAAATACAACAGTGGAGTTAAATCTTCCGACGTTGATTTGTGTGATATTGTTGATCACAATGTTGGATATTGTTGCTACATATTAAATTGTTTCATTGTCCGCATCGAGCTGTCAACATTGCTTGTAGTCCGTATAAGTCCTGACACAATGTTGCATTGCATTCTTTATTGCAATTTACATTCGATGGAATGCGTCTAACAATTAAAGGTTTCAAACAAAGAGTTATATAGAGTGTGAAAATTAACATCATTTTATAGTGATCTTTCGAAACGCATGTGTAGGTATAAACACGACGGTATAATTACTGTATACTGTGTGCTTATTGAATTTAACTAAAATGTGGATGCGGTGAAATTCTGAGGTCCAGAAACTAGCTTATTATATATTAACTTGTGATAATACATCAAAGCGCACCTGACTTAAGACGTCTTAAGTTGTGTCTTCTTTATTCATTCTATAAGCACTGTAAGTCGCGGATATGATGTTGATTGAACGACTGACTATGTTACCTATAGATAAATAATACCTTAAGAAAGTACCTACTACATGTACCTAGTACTTTCTAGAAGGTACCTCCCCACGGTAGCCCAGTGCAAGCTCGTGCGTGACAGTAAATTGATAAATTTTATTTGCATAACACATGGTTGTAAAATATGTCAAGTACATTATTATTAGGTCATACATGTGTTGCTATTATATATAGCATGCAACATTACTTCATAGGTTTACTACAGAATGGCATATAAGAGCATATTTAATACAAATTAATTATTATTCAAATTACAAAATGATATAAACAAATTAAAACACAAAACATTAAAATAATCAATTTCAAATAAATTCAAATTACAATATCATTAGTTCCTTCAGGTCAGTAGGTAAACTTTGCTCAGTGGGAGCCACGTTACAATTTCCTCCTACAGTCAGATGTCCGACCCTCATCATGCATGTCTGCGACTTATAGTGCTGTATGTAGCAGCCTAAGAGGTCTCGTGTAAAGATGCGTCTAGCCAAATTAATCGCAATTATTTTCACTATTCGTCGAATAACAAATGATAGAGACTATTATTCCACAATAGCGAATAATTGCGTACAGGCAAGTTCATCACATACCGAATAGGTTACACGTAAAATGGTTTCCATTATTTATTACACATATAGAAAAGGAAAATCGTGACTTTCATCACCATTCACAGTACCTAATAATTGCTTACGTACATACATACATGTATTTATTTGTAACTATTAATATCTTATCTATGACACGATGTAAAATAAAATCATTCCAAACAAATAGAAAGAATGTTGTTGAAAGCGATACCCCATTTTGGATAAGATAAGTAAGTCATGGTTTGTATGACAAAACGCTATCTATAATAACAGTGACATAAGATGTCAATATCGCGATTTGAATAGTACTCGGTTCGATACCTACTGTTACCTCTGTATACATAATTTCGTTGGTCTACAATTCTGTCTTTTGGAGATGTCTTAAAATGTGATTATTGTATTGGCAGCTGCATACACAAAAGCACTGCGTAAACCATGCAGCCGATGTTTGGTAGCACCTGTTAAGAACCATCCATAAAGATGAAAATAATAGCCTCCCGAGAACTAAGAGTGAGAACTATATTTGAACATAGTCGTAAGTTCTTTTTCAAGCAGGAGAAACCCTAGTTCTAAAGCTAGTAGGTACGCCTCAGAAATTAGCTAATGATGTATCAAACGTGAGTAGGTAACACTTGACGCTCAAACGTTGCTGTTGATAGATACGGAGCGTTCGACATTGCTTTCAATGCAATTTCAAGTTTGTGCCTCATCAACTGGTTATGAAGGGAATACGTGTCCTTTTATTGTTTTATTTTTGTTTTTTTTTATACTGTCCCACATTCCTATGTACTATTAATTTATAAATTTTAAGCGCAATAAATATCCATTTAATACGTGTATTTCAGATAAATGACACAGAATACTTTCAATGGAAAATCAACACCCTTCAACCTTATACGCATTCATACAGATTTATTTCATGGTCATCAGGTGGTGGATGTGTGTGATGAAATGTTAAATCTTTTATTAGCTCTGAATGATAATTCTAAGATAAACCTCTCATTTGAAGGCCTAACACTATGATAACACTTTATACTTACTGAGTATGATGTAACAAATATATCAATTAAGTATGTCACATTACTGTTAATTAAATATAAGGAGAATTAAATTAAATTCCACGATAACGTTGACATAAACGAGATAAATTGGACGTAAAGTAACTTCTTTATGCGATATTGTAAATACTAGTTCATGGCAGTAAGACGTATGGATGACATACGGCTGAGATAGGTTTTTCTGATGAGTTTCTTATTAGACTTGAATCTGTCTGTCTGTACACACATATGTGGCTAAATCTGATGAATGAGCTAGGAGCAATCTATTTAAATGAAACTATACTATGTTTTTTATAATAAACAGTACAGTAGATATATTTTAGAGCCAAATTAGACATGGAATATTTATTAGCAAAGCATCGATTAGAAACCATTGTCTATGCCACTTGAAGGTGTCCTTAGAAAAATAATACAAACCACGAATAACAATTGCAATAGAAAATCTATAGAATGGTTTTTCATCAATGCAGCTTACCTCTTGTCCCTCTAAATTACAGGCATGAGTATTGAATCGCATCAACTTGACTGTTTTATCGTTGGAGCCTGTCGCGAGCAGATCACCCGCGGGACTCCAGGCCAAACAGTAGATACTGCCCTTGTGGTGTTTGGTGCGTTTGAGTAATACAGTGGGCGCTGTCGGCGCACTGCTATCCCTGTAGGAAAGATATAGTTAAAATAGATACCTAATCGATATATTAATTTCCTTTGGTAACATAAATTCTACCATTCGTCTTTGCTTTAGCAAGGCTTCAAGCTTCGACAGTGATTTATAAGCTTATTAAATCGAAATAATATTTAATGAGATACCTACTACGTTTTATACAATATAAGTAATAAAGGAATATTCTAGATCACCAATGACCAAAGTTTCTTACTTAAATGGTTATTGAGGCAAGGTTGTATAGGCAGCAGGGTGTTCATGAACTCTAATGCGGCTGAAACCGTGGGGGGAAAGCTAGTATTATTATTAGCATCACACCAACCAGCACGTCAGCTAATTAATTAAATAATTTAAGGGCCATATACGACGTTCATTACTAACAAACTTTGGTCACTTTAATACATTAACCGTTACGCGACACGACACGGTAAGCACGTAATTACCAGACAGTATTGAACAAACCCGGTATATATGCCAGAGAGTACACAAACTTCTGGGCAACGAGTTGAACAACAAACCTTGTTCTGGAACCAAATTTAGTTATTGTCAGGCAATCTAAGTAATCTTCTAAACGAAAATCAATGGAAATAGAACTTTTCAGGACAGTATGTACCTTTTCTCGAGTATTCGTATTTTATTTCGTTCGATGGAAATGTACAATTTTCTTCATAGACTGTACACAAATTTTTACTTTGCATCGTCACGGTAAAAGTACCGCGGCATGTCGTACGTAACGATAAATTATAAGCAACCATTGGTTAGGGAACTTAATTGGATAGAAATAAGCGAAGGTTCATATCAACAAGCCTCAGACTAATAGCGAATCTAAAAAAACGCTTATGTTAAAGTAAAGAACGTGTGTGAGCAATTTTATGCAATGACGCAGTAGAGTGAAATTTACTACGCCACTGTGCTCACATAATAGCGTAGAACTTGCTTGTATTTAATGACATATTTAGTGTCGTTTTAACAATGTTAACTAAGACAATCTGAACAGATTCAAGTTCACTATAGAAATTCATTGTTAGTTCATTCGAAATCTATCCAACAATTCCGACATGATTTTTGTATATAATATAGGTAATTAAAATTAACACAAAACTAGTATTAAATAATATTGTTTCATTCTCGTAAAGAGTATAATTATCATTTATATTAATTAAAGTTAACGAATGTCATATGCTTCTATTGATCTTAAAAATAGGATATTATTTCATAAAATGAAATTTATTACAGAATATTGTCAAGCCGACAATAGCAGTTATTATCAACTATTGTTTTGCCACTAAAGCGATTACTCTCTGTTACTTTTTGTCACACCTACATCCATATAATGTAGATAAGTACCTACCTCCGTCATTGTGTGGTGGTTTTGTAAAGAATTTATATACTTATGAGTTTTTAAGTCGTTAACCGAGTTTAACGTTCTAGGTAGGTAATTTATTTTAAAAATACTTTTGTGAGTGTACTAATCTATGAAAAATAAGCTTAGCTTGTGACTTAGTGATTAATCAATTTGCGTAAGTAGTCTTTTAAAATACATTACCATCGTACTTATGAAATAAGTTTTTTTTACTTATTAATAAATCAAAATATTATTTAAAGATATAAATATATAGGTTCTTCTCAAATTTCTCACATTAATCGCGTGGCTCGCGTTTAAAAATATAACAATGACATCAATTGTTAAAATAAACTTATTATGTACTAGTTGTCCCCCGCAGTTTTACCCGCGTTCCCGGAATGAAAAGTAGTCTTTCCATACCATAGGCTATCTGCATGCCAAATTTCATGATGATCCATTGAGTAGTTGAGGCGTGAAGGTGTAACAAACAAATAAACAAACAAACTCACTTTAGCATTTATAATATTAGTAAGGAAGTATGACACAACACTTATTTCATACTATAGCGTCGTGCGTGACACAGTATGAAATGTACTATATCACTGATATTTAACTACACCAAGAAATATAATAAAGTGTCAGTGGGTACCGGTAAGACCGACATAAATTGGAAAAATCTATATATATAAAATTCAAAGTCCTGACTGACTGACTGACTGATATATCAACGCACAGCCTAAACCGCTGGTCCTAGAGACATGAAATTTAGAGGGTATATTCTTTGTGAAGAGAAGGTATCCACTAAGAAAGGGTTTTTCGAAATTCCACCCCTAAGTAGGTAAAATAGGGGATGAAAGTTTGTACGAAAGTCCGTCAGTTTCGAAGTTAGGATCTTCAAATTTTGTGTTTAGGCTGAAGATTGAAAATTAATTTATACGTGTCTCAGCGTTTTTAATAATTCCACCCTCCAAGCGGGATGAAGTTGTTTTCTTTTCTTTTATTGTTGTAGAAAAATATGTCATTTGTTTCCTGTAGACCACGCGGGCGAAGCCGCGAGCAGATGCTAGTATTTCATAAGCCACATAAGCCTATGGGCTTGACCGCTTTCTCATCGCATAGTTTTCCAATTTCTAACAAAACTTCGCGACATCATCGTATACGTAACAAATGCTGCTACATATTTTGATATTGCGATAGTTAGCAAACACACACATCACAGTTAAAAACCTAGCCTTCACACCTTATACATTTATACTTCTCTTCTGGTATTAAAGCAATCCAAATAGCAATAGAATGACATTGTCTATGCAAACAATAATACGCTATTTTTCTATATATAATAGTTTAAAATAATAATATCATCTCATTCATCATTACGTTCAATGAACTATCTAAAATAACTATCATTGATGTCTATTATAAAGTACATGATTTTAATTCGGCTATTATCAAGACTAACCCGTGATTACAAAGTATCAGCTTTGATTCAAATTGATCGGCATTGTGTTAGTTAGCGAATCCCGGGCCGCATGGTAAATTATGTACCTTATACAAAGTGGAGGTCGTCGACACATCGGTGTTAGGGTTAGTCATTGCTTTCGCATTAAATCGTGCGTTATGATCGAGACATGAATTTAAGTTTTAATAGTAGGTACCAATCGGGCTAAAGCTATACTATTAAATTATAGGTTTTATATTTTATTATCAATAGTCAACCTGTCATTGAAGGTCGTACACCGGTCTAGCGAGTTTGTTATCTAAGAATGGGGGCAATCGTTTCCAAACATCATGGCTAGATTACTTAGCTCACAGTTAGATTGTGTCTCTAATAACCTTGTGATGAAAATATGTGATATGATCCAGACTATGCCTAGAGGCTATGATTGAGCGTGTGACTTAGAACGTGTCTGCAACTGTAGTGATGACAACCAGTTTAAATTCAACATCAAAAAATGATGTATGAACTTTTCAATTATTATTTTTATAAATTAGGTAGGTACGTACGGTATATTGAAGGTATCCAGTGTCGGGGTCGGTGGAAACTTAAAGTCGATGCAGGGATGGGGCTTCGCGGACAAATGAGCGAAATTTATTGCAGGTAAATTTCGCTTTTTCTAAACCACTAAGATTTTAGTTACTAAAAATAAACGTAGCGCTGTTATAGTCTCGTTACAAAGAAAGAAGATGTATGTCTATACCAATACTACTCAGATATCAGAGTGGGACAGCTGGACAACCAAAATGGTTCATGCGCAAACTGAAATAAATATTTTCGATTTATGTACATTTCGTCGTCGTAGTCGTGGTACGAGAGCTACCAACGTTTTCGAGAAAGAACTTTAGCAAGGCTGATTTTTTTATATTTCCTTGCTCATAGAAGCCTGATTGAGATGCACCACCTCTGACAGCCGGAAGTGGTTGCGTTTCCTTCTGCGCATCCTGTTTGTACTGGTGAAAATTTCGGAGTTTACAACATTTTAACATTTTTTAAATTTTCTTCATCACGTTCTCCGTCCTCTTAGCAAATATTTTTTTTATTGGATGAGCGTTATGTGATTACTACTACGTGCGAGATGCTATTTTAGTTATGAAAAAATAAATAAAAACATTTTCAAAAAGCAGAAATCTTAATATGATAAAGTTATGCTAGAACGTAAAATTATTTTGACAGGTGGAAATCTGGTAGCATAAGAGTATACAGACCAATTGTGTTTATTCTCGCGAGGGACGCGCATCCTATAATAACAATTCTTTTCGTTGTTATCATTTAACCGCGATCCAAAGATTTAGATCGGCTTAAGAATATATTGTGGTACTCGAATATGTGTTTAGATTACCTTCGACCAAGAAGTATGAGGACTGGCTAAAAATAGACAACAAACTGCTTTGTCAGAGAAAGACATGACAATTAACGAATGCCTACAAGCACGTCTATAAGAATTGGCTTATATAATATATCAGTTTATATTAAGATTTATTACATATTCAGATTCTTCATTATCAAGCTCGTCAAAGCCCAAATCAGAGAGATTAAATAATAATAAATAAATAAATATAAATATCCTGGGACATTCCTCATACACGGTCAATAATATAAAGAATATTCTGAATGAGCTATTTATTCGGTAACAATTGAAATAAAGACACATAAACAACTTGGTAATAAAAATCAAAATATTTTAGTTTCATTAAAAAATAAAATAAAATGCATTTATTTTCAGACAACAGGGTCCATAGATTGTTAGCAAATACACAAAAAATAGCTAAGTTAGTAAAAATTTTAAACATTAAAACAACAGAAAAAGAACGACAGGCAGTTTATGAAGCATAACGCATGACGTGCAGCTTCATAAACCTGCCTAAAGTAGGCCCATCTGCCCTCACAGCAAACACGTTCAGAATGATGTTGGTGCTCCCTCTCACCCTGTTTAAAATAGAGGCCACTTGTTTGCGCATTATGGCGAAAAAATCGACCTTATGCGCATCTGCAAACATGCCTGAAGCACTACAGTAAGGAGAAAGCCTCAACAGCAGAGTGTTGTATGCTTTTTGGGTATAATTAGCCAATAGGCTGCTGGAATAAAAATTTTGGTAATATGCCTTAAAGAGTGGGATCTTGACATTGATTGAGCTACCAGCAAACCTACGAGCCAGCATATTTGCCCGCACTGCCAACTCTCTGCGCTCCCTTTCTATATCACAATCATCTTTGAGGTCTTCAGTCACAATAAAACTTTTTGCCATAGTGTATTGTTGTAGTGTATGTGTAGTGCCATTTAGGGTTACTGGAGGGATATATGACGGACATTTATTTCTACCCCTAAACACCAACAGTTCACTCTTGCTTGAGTTATATTTTAAACCATGATCCTCAGCAGAAGCTTCACATAAGAATAATGGTTTCCTAGTACTACCAATCGTAGGAACCAGCAGCACCATGTCATCGGCATAGCTTATTTTATTTAAACAATTACCAGATGGTAAATCACTGATCAGAGAGCTCATTTTGGCTGTCATATAGATATATGACTTCCAAAATGTGCACTCTGATCAGTTGATCTACATAAATATTGAATAACCTTGGCGATGCCAGACCTCCAAATTCCAGTTTGTATGGATCAGACATTGCATTAGACCATTTAACATAATTTATCTGTTTGTTATACCAGACGGAGAGTGTAGTAACGAATTCCACAGGGACACCTCCCTTCCTAAGCTTATCCCACAGGATATTATATGATACTAGATCAAAAGCTTTAGAAAGGTCCAGGAAACATGCATTCACGAGAGTTTTCCTATCTGTGTAGTATTTAACCGTATGTTCTAAGGTAAAATATAGCACTCTCAGTAGACAGCCCCTGACGAAAACCATATTGAGCATCATGTAGCTTCATGTATCTCCTGACTGAGGTTATGAATTATTATTAAAATTATAATGAGACTGTCTAGAAAAAATGTTGACTACCCCTGAGGCGTCACTTGGTTGTCAATATGACAATGAAATTTCTTTGTTTAAATTGTTTAGACACCAAAAATGAACTAATGCTAACTTGGAATTTTGCGTTTTTTTCTACCAAATTGTTTATCTTAAGGATAAACATAAAAAATGAATTGCGTTAGCAATATTGCTTAGCTTCCTTTTTAGGGGGCTAGGTCGAGTGCTTGCGATAGATTGCCTCCTCTAAATGCTACACGCAAACTTTTATTAACTTTGCTATTGATTTTATGGTCAGTGTTGCCACATAATCAATCATTCTAATGATCCAAATAAGTCGGACCAACTATTCTGCTTCCCGATACATAATTTATATTAAAAAATTGATTAAATCCTAACTTCCTAACTAATATTATAAATGCGAAAGTGAATTTGTTTGTTTGTTACGCCTAGAAGGAGTTAGGCTACTTTTTATCCCGGGAACACGGGTGAAACCGCGGGGGACAACTAGTACAAAATATTTTCGGAGATTTCTCAGTTTAAGTGTATTTCGAATCGTCGATAGATTTAACTGTAACGTTCATAAGTGCCTTATCAGGGCCTAACATGTATACATTACTTTTTTATTTTGATTTTGAAAATAAAGTTATCTTATTTTATCCTTCAAATAGCTCCGGTTTAAAATTTACTTTTTCAAGTTAGCATTTTGTTCATTGCTGCTATCGATTGGGTCTCTAATTCCATTTCCGGTACTTGCTTTTCGTGTGCTGAATTGAATTTAAATTAGTCTTTGTACCCTTATGCAACCAGATTTCCGTCTGGCAAGGTTTGTTATAGATTCATTGATAACATAACTATATAATGTTAAAATTTCAGCTTTTAGAAAATGGTTTAGAAGAAAATATGTCATTCACAAGATTCACAACTAAAATAGCATCTGGCACGTAGGTAGCAACCACATAACGATCTGTCGATTTAAGTTTAGGTTGCTAAAAGGCTGTAGAAAATGGTGAAGAAAAAATTATTCGTGCTAAAATGGTTTAATGGGTTAAAAATCCGAATTTTTCACTAGTACAAATAGGATGCGCAAAAGCAAACGCAACCACTTCCAGCTGCCAGACTTGGCGCATCTCTATCAGGTTTTAATGCGCAAGAAAATATCAAAAATCCAGCCTTGCTAAAGTTCTTTTTTTCGCGACGTTGCTAGCTCTTATACCATCGAAAATGTATCCATTCGAGCGAACCAAAGAAGGGTTTTATCTATACAACTTATGGCATTACTCATAAATCGCAATTTAACTAATAAACTAATTAAATGGTCACGTAAATAAATGCAAAGAGCACAAAATCCTCAAAATAATGACACCAATAATGCCAGACGAGGTGCCCGACAGAACCAAAAAATTTCGCCATAAATACAGGCAACGAAAGCAGGCTCGATTAACAGCCCTGATGAGTGAGGGTCAAGTATGTATGTCGATTTAGTTGAAAGGAGAATTCGAAACCATCAATCAATACACATCAGTTCGGCATACCCACAGTGTCGACAGGAAAGACAAATGAATAAAAAGACGTACAATTTGAAGTTTTCGACGCAGACCTTATAAATCCAAAGGAAAACCGATACTCCCGAACTTTGTACATTTATTATCTATATGCAAATTTATTGCGAATCCTCCCACACGTTTTAGTGATTGACTGCATAAGAAGGATAGACAAAGTTTCAGATTTTGGTTAAAATTGTATTGCATTTGGAAAGCCATTGTAATAAATAGCCGCCTCGTTGAAATGTCACACTCCGAAAATATCAACCCAAATTGTTTCTAGAATAAAATAGTATAAATGAAATGCAAAAATATTTTATAAAAAGCTGGTGGTTCAGTGGTGCTGTCGTTTTCGAAGAAAGTCTATGGTTATAGGGCGTATATAATCCCGCAGTTAAAAGTCCGGTATTACATATTTATATCTGCCTAATCGTATAAAATAATAAGTTCATCCCGACTGATAGAATTACTAAGAGATCAACACAGAGTTGTGTACTAAGTTAAAATTTCATGTAATTCGATAAAGACAATCCTTTCATGTAATTCCAGACACAGAAACTTTGGGAACAATATTCATGTTATTGAAAAGATATTTAGATATATTTAAGATCATATTATCCACAATTGAGTCCAAAATACTCTCTTATCACATATTTTAAAGGTATCCCCATACCCGCAAAGTTTAACCAATAAAACGTTTAACTTACTTGACATCCTCAATCTTCGGATACGTGCATATCCTGAGTGTCTTCGTGTTGGAGCCGACAGCGTAAAGTTTGCCATTGGGATGGAACTCGGCGCATCGTACAGCCTGTAAGTCTTCCAGCACTGTGACGGGCTTGAAGGTAGGCCTGGAACCGTTCACTTCTGCGCCAATCCCAATTCCACTGGCTGCCGATAACGGAGGTCCCTGAATACCACCGTTTCTGGTTTGGGCCTGCAAATACACTTTATTTTGATTTCATGCACTATAATTTACAAAAATGTTACATAGTGAAATAGTTACTAGAGAAATCTAAGTATTAGCTATATAGTTACTTATAGTGCTTAAGTATTTCATGACATACATTTTTGCACACTGTATAATTTTTTGGATTTTATGATCATGAGGGTGCAGATTTGTTTTCCATTCCTAACCTCGCTCAACGACCCACGACTTCGGTACAGTCACTGGCTGCACTCTATAACACTGGTGATGACACAAAAGCATTATAGCCAGCGAAAGAGCCTTTCTAAGGCTCTTTCGCTCGCTATAGCCTAGATTACAATAATTTCATTTGTACTTAAATGTAAAATGTTTGTAGTAATTTTGCTTTGTTATGTGTAGTGTACTCTTAATGCAGTCTTTAGACTCGTGTCGTTAATATCATATTTATAGATATCATTTCTGCTAATATGTTACTTGAGTTAAGTACCTCTGATTTGAAAACTGTACGTAAGTTTTCAAATCAGATGTAACTCAAGCAGCACAGAGAGAACGCACTACTGGGTTATCGGTAAAGGAAAAACATCGTTAACATGTCTAGGAGAAGATTCAAAAGGCCAATCCGCGCTGCCCTTGTATGTCGACGCTTTTGCTCCAGCGACGGGTATATATTAACATTTAGGTAAATGATATCAGCTGTCCATGAATAAAAAATAATGTCAGCTTACTCAGAGTATAGTTGTATATTATTATAATCAACTTTGAAAGAGTTATACCTACAGTAGGTATAACTCTTTCAAAGGTAGGTAACCTACCTACACGCAGCGTTTATGTCGAACTTTCGCTCAGTTTTGCCACAATATGAGTAGGACGCTACTCGGAAGAGTCGCGAAAAAGCATTGCCGGTTTATTGCAATAAACTACCTGGTCTGCGCAGTGGTGAAACGTCGCCAATCTTGTTTGTTGCAATGTCAGAACTCAGTGAGATTAATAATGACGTGATAGTAATGGCATAAATACCGCATGAGTGCATCGCGCACCCGCGCCATCTACAGAGACCACAAATACGGAGTAGCATACTATTTTAACTACAATAAAAAGGATGTTTCACTTTGCTTTCTAGTTCATGTTTATTCATTATTTCATAATGTGCCCCGCGGTTTAAACCGCGATATTTGGATTATACCTCACGCATGCTGTTTTATAGCTTTTAAACCTTCCTCAATAAAATGGCTTAAAATCAGTTTGGTAGTTCCTGTTATTATCGCCTTAAAACATATAATTTTAACGTTATGAAACGTTGAATAGTTAACATTCCAAAGTCTTTGTCTGATACGTGACGTATGATGATCGATTTAGTTATAAAGCGATTATGTTTAAGGGGGTTAATTTTTGAATGTCGACATTAGGCTACAACTGTGCAATAGTCTTGTTTTATCTCACCTTCATTACTGTGATATAGTGTACGGTCCCTGTCTTTTGCAAAAAACTATTAAAGCCATTCAGAGAGTTCAAAATGCGTGTATGCGCTATTGCTATTATATACCCAAGCGATCCCATATTTCACCGTACCTTAATGACAAGAGAATACTGAATATGGAATCAGCAAGAATTTTTAAACTATCTACATATTTACATACACTGCGGAAAAATAAAATTCCATCATATTTAAACAATAAGCTCAAATGGTCGGCCGCATCTCGTGACCGTAGACTTTATCTTCCTAAAATATCACTTGTAAAGACCAAAGGTTGCTTTAAGTTCGCAGCATCCAAGTGCTGGAATGACCTTCCTCCACCAATACGCAACTTGCCACTGACGTCTAGTTTCCGCGTCAAATGCTACAACTGGCTTATCTCAAAGCAATCTATGGCCTAGTTTGGGACTTCATTACTTGTGGTTTATTACTTTTTATTTTATTTTAAATTTATTCCAATCATATAATATATTATTGTATATTGAATGCAGACTCATCATTTAATATCAGGCTGGTGCAGAATATCAGCGGTTGTGCGATATGCCTATCCACAGCCATGGCTGAGCACTAGACCTTTTTGTCTCTGCTTTTATTTATTACTTTTTACTTTTGTTTTATTATGTTATTTTTAAGTTGGAGACAAATAAACGTTCATTTATTATTTATTTATTTATAATTATGTATATGAAGCTGTGAGAGTTTAGTTTGAACCGGACGTGTGAATAATTTAACACTTTTAACAAATCTCAGATTCCAGCGGTCAGTGGAGAGACTTCATGTCGTATAAACACTCAAAAAAAGAAATAGCAGAATCCATTTTGGCTATTTCAGAAATAACAGAAAGGGTTTTATGATTTTGTCATACTTTTCAGGCGCGACTTGGTTTTATTTTAAATGGCGGCGCACGTTAAAACCTATATTAATCGATTGGGGATACTCAAACAAACAAATAATTACTGGGGTATCTATGTCCTAAAACGGCACGTTACAGAGTTATTTGCAAAAAAAGATCAATGTTGGATAACTTCAATTACCATTAAGAATTACTCATTACTTGTTTGTACGCGTTATATGGAGCTAGAATAGCTATATTGATTTATTATATGCTATATATCCTACAAGTATTTAAATTAACATCTGAATCGTATTTTGAGAAATGCTGACAGCTCAAATGTATGAAGAAATGTCTGCGGCCTCTGCGGCTCCGGGTAGTGCACGTCCACACTTTATGATATTTCATCCGACTTTTTTTTGCTACATTTAACAAAACAATAATCTGAATATAGGACAACTATTCATTGATATAAAACTAAACAGGTTATCTCAATATAACATAAATATTCATTCATATCTATTTAAACTATTAGGAACTACATTGGCAAACTACATCGAAATAGACAGAAGATAATATATCGATGGTTGAATATAACAAATTCATTTGGTAAATATAAGTCAAAGCTTTTGGAAAGGCAGCCAAACAAATCTGATAAACTTACTAGAATTTTTTACTAGATTCTGCAAAAGTGTTTGGTAGGACAATAAGAAAGTCAAGTTGCGTATAATAACGTCATTAGGTAACAATTAACAAAACAGGTTAATTAATATAAACATAATTACAATTACTATTAGACAAGCTGATATGTTACTAAAAATTAAATAAGGTGCTATTTCATCCGATTTTTTTTGCAAATGGTAACTTGTAATGAGATAAGCCGTAAACATCCGGATTGAGAGACAGGGCTAGAGAAATTAGCAATACAAAACTAAAAGACGTTTAGTTAAAAGCTACTACTCTAGTAACTCATTGGCTTTTGTTAAACTGGTTCTGTCACAAATTGTATGCACCTGGTAGACAAAGTTTTGGTTATATAAAACTACTTTTTTCAGTGAAGACGATCCTAAATAGGTAAAATGCAAGAATGACGATGAAATATAATCAAAGATGCTAAGTATAGGAATAAATATGACATCATGAAAAGGTGACCTTTCGATGAGTAAACTATTCACTCTAAATTAAACGACTCATGTCGTGATTTCTCATAAACATGCACGGTTGATTCGTATTATGTAATCAGTCTGTCAATATAGCTTGCATACAAACTAAGGTAATAACACGGACTGGTAAATCAATGTTAGAATAAATCATTTTAAAATCCATGCATTAATTTGAAACGATAAAAAAGGTAAATGGCGAAAGGCCCATTACGAATTATTTTACGTTTCGCATACATTACAAACCACCTGCCTGACCGATAAGCGATGTGGTTACGTTGTACACATTGTTAATATGACGCACGACCTAAATTAGATAAATATGTTTATATAAATATTAGGCGGACGGTACGTTCTTCATACAAACTTTTTTATGGAACTATGGGAGAGTGACAAATTTTAAGGGATTTTTTCATAAAAGTTAGCAATGTAATCAATTCAATATATTGGATGTTGAGAACATATCAAACCACTATTTCAGCTCAACCATTGCAGTTGTGGATATCGATCATATTTGGTATACACTAACACCGAGAAGTTTAGTAAGTAAGGAAAGAAGAAAGCTTAGGTATTGTGAAACCAAAAAAATAATTGGCAGCATGTTATGATAAGTTACATACATATGTGTACCTATCAGTATTTTTTCATACTGCGATAGTAATTCCCACGATAACGTAAGCATTATTTAAAACGTAGAGTTGATATTTTTTTTTGATAAACAAACTGTTTCAAAGAGAAACTAACAGATTGTATAACGAAACCGGTACACTCTATTGGTACATTATTCCCTACCACAATGGTCTTATAAATCTCAACGATGTATCCATTGTTCAATACTGGAAAGTACCTACTATGTAAATTCATTTGGTTATTTATAACATTATATTGGCATACCGTAGAATCATAATATAAGGAGCTGTTCTCGTCAAAATCTTGTAATAGTAAACGTAACACAAATATGACACATTTTTTTAAATAGATTTTTTACTTTATTAGGACATAAGTTTTTGTTAAAAATTTCATTTTTAATACAAGCTTTTTTGGTGACTGTACTTTTTGTTGATTGTACTTGCATTGTCATTAGGGCATGTAATATCGGAAGATTTTTCAATTCCGATATTGATTTCCGATATTGGATCTCAATATCGGAATTCCGATATTAATATCGGAATTCTACATTTTTATTATAAATTGCACATATTCCTTATAAAATGCACTAATTATCTATCTATACTAATATTATAAAGTGGAAGAATTTTTTTGTTTGGTTAAACTGGCTAATCTTTGGCACTACCGGTCTGATTCGTTTCTTTTTTTTTTACTTATAGGAGGCTACGTTATCCCCGAGTATTATAGGCTACTTTTAATCCCGGGAACGCGGGTGAAACCTCGGGAGTCAACTAGATCGTTATAAATTTGGATTGAAAACATCTTCTGCTCAGTCAAGCACTCTTGTCAGAGGGGTCGTGGTTGCAATAGATAGTGTATATGGTGGGTATTCAACGCCAAAGTTCTCCTTGACTAGGGTTACAGCTTTCGCAATGCTTTTCCATTTTTTGCGGATCGTAGCATTGCGAGTATACCCTCCCACTCTGGACAACAAGTATCTGCATCGAGTGTTCGTTTCTGCATATGTAACCAAAGAACTTTTGGCTAGTGGTTTCTTAATGAGCCAAGAGGTCCTCCATATCTTCTTTAGTTTGGTTAAGAAGAGAAGTGTCATCATCGAGAGTCAAGGCGAGGCATTGGCAGTGTGCCTAGATGTGGTGACGGCATTCGATCGGGTCTGGCACAGGGGTCTTCTCACGAAATTGCCAGCATACGGGCTTCCCGAGGGATTATGCAAATAGGTCGGCAACTTTCTGTCCAGCAGATGCATAAAAGCCGTCGTCGACGGTAGCTGCTCCGATAGCATGGGCGTTAATGCCGGCGTCCCGCAAGGCTCTGTGCTGTTCCCAACACTGTTCCTTCTGCATATCAATGATATGCTGTCTATTAACGGCATTCATTGCTATGCGGACGATAGTACAGAGGACGCTCATTACGGGCCGTGCAAATATCCCTCGTTCCGAGGTGGAGGAAAGCCGCGAACGGCTGGTGTCTGAAATCGAGAGTACACTAATTTGTGTCTCCGATTGGGCTCGACTAAACCTAGTCCATTTCAACCCCACCAAGACTCAAGCCTGCGCGTTCACCGCTAAGAATGGTTTGTGGCTCCACAATTCCAGAACACTTTCTTGAACATCAGTAAAAGCATCGGGATCCTTGGCGTCGACATTTCTAGCGACGTTTTGTTCCGAAGTCACTTGGAAGACAAGTTATGCTGGCATCCAAAAAGCTCGGAGTGCTCAACAGAGCGAGGCAGTACTTCACATCGGGCAAAGGCTGCAACTTTACAAGTCGCAAGTCCGGCCTCATATGGAGTACTGCTGTCATCTATGGGCGGGAGCACCTGGATACTAGCTTGGGCCTTTAGACTCGGTTCAGCGACGTGCCATCAAAATTGTTGACGATCCCGAGCTCACAAGCGGCTTAGAACCCCTCAGTCTGAGGAGAGACTGCCTCCTTATGTGTGTTCTACCGCTTGTACAACGGAGAGTGTTCTAAAGAATTGTTCGACTTGCTGCCCACGGCCACCTTCCACCATCGCAACTCTCGCCATCGACGGGGAGTCCATCCTCACACATTGAAACCAGAATTGTTTCGAACTGTGCGGGCTCAAAGGAGTTTTCTTCCGCGGACGCTCAGATTGTGGAATGAGCTCCCCGCCGTGGTTTTCCCAATGAACTACAGCATGGGGTACTTCAAAAAGGGTGTGAAGAGATTTCTTAAGGGTCGGCAACGCGCGAATGATACTCCTGGTATTGCAAGCGTATAGTATAGATAAAAATATCTGATTCCGATATTACGATATTGGATCACTCAATTCCGATATTGTAATATCGGAAAAAAAGGTCCGAGATTCCGATATTACGAGATTCCGAGATTCCGATATTCATGCCCTAATTGTCATCTAATATACTAATGTATACCAAATATCAAGTCAATCCGACCGCTGGAAGTGGGTGAAATTCGAATTGCAAGATTCCACCCGAACAAACATACATATATACATTGCAAGTTAAATAAAAGCTTGTAAAAACGAGGCCTGACCCCTCAAAGTACTGCGAGCAAATCTGTGGGGGGCGACGCGAGCGACGATGCGTCTCGCGATTTATACGACACACATTTTTGGCAGTGACTTCGTGCACATGACTAAATGTAACAAACGGATAGTACAAAAAAAAATATTGAATTTACAGACAAAATTCACCATTTTATAATAGGGATGATTCCTAGGTAAAATAAATTAGTAATTCTCATTAGTCCGTCAGTCAGATTATCAAAAAATATTTGCCACGTATTGTTTGCTTGACCAAAACATTAAAAATTTACAAAGATAAAGCGAGTCAAAGTTCGGGAGTGGGGGCTCGTGACGTCACTTCAGAGTAAAAAGTGTACTCTAACGGGACGTCACGCGGAACTTCAACACGTGTTGTTTTTTGTATAATTGACAAAAGTAAAAATACGTGTCTAATCTAATAATTTTTGATAATGCAAAGACGGACTAAATAGTTTTTTTGTCATCTAGCCCATTGTAGAGATTTTAGATATTACACGTGATAATGATGGTTTTCTTTCTAGACTAAGTAAAGAATGAACTTTAGGTATAAAATATAATAATTTTAACTTTCTAAATATACATAAATTTACGCAGACCTTCAGTTTTTAAAGTTAATTAATTTCCTCAAAAACTGATCGACTGTAATGTGAGTTCTTTTTTTTTAATGAGTCACACTTGAAAGCATTAAAGGGATTATTTATTTTACGGTTATTAAAATTAAAGAGAATGCCGTGTACAACTTCTTTTCGATATTCCCACTTGAATCACAATTACTGTCGCAATACCCGTGTCAAACGGCCAAACCGCGAGAGGCCTCTTATTTAATGAGTTTGTACCTACTGTACCTCATTTTTCTTCAATCACAATGCCTGTATTAAAATCAACAATGTTCTTTTGCTTTTTAACTCCATGACAAAGCGTTGTGCAGCCCTATCGGAGGTACGTACCCAATGGTACATTTTCACCGCTCCGCTTTTGATTCGCGTTGGTTGTTCGTCAGGTCGCCTGGTCGGCTCGAATTACATAGCGTCCAAGCACTTAAATGGAGGTACTCATTTGAATCTCGTTTGAAACGGTCCAAATCAGGTAATTGAGGCATTTCGTTTCGATGCCGCATCGCTTCTTGGATAACCGCAGTAGAAAGTTTTTTTTTACTTATCCAAGGGTTACATCTACTTCTTAATCTATTATTTAATGTAATGTGTCTATCAACACTTCTTATTGTCTTTATTCAGGGAAAACGACTCATGTTCTTTTTTAAAAAGCTATAAGTTACACTTCTTTTAAGTCTTTGTTGTAGACAAAGACTTAAAAGAAGTGTAACAGGGATGATTCCTGGGTAACAAAATAATAATTCTAATTAATCCGTTAGTTAAGATTATCAGAAAATATGGGATACGTATTTTTTGCTTTATCAAATCATAAAAAAATTGCTAAAGTAAAGCGCGTAGTTCGGGAGTGGAGGCTCGTGTCATCACTTTAGAGTAAAAAACTGTACCATAACGTGACGTCACGCGGGACACACGAAATCTTCGTATTTTTTTGTTTTATTGACACAAGAAAATACGTTCAAATATTTTTGATACTGTAAATGGCGGACTAAATAGAATTTTTCAGTCATCTAGCCTATTACTGATAAAGTAGATACTACTAGATTTCGTTTAATGAATCATGATGATGAAGTCGGTTTTATATGCCTTGTATTTTATACAATACGGATATACATCAACTACATGCTATGAATGTATACGATTCAATTGATTAAACTAGAATTCTTTATAAATTTTAATTAATGCCTTATCGATACTTTTACCGAGAACAAATGACAAGGAATCCATATCGACATTTTGTCTGACTAAATCAACTAGTGTTATATATCTGTGAATATATCTATATGAAAACTGCTCACACTTAGCACAAGGTAACGTTGTTAACGCTATCACTCTATAATATACTAAGGTGATAGAAGACTTCTTAAAATTCTTAACATTGACTAATAAACAGTCAACGCAGATCCTAAACCAGTGGACCTACAGATTTGGAATTTGCAGGAAATATTCCTTGAGTAGGTCACTAAGAAAGGATTTCCCGATATTCGCATTGAGCTATTATTACTACTCAATGGATATTCGCAAATTTTTGGGAACAAACAGATTTTAGCCTTGCTGAGTTTCTTGCCGGATTCTTCTCAGTTTAAGTGTATTTCGAACCAGCCTTACCAGGGCCTAAACTGAATAAATTACTTTTTGATTCGCTATGTGCTCTATTTTTTGAGATACAGAGGTGGCCCTGCCAGAATCGTTCATACTGAGATTTTGATGTATCACTAAAGTGTTTTCAGGATTAGAAGATATCGGTGACAGTTCACATTTTCCGGTTCACTCATACTACTTGCAAGTAACTAATATAATATTTTACAAAAAATATTTTAATTTCCATTTTATATCATTGCAAAAATACAATATATATCGCTATATATAACTAAGAAACAATTTCAGCACATTAATACTATAGCTTGATAATTTTAAAAATTAAGAAATAGGATGTACTTAAATAACTTGCTGCATGAAACGGAACATTGACCTATAGTGATTGACAATGCTTGATCGACAGGGAAATTCAAAAAAGTATCGATATATGTTATATCGATTATTTTTGAATTGGTTTATCAATATCGAAATATTTTTAATTACCAAAAAATTTCGATATATCGGTACGATATCAAAGAGAGAGAGAATATTCTTACATTATTAGGTAAATATCAATTAACAAACATAATTTCTCATAAATCCTGTAATAATTATCTGAAATTAAGAACAACGATAATAGTACAGTATGATACATATGTGCAAAGTTGGTAATTACACACGAGGCGGTATTAAGCAGTAAGACAGTGATAAGGAAATATTATTTGGAAAATAAAAGCACTAAAATGAAAATCGATTAGACTTTCTTTATTAACTTTCTCGATACGACAAAAAAATCGATTGGATATCGTTAAGGCGCATGACTATAATTGTCAAAAGTGAACTGTCACCGATATCTTCTGATCCTGAAAACACTTTAAAAGCGGTGTCGTAACGTAATTAATCTTATATATTCAGTTTTAAATACGTCGTTTCTTTCTACACATAACTAACTGGCATCAATAGATTTTTATGGTAAGTAATAGCAATTATTAAAAAGTGGAGAAAATATCTTACGTTAAAACTATGCAAGTCAGCGACAGACAAACGTTTGTAAGATTATGTAATATTTCTAAGAAATCTACGACTGAATATTATCAGTTATGTCATCATAACCGTTGATTAAATCCGGTTTTACGCCGGTTTGACAAGCGGTTCGAATTATTGAAAGTTGCAATTATCCACTGGGTAGCTGACGCGACAAAATATCTCTTAGAAATCACTGTAATGATTTCTTTACTCATGATAAGAAATTATGATAACTGCCAATATATTTACAACTATTAGTTATTTAGGTATGTATCATTAACTTCACTCAATTAGTCAATTCGTTAAAATAATAGCACTACATTTTTTTTTATTTATTATCATAACCATAATACATCTTAAACTGGATTTGCCATTGCTCATGTGATTTTTGGTCTAGTTAAATTATTTATAGTAGTCATGTTCTGAAACCATATCGTAGGTACGTAACCTATTGGCTCCAAAATCTGAACATCGGCAACACCATCACTATTTGTAAACAGTACACTGCTGTACCTACAGCCAGGCATGTGTTACATAACTAACATAATTTCTAAATGTGAATCAACGAAACAATAAAAAAAAACAATAGAATTCACACTCGCGTTGCAAGACAGGTAATGAAACAAAAAGTGTCCGAATTACCTGGAAACCCAAATTCGCATTATATTAGCATGAGATAAGCTAGTGAGGAGCAAGTTCCTATGATTTATGTGTATGCGCCTATAAAAACGAGTATTGAGCATCCGTTACACGCAGGACGGTGCGTTGCGGTTCACCGGAGCTGAACGGGGCCTGACCGAGCTCCGATGTTCGGTTCACATTCCCATACTCGAGTGTATCGACGAACATTATCATCAGTTATAAACATACGTTCCATTTCCTTCTGTAGTGCAATTCTGTTCTTTTTTGACAGCTGACGACGACGACGTCCGTCGTCGCGGTCTATTCTCTATACATTCGTAGTGCGGTGCTACATTTTTCAATTGGTCAATTAATTAATGTTTAATTTTAGGAAGCTCCTATTAAGGTCGTATTATGTATCCATTATAAAAAAAAACCTGTCACTTTGTGGATCACTTTCATTTATGATAGTTTCTGTGTAATGTTATGATATTTGAAGTAAGTATGTTTTATTACAAATTATTTATTATAAATCCAAGACTGTTCTTTGTCGAAATCAGTCAAAAACAAAGGCCCAGTTCAGCAGAGGACATCTCGTGACAGAATATGATGATGATACTAATTGTATAGTGGTTACAGAGTTGGTATACATATTTCAGATATCTGCAGCTCGGATAAGTCATATTATGGGCATCCTTAAATCAGCCAATGATGAAGATATCTTGGAAAAACGTCGTCAAGCTCAACAGTTGAGACTTTTGGCGAGTAATTCTTTAACTATTCTTGTTGAAATAAACATTGATTAAATTGTGCACAGCACTACAAAGTCAATGCATTTTTATTTACTGGAAATGCTAAAATTCTTCCAAATTCTATATAGAAGTCTTTGATATCTGGCTTATTTTTATTATTCCTTATAAAAAAAAACCTCGTCAATTTAGTAGTATGTACTTACATACAAATATGTTATTAAACATTATTCGTGAAAAAATGTTAATTGTTTCAATATTTTCAAAATATGGGCGCTATATCTAGCTTTCTTTTTGTGAAGTTTAAGTCGTTATATTAAGATAAAGTTAAACCAATGAATAGCCTTCATATTAAACCTTTAAAATTGGTATATTCAGTACATTAAAGTTTTACTAAAATATGAAATAAAATTAGCCTTTATCTAGTTTCCATATCATAAGTTTGCTTAGCTTGGGATTACGACTCAGATCATTAAAATAAATGAAATCCACTCGCAGAGCGCAGTTGATGTTTACAATACACCTTCCAGCCCATTTTAATTCTTTTGACCTATTCAAGTATTCAATTGTTTCGACATGCAATAGTCCGGGAGGTACTGATGCATTTTAGGTAGTATTAATACGCCGATCGATGGCCATCTTTTTCAATAGATCTTGAATGACTAATATGTGAACCACGCATCAGCGATGCACCCGCGGTGGGTTTAGGATTGGAAGGTTACGGCAGGGGTAAACTTTTTTTTTTACAAATTCATGCGAGCAGCTGACGCGTGTTCCCCCCTCCACCATGCAGCAGACGATTTTTTTCAGCTCAGTATTATGTCAAATACTTATGAAACAAGTTTGAGCCGGCGTACTATGTCTTTTTTTTTACTGGGAGTGGCTGATGACGGATGTAGAAGACTTGAGCACTTACTTGAGCAGACGGTCGGTTCACTTATTAGTCATATAAGATCAACTATACATTTCAACGTCAGCCGGCTTACTATGACTTTTGTGTTTGCAACGCTACCTCCCGGACTAACCGTCACAACGGAGTCGTCGTCGGTTGCTGTCAAAAACGTTTCAGAATACCAAAGCTGAGTTCAAAATAAATTCGCTAAAGCTTAATTTACATAAAATATTCATTGATCACATCGCTTAGCATAAAAATGATCCAGAAAGTGCGCTTTGTCAATAATCTCTGTCTGGTCAACGAAACTGATCCCCAAACAAATAACGAAACAAACACAAACGTTGCAATGTAATAAATAATGTTACAATGAGTCTACTGTCTCAGTAGAAAGTTGGTGCAATTACCTGAAAGGCAGAAATCCGTTTGGGTGGCAATAATTGCGGCGGTCTATCTGTTAGATTTTCCATTGAGTGACGAGCGAGAAATCCCTGTTTTTGAAATGCGGTATTTGTTTTGTACGATGTACGGTTGAATTTGGTAGCGGGAGCAACAATTCGGTTGCCGTTTTCGTCGTCGTCCTCCCATTCGGTGACGACGTCAGTGCGGACATCTTCGAGCGACCGCGAGCGACTGCAAGCGCAGGCTCCCGGCGGCTCAGGATTGGGGTTCCGCAGCTGGCGAGGTCTCTCACGACTCACGTACAGATCAGCGTGACTACTCGGTGTCGGCGCACCCGCAGACCGGTAGCTTGGAGACAAGAAGTAATAATCCCGCGATTTGTTGCTATAACCACTCATACCAGAGAAGTCTGAATAGGTGGATCCTTTGGAAGACGACGTTTTGAAATTTCTCAAGTCCATCGGATCCGGTGGTCGAAAATAAAAGTTCGGCTGCACTTGTCGGGAAAGCGGCGGCCACGGTCTGAACGGCGCGTCTACGTAGTGTGCCGGTTTGGACTTCATGTCAGATCGCGATAGAGCATCCGAGCGCAGCGGTGTCGGTTCCGTGCGGATGTAGTCGAGGAAACTGCGCTACTGTTGTCACGGGCGGCGAGCGGCGTGCGCTGGCCCACCACCGGTGTTGCACCACGGCACCATCCGCCTCGCCGCACGCTAGACAGAGATGAAAACAGAGAGAAAGGCGCACCTGCGTTCCGCTCGATCCGTTGAATGCGAATACAAGTGAAAGGGGTAGCCCGTGCGCGGTCAACGCGTCGAACACACTTAGATATCGCTCTTAAATTGAGTAAAAGATATCTGTTTAAAGAGTAGCTAAGTCGTCAAATTTTAACTTTATTGTCAATTCATTGCAGTCAATTTATTTTGTCACTTGATGCGGTCTAGTGCGTGATTTACCTACTACAGTCGGTACTTTATTTTAAATAGGTATACCTTAGGTAAGGCTGTATATTTCTTGTTATTTTAATAATTTCCTTATTTAACTTTCTTTTATGTGTTTTATTATTGAAGAGTGGATAAACACTGCCATTTCCACCAAATGAAAGAGTCATCGTAAGACGTAACTATTCAATATGTATAACCGGATATCCGAACCTGCTGTGGAATTTGAATTAGAAACTATTATTTTACGTAATTTTAGTGCATTGATCACGGAGTCACATTTGGAGCATATAAGTCATTGATTTGATTACGTAATGAGTTAGGTACATCACGACACCACTGCTTGTGTGAATTCTTTTAAAACGTAACATTTTGAAATACTTAGAGTGTAGATATAATTCGTTACGCGCGCATACAACTTTCGCTTCTTTGTTACGCTTGAATAGTAATAAAATGCTTGGCATAATAGAAATAAAAATATATGTAATATATGGATGATTACTAGGTACGTACCTACCTACCTTCTAAAGTGTTACCTATAACATTGAGTATGTCTGACGATACGTGGAACAATGTGATAAATCACAATAATATTGCTCACGTAGACAACCCACGCCGCTCTAGAAATAACGCTGGAAAATTCTAATATTTAATTAGTCACCTTATTCGTAACGAAGGAACTCAAGGCTGTACCATATACAGACCATATAATAAACAAACTAATGTCAGAACAAACTCATAAAAATCTTAATTTCGGCCTACGCATGGAAAACAAATAACAATTAATACCTTGGAATTATCACGTCTATACCATGAGTATTATCATATATTGATAAGCGCCAGTGCTATTATAAATTAACACATTGATGAATACCAAATGTTACTAAATACCGGTCAGGTGCGAGTCGGGCGCACGCGCTTTTGGTTTCCATAAAGTAACAATTTTTTTTTTTTTAACTCTGTCCTCCTTATTACATGAGATGGTTTAAAGCAAGACTTGTAAAACCCAGGTTTAAAAATAGCACCGTCTCTTTGTTCCATGATATTATTAAGTGACGGGTATATTTGAAACCGCAGTTTTACTAGACTTGGTTTAAACTATCTCATGTATTAATGGAATGAATGTTGATGTAAAAGAAATCACAGCATAGTATGTTGTGATTTGATGTACCAATTGATAACATTGGTAATGATAGAATTGAGTTGTAACACTATTTACTTTAGGATAGGAAATTCAATTTCGATAGTTTCGAAAGTAGAGACTGAAAAAGTGCGGCAAATTTAAAAAATATCAACCTATTTGATGTGTGTACAAAGAAAGTCTACAATAGCTTGCTGTATTGATGCTGACAAGGCGTACAAAAATGTTGACGTTAAGTACCGTACTTGTTAGAAATTTTGGATAGTGATGGCGTGGGTACGCAAATGTGCCGATATGGACTTTTTATTAAAAGAGAGAAAGCTCAAAATTCAGTCAGAGAGCTATTCGTTAGCACACACACAGAGGATTGGTATAAGGCGACCCATTTTCTCCCCTTCTTTTTAATCTTGAGGTTAAGACAATATGCGGATTAATTTGTGCTATATGTGAGTTGTAACATTGTTAACAAATAAAAAACTAAAAAATAAATTGCCTATTCTACTACATATTATAGCAATCGAAAAGTAAAAGTTGTGAAAACAGCCCTGTAACAACAGAGGATACCTTTAAAATGTAAAAAATATGGATAAACACAGGAGAAAATATGTGAAGATATGTCATATACAACACGTTAATAACTTGGTATCATAACATAATACGAAAATCGTTCATTTTATTTAATCAACACACACAAAACGCCGGGTGTGTTCCGTTTGGCATAGTTATATTATGTCACAATTTGATTATTTCGTTGACTTTTGATTGGTTACACACACGCAACATAAAGTTTTAAAAATACATTAGTTACTTTTAAAATATTTATTTTTTATTCATTTGTTATTATTTTACCATCATTTTTATTTATATTATATATTTTACACAAATTACAGCACATTTTTTCCATCAAAATGTGCCGTCAGTATGAATGATACCTATTGGTTATATAAAACATATAATTTTAATACTGTGAGCTCAGTATATTTAAACCATTAACGTAGATTTCCTCAACATTGTCAAATCATAGAAATTTATTTAAAAATAAAATTATGTATACATGTGTAATTAATTGTATACGTGGTCAAAACTATATTTTACATTTTACCTGTACCCATATACTGTATCACAGAATTATTAAATTATTTTATTATTCATGATTAAATTAAATAACAAACTTTATTTTATTGGAACGCAAGTACGTACGTGACAAAATGCAGTACATATGTAATAAAATTGACAAAAAGCAAAGTATTATTAAACGAAACATACATTTAATAATAATTATTGACAAAACGAAACTTGACGAAACAGAACACACCCGAACCCATGACTTCATTATGACTATTTATGACTCATCAGCATACCTTCTCCAAAATCCTCAATGTAGCAACGTCACGGAGGTAAACATTTACACAATTATCAATACTAACAAATATTTCAAATGAATCATCCAGTTACAGGCTTATGTACTGCGGTCAATTGAAACTTATTGGCTGATCAACTGGGAACGAGGCTCGGGTCAAACTGTATTTACTGAGATCGAGTTACAATTTAAATTGGGATTGATCAAAAGGACGCTGTTTATACAGTACTGTGTTTTTATTGCAGGATGTTATGCTTTCGATGCCCGGTCTTCTAATCACAACATAAAAAATAATTAGGTACATTAAGGTACTATATTCTTTTCTTTTGTTTGTTTTTTGGATTGTTCCCCAAAGTATTTTATTTTAACTCGTCTCCATCCTTAAGTTGTCTGATAGTGATCATTTTTAATGATAAGGCCGCCCATTGTAACACTTTCGATAATAGTTATTTTGTAGTACTACTCCAATCATATGTGGTGTAACAATAAAGTGTTATCTATTTATCTATCTATCTACTAGGATGTATGTCACCACTGAATAATAGTAATATCCATATCTAAGATTTTCGTATTCACTTGAAAGATCCTAGAATATATTGATAATTTAAAGTCAACTGACAAAATTTTAAGGCTGTAATAATATTTTCTTCTACTTTAGTTGATTACATGCTTCATTATTTATTCATGTAACATCATAATAATATGCAAACAATAAGTAGATAACCGGTTGTAGAGTCAATTTGTTCTTATAAATCGCTAGTGCCAGAGTACAGCTATTCCCATTATATTTAAGTTCTTCAACTATAATGTGTAAAGTAAAACGAAGTGGACTAGGTATTTGGATAATCTTTAGAATAACCCCCGTCTACCCAACTTCTATTCGAGACAATATTGCACTGGCGTGTGAAATAAAATGTAAATATTGTCATGATTTAGTCGAGACGGTAACCAGTTGGCGGCGTCATGTCCATTTAAGGATGTATAGGTCACCAAGAACGAACCGCGATTCGAATTCCCTACCGACCGACGGGCCATACAGGGCCATACAGCGAACATCAGCATACCTACTATTATATCTTTATGAGTTTCTAATAGAATTTGAATATGAGACTTAAGCCGAAACAAGTCTTTATGTATGGATGTAGCAGGTAATCAACTTTCTGTTTAAGTGATACACTCCTTAATACGTGTAAAATAATATGGAGAAAAGACAATAACGCATAAGTGATGAGGATGGAAATCAAATGATAAGATGCCTATTGATAAATAGAAGTTTATAAATATTTAATGAACTGAACAGCACGCAATTTGAAAAGACCATAGTACCTATGTTGATTTGCTTAGAACGTCTTTAGGAATTGTTGTTTTGAATAACGGTAAGGTAACAAAATTAAAGATTTTTTGTTTCCCTTGAGCTCGTATGTATGTGTAAAATTTAACAAACCATTTGATGCGGTATTGAGACAGATTTTAAATCTATTGTTTAAAAAACAGTCACAATTATTCAGTACATTATGTTACAGTTATACCTCAACTCCAAGAAAGCTTGACCAAAATATAATTCTTTGACGTAGGTAGGATTACTTATTTATTTTATAGCAGACTAATTATATATTTTGAGAGAGGTAGAGCATAGCGTTTATTCGCTCAAAGAGCAGCTCGACTGGGGAAGTACCTCCACCTTACAGAATACCGCAGCCAAATAACTTTATGTTGTGTAAAGTTGTGTTCCTGCGCGTGAGTAAGGTCGCCAGAGCTCATAGGGGAGGGGGGAATGGTCGGTAACGCGTGAGCGATGCTTCGTGTGTTGCAAGCGTCCATATGGCTACGGTAACCGCTTACCATCAGGCGGGCTGTATGCTTGCTTACCGACTTAGTCGTATAAAAAAAAAAAAAAAAAAATGAGTAATTAATTGCATTTAAAAGCATGCTATTGAGTATATTGGCGTCCGTAGTTCATAAGATGAAAGTTGTATTGATTAATGTTTCCATTCTATAAAATTAATTCGTCAATAATAATTAGTAGGTACTCCATGCATGCGTGAATGCCGTGATAGCGTTGTTATATAAATCCTATCCTATTCAACCGTGCAATCCTAGAAAAAGATCGATATAATAATTAATAAGTTGTATAAGACGTAATGAAGGATTCACGCTTAGTGAAGATATAACGGGACTACATTGAAAATAGAAATCGATTACGTTAGGCGACGTGTTTAAAATTTTCAAATGAAATAAATGAATATTTCAGCTATCAGCTCAATTAGAATCATACATAACAACCACATTGCAATTCCATAAATTTTTACTCACTAGTGATTGATGCTAATTCATTTAAATGATGACATCACGAAGAATATGGACACTTGGTCGTAATCGGAGTCATGGACAAATATAAATTGCGATGCATTTTCCTGGATAAATGCATTATTTAAACAACGACTGAGGCCAAAACGATGAGGTAATTCACGTATAAGATATTCATTAACAGCATCATGAATAAGGGTATTGTCAAAAGACACGAGCTATTTGTTTCATATAATAATTACCTTATTATGTTCATATGGCAACCTGTCGTCATGCACCGACGATGATACAGAATTTTTTCGATCCGCGTCCCAAGCCGTATGCCACATATCTAAAGAATCTGTAGACGACTTTTTTGTATCAATGGAACTTTTCCTAGACAGGGAATTTGTTGATCCGACGTAATCCCGCTTCATTTCCCTTATACCGTTGCTGACCGTGGAATCGCGTCTGTTGTAGTTGACAATATTGCTTCGGCTTAAATTAGGAAAAGACCCCATTGAATGCCTTTTGATGTTGAATCTTTGTGTAGGGCTCGGTGTTTCTCTTCTCGGGGGAGTCACGGAAGGACTGTGGCGATCACGGCGCAGTATACTTGGGAACGTCGAAGGATGTTCCATCTCGCGCGCGGGAGAGCCTGTCATTCCCAGGGAGTCACGTCGCCTGTTTGATTATATATATATAATTGTTATTAAACAAAAGTATACGATTGAATTCATAATTTAGGATATAGATAATAAATAATGAATACGAACCTGATTATAAGTCCATTTGACGGTGAAACAGAGTCCCTAAAATATCCTGGCGTAGCCTCTCGACTGTGAAGGTAAAGCGACGACCGATACGGCGTACTACAACGACCATGTACGTCGCAACGAGGGTCGTGCTCGATGATCGAGCTGACAAAAGGAGAGTGCCGACCCTCCCCCTCGAGGCTCATATTGCCGAACATAGAATCCAGCTGCCTCATCGCCTGTACTTTCTTCACCGCAGTCATTTTATGTTATAAAAATCACCACTTCTCCACGAAAAAAAAACACAACTTAAGAAAAATATCTTGAAGCTCGGTCGATCGTAACGAGTGTGTACCATGAAATAAGTGACATGTATGTCTCGTAAGTATGCCGCGGCGCGACTGGACTGCTCGGACGGCATTGTGCGCAGAACGCTCACTGATGACTCATAGAGGCATGCGCGCGAGCAACAAGACTACGATTAACGCAGTGTCCTACAATTACATGCTAGGTATACCTCTATAGGTGACAAGGACATTAATGCTGCTAATAGATCATCAATAATAAACAAAGACCGAAAAGCACGTAGGCGGCGCGGGTCGTATTAACTTATACATTTATATGTATAAGTTAATAATGTTTCATACCAAATCAACTAAACCAAACACTAAAAGAATCATCGTCTCGTCTCTCTAATCCATCTGCTACCGATTTTTTCATAACAAAACCATTGAAAAAAAATATAGTGAACTACAAAAATTACAAAATATTGTTAAAAAGTCGATGCATTTTAATTTATTATTTGTTATTTTAAGTGAAAATGAAAATATTTAGGTATTACAATTTATTCATATCCTAGTGTATAATAGTATTTTGTGTAACACCCTCTTAAATTATTCTGCGCACGCATTTCATTACGAGAAGATACATTACAAGTTTTAAGGTAGGGGCAAATATCTGGGATTTACAACCTCAAAATTGTTAAAATCATATCGTGTATTCGTTAATTACCGAGGAAGAGCACAAGTATGGAATAATAAGTGTTTATCCAAATGCCAACAAATAGCACTCATAGACATTAATTAGCGGCTAATCTGAATGAAGTTAATTAACCCATGTTGTTAATGGAATTAACTGTCAATTTCACGGTTCCTTAAAAGGGGACCAAGTTACTGGTACATTAGATCGGACCGAACGAGCAAATGGATAAATGAGAATAACAACTGAAAAGTTATAAAAAGGTTACACTCAGATGTTTATTTTATTGTTTTTTTTTACTACAAGTTGCAAACAAACCGTACCGTAGCTTATAAACGCTTGCAACACACCCTTCATAAAGAGGGGTTTGAAGACTTGTTGATAGCAATGTGCCGGCAATGGAAGGAGGGACCACATTATGTACTAACTGCACTGCTGGTCCCCGCACAATACCAGCACAGCATATCCTCATGGAGCTCTGGCGATCTAACTCACCGCAGGAACACAACATCACATTAAAGTGATGTTATTTTACTGCGATCTTCTATGAGGTACGTCACCAGTCGGGCTGCTTCGAATTCAGAAGGGGAGAACTCTTTATGAAGTAGGGCATAACAAGTTCTCCCATTCAGAATTTAGTTTTTCCTTAAAAAAAACAAGGTATTTCCAAACCCGATAATAATGTAAGTACCTATACTGGATGGATACTTTGAAACATCGCAAAGATGCTATCTCAAAGTATTTACGCTCAGTATTGAATATTTCTCAATTGCACAATGATAGGTCAAAGGGCCGACAGACTGTGTGTCGAGGAGACATTCTCTATTCAGTACAACACTTCAAGTCAACTTTAAGAACAAACAACTATCTATCTAAGAACATATCGTTATGTAGTTTAATAGAATACTTGATTAGAATGGACTACAATAAAAAGATTATGTTTACTGACGGACATGAATATTTCATTTTCAAGCGTTGTTATTAACGCCGCGCAGTAGTTCATGGTACTTTTTATCTCGAAAATAAAAAGAAAAATATGGTTAGTCAAACAGCAGGTTTCGTAATTTTGATGTAAATTATATCCCACCAAAAACATTTTAATGTTAAATGTTGCCGCCAAGACATATAGCTCGTACTGTCAAAAAGTTATCAGATCTCATGTAGAGCCAAGCTTATAACTCTACATGCACTTACTCTACAAGCCCTAACTTCACAAACTCTACACCTTAGTCAAAATATGTGGCTTGGCCAGCAGATTCCTCGCGGTCGTATTTCTTTTTATTTAATCAAAAATCTGCAAACTTTTGTGTCTATTACTTACACTCAACGACCGGCATTTACTGACAGAGTATAGTTTGAAATGACATAATATAATATAATGAAAACATGTAATTGATTGAGATCCTAACTAAAACTAAATTCAACATTAAATGGACGTACGACGACGTTTGCTTTATTTAAAATACGACATCCCAAAGATGCTCGAAGAGTTGCATCGAATTATGTTTATTTGAATGTTGTATGTACAAAAGCCACAAGAATAAAATACAACTCGAAACGTCGACATGGCGGCGGCACCAAACCTAACTCGTATTAAACTGTCACATCTGTCACCCAGCTAAAGCTAAGATTTTATCCAGTCACATTTATATGATTATGCATTTTATATACTTAAAGTGGGCGTGGAGTAATACCAATCTAGTCAATTTGAAGGTCGTAATTATTATGGAGCAATAAATAACAACAGTAGTTGTATAGGAAATTTAATCAAAACGTTAAATTATTGCGCACAAGTATCGAAGATAATTTTATACACGGATATCATCATTACATCGACACCGCAGCCATTTATTTGTTGAAACAATTGACATAAGACGCTGGAAACGTAAAAAGTAAGGGGTAGATATAAAAAAATTGAATTAGATAAAATAGGAATATTGGATTGTATCGGAATTTTAAAGTTAATTTAAATATCTATAGAGTGATGTGACTTTAGTTGACAGAAATTTTCATTGATCTATAAATAACACAAAAATTTAATAGGTATCTTTAAAATGTGCAACGAAAACATATGCACACAAGCAACACAAGACAATTTTTCATGGTTATTGAATTTGTCAAATATCGATCTTTTTTTTGCAAATAACGTGACGCTTTAGGACATGGACACCCTGGTATTTTTTCGTTAGTATGAGTGTCTCCAAATGATGTATAAAAGTTTCAAGTGCGCCGCCATATAAAAAAAATTAAAATGTCGCATGATGGGTATGCCAGGCTCCGAACAAAAATCTTCGAATCCTTTAATGTCACTTTTATTTTCTTCAAAATTCAGCTCATGGTCCCTGCATTCAGCGTCTTTCTTGAAGACCTAATAGTTCAAAACCTATCTATACACTATCTGGGGGCACGGGAGTGCCCCCCGCCAAGACAGCCAAGCGAAGCGAAAGGGCACTACCTACCTTTTCTCGAAGCGCTTCGTCGTTTTTTTGAACCCTCATAACTTGGGTTTGGATTATACCAGATAAACATAATTCTCGGAACATGATGTCAATAGTGAACTTATTATGTATATTAAGTTTCAATAACATAGCTCTTATACTTTAGATTTTATTGATATCTAAAAAACCCCGATTTCGTCACTGACTCACTGATGATCATCAAAACTCATAGGGTACTTCCTGAAGTCCTAGAAAGCTGAAATTTGGTATGTAAGCTTGTATTAGTACACAAACAACAAAAAAATTATAAAACTTGGAAATTTCCAACAAAAAAAAAAAGAAGTGAAATCCCACCAAAAACATTTTCATGTAAAATGTTGCCGCCAAGACATGGCTCGTACTGTCAAAAAGTTATCAGATCTCATGTAGAGCCAAGCTTATAACTACATGCACTTACTCTATAAGCCCTAACTTCACAACCTCTACACACCGTAGTCAAAATTTGTGGCTTGGCCGTTTCAATACTACAAGAACTATTGAATAACAAAAAAAGCAATGAACAGTGAACACATTTTTCACCTTACTCCCATGTGACGGTAGCGAAACGGCCAAGCCACAAATTTTGACTACGGTGTGTAGAGGTTGTGAAGTTAGGGCTTATAGAGTAAGTGCATGTAGTTATAAGCTTGGCTCTACATGAGATCTGATAACTTTTTGACAGTACGAGCCATATGTCTTGGCGGCAACATTTTACATGAAAATGTTTTTGGTGGGATTATCTATTCTGTTCCCATATCTACTGGCTTTCATTTTCTCAAAAATACCATAAGCGTTTTATTTTTTTACTTTTATGTATTTGGGTAACGTAACAACGTACTTGTCGCAGTGTTATTTAAACATATTAGAGCTTTTTTTCGGGTTTTTTTTTATACCACTAAGGTGGCATACAAGCATACGGCCCGCCTGATAGTAAGCAGTTACCGTAGCCTATGGACGCTTGCAACACCAGGGTTACGACACGCGCGATGCCGACCCTGAAAAAATCTCTTCAGACCCTTTTTGAAGAACCCCATGCTGTACTCCATTGGGAAAACCACGGCGAGGAGCTCATTCCACAGGGCATCAAGTCAAACAATTCTTTAGATCACTCACCGTTGTACAAGCGGTAGAACACACATAAGGAGGCAAAGTCTCTCCTTAGACTGAGGGGCTCTAAACCGCTTGTGAGCTCGGGATCTTCAACAATTCTGATGGCACGTCGCTGAACAAAGTCTAAAGGCCCAAGCTGGTATCCAGGTGCTCCCGCCCACAGATGACAGCAGTACTCCATATGAGGCCGGACCTGCGACTTGCCGGACCTGCGACTTATAAAGTTGCAGCCTTTGGCCCGATGTAAAGTACTGCCTCGCTCTGTAGAGCACTCCAAGCTTTTTAGATGCCAGCTTAACCTTGTCTTCCAAGTGACTTCGGAACAAAACGTCACTAGTAATGTCGACGCCAAGGATCCCGATGCTTTGACTGATGTTCAAGGAAGTGTTCTAGAATTGTGGAGTCACAGACCATGGGGTTTCCTAAAGTCAAAGTCAAAGTATTTTATTGTGCAAATGCCTAGGTGTGCAATATGGACGATTAGTTTATTATGAGTATTCACGAAATAATGTAACGATTTCTTAATTTCTCCGGATCTTTAATTGTAATTGTATGATAACAATATTAAAAATCTGTACATATTTACATTGGCGAAGTGAATGAGTTTGTTTTGACGTGAATAAAATTTAAAAACACCTTAGTAATCGAATTAGATTAAAATTCTTCCAGCGCATATTAAATATGTATATTAATTATAAAAAAAACTTTCACCGAGACTTTCTATCTACATAATATTATTTTTCAACACACTAGCTCGTAAAGTGACATTTATTGCACCATGTTTAGTATCTTAATGCAGCTTATTACGCACTAGTGTTTTTTACTTTACACTACCGCACAGTTTTATGATAGGTATAATCCCGACTATGATAAGTTTGTACCTCACTGCAAGTGATATGTGTGTAGACCAAGCATTCTTAATTTAAACGGGTAAAATAGTACCGACAGTTCACCGCAGTAAAAAAAAAATACTTACGCGCCATATTTGTTAACGTTCTTATTGTGTGGTTGATTATTATCAAAAATACTACTTAAAAAAATACTACTACACTTCTTACCTCGCAAGTGTGTTGAAAAACGTCGTATGATATGACACGCGTGTGCATTGATTATAAAGTCGGCTTTTCACTATAGGATATAATCTAATAATATATATAAAATGCTTTTGTGGGTACGTAAATACGCAGTTTTCTCAATCACCACCAATCCCAATCAACTTCCCGTTGGGGTGGTAAATACCCCTTGGTCTCTAGGTGGTAGTAAGGGAGTTTGGTGGCGGTGGGTGGAAATGGGTGGTTGTGGGTGGCGAAAATGTTAAAACATATATTGCTGTCCTTTTCTAACGCATGTGGACTTCTGAAAAGATCTCAAAATTTCTGGAATGGAAAGTTCCAAAATGTGTAAAACGGTTATAATCGATCTGGAATGTTCTAGAAAGTTCAACAAATATCTGGAATAATCTAGAAAATTCTAGAGTGAATGCAAACTATTATAATCGATATAGCATGTTTTGAGAAAGTTCTACAAATTTCTGGCTTCATCTAGAAAGTTCCAAAATGTCCAAAACTGTTATTATCGAGTTAGAATGTTCGAGAACGTTCTAGAAATTTCCAGAATGATCTGGAAAGTTCCAAAATGAGTGCAATTTATTATGATCGATTTAGAATGATCGAGAATGTTCTAGAAATTTTCCGAATGATCTGGAAAGTTCCAAAATGAGTGCAATTTATTATGATCGAGAATGTTCTAGAAATTTTCCGAATGATCTGGAAAGTTCCAAAATGAGTGAAATATTTAGAATGTTCGAGAAAGTTCTAGAAAATTCTAAAATGAGTACAATAAGCGATTTAAAATGTTCGAGAAAGTTCTAGAAATTTCTAGAATGATCTAGAAAATTCTAAAATGACGCATGAGGACTTCTGAAAAGTTCTCAAAATTTCTGGAATGGTCTAGAACGTTCCAAAATGTGTAAATATCTGGAATGATCTAGAAAATTCTAGAATGAATTCAAACTATTATAATCGATAAAGAATGTTTGAGAAAGTTCTATACATTTACTGGCTTCATCTAGAAAGTTCCAAAATGTCCAAAACTGTTATTATCGAGTTAGAATGTTCGAGAACGTTCTAGAAATGTCCCGAATGATCTGGAAAGTTCCAAAATTAGTGCAATTTATTATGATCGATTTAGAATGTTCGAGAAAGTTCTAAATATTTTAGAATGATTTAGAAAATTCGAAATTTCGGTCTCTAACGGTATATAAACTGTAACTGTTTTCAGGATTAGAAGATATCGGTGACAGTTCACATTTTCCGGTTCACTCATACTAATTGCGAGTAACTAATATAATATTTTACAAAAAAATATTTTAAGACGGGGACTAAGCTCAATTTCACAAAAATGGGTTTCTTTGAGAGGCGAGTATGGCGCAACCCAATGAAAATACCTCACACAAAAAATAATGTGGACAGACAAGGGTCTGAAGAAAAATGTTAACCGAATAGAATATTGAAAAGTGCTTTGTATTCCCCACAAAAAAATCGTAAACTAGTGCATAAAAATAAACTTTGGCGTCGTAATTCTCTGTATTTTCAGCGACAACAACTATTTTTTTTTTGAGAATATATTAGATACTGCATTATATTGAAATGTTAACCGGATAATTATTAAATTTAATGAGTATTTTCTGTATAATCTAAAGAAAACGCAAAAATAAATATCCAAGCGGCAACTAGTCATATTGTCAACACAAATATGATTTACAATTTTCAACCCTATTCAACGCTGTCTAAATGTAGCAATAGCTTACGCGGTTGTTCTTTAGTCGTCGGGCAACGCTCGACCTGCATGGTTGGTACCGGACGCTTTGTGTCGATTTTTTTTATAAGCATTTGAGTATTGCTCTATACAGATAGCAATAGAACACATATTCGTATGCCCTGAGTGCAAGCGTCCTTGGTCGAACGTCTTGGCGATAGCCGCATAACCATAGTATACATACAACAAAAACAAACATGAAGATAAATCAACTAATCCCAAGAATCTTATATCTATGGATATTTCATTACCTTATTATATCTGAAGACGAAAAATTTCACCTTTATTACGTCACACATAAATTCTTTTTCAGTGACAACCATTGAATTATTACGCTATTCAATGGTGACAACGTTGTTAGCTATTTCAGGACAAACTTGGGACATATACATTTTATTATGTAGTTAGTTGACTTTCTACCACCTACTACTTTTAATTATATAGTCAACACAAATATGATTTACAATCTTCAACCCGTATTTTTGCGATTTGGAGTGGACAAACCCAAAAGTTAAAATTAGAAGTCATTGAAAGGGATGACAATTTCTGGAATCATAAAATGGAACATGAGTTGGTTCGATTTTATATGAACTGCCTTCTCCCAGAGATAGTGGACCCCAGACATACACTCGGCATGCCTATACGCGATGGTATTGTACCAGTAATGCAAAGCAGTTTACCATTCGGGCAGATACAGAATAAAATTCAGTCAAGATTTCTAGATTTTTCTGAATTTTTATACATCAGTAGCACGGAATCTTTGCCAAGCGCTTATCTCCCAAAAGCAGTGTTTCTCATTAATGTTTTTAGGCTCGTTGATGCGCTTGTGGTGTACCTAACTTGATTAGCCGTTCTTAAGAGGATATATGCTACCCGGCCGCGCTCGAATTTAGGTATTTGCCAGCGCCAAGCCGAGTCAACGCGGGGCCAACATTGGTGCGGCTCCTCCGCCAACTTACTTACTGCGCGCGTTATTATTTGATACTTTTCAGTATGGCTTCATGTCGATCGATGTAGACAAAACAAGATGTAGATGTAAACAAGGTATCTGGTAGGTTGAATTAGGTTATAAGTAGTTATATAGTACAATGTACTGAATATTGTTTTTTTACACTAGTAAACAAAGTAGTTCAGGTACCTATATAATTTGTTATCCAATTAAACTTTTATTTGGTTTTATTTTGTTAAAATAATTCTATATTATTATTAATATAATTATAATAGCAACCCGCCCCGGCTCCCCACGGGTGCAATGTCGTGAGGTGCCGAGCGATTTGCGCGCCCGCCCGCGCGCCCCTCTCGACCCCCCCGGTCACGGTATCGCGAATTGAGAGATTTGAGAGACTCTTGGACCATATAACATGAATCTTTGCTCAACATTGAAAAAAAGTGTCCGCCATTTTGAACTATTTTATTACAGGTCCGATTGCTATCAAAATTGATATTTGAGAGACTCTTGTACCATATAACATGAATCTTTGCACAAAATTGAAAAAACAATCCGCCATTTTGAACTATTTTGTTACAGGTCCGATTGCTCCCAAAATTGATATTTGAGAGACTCTTGAACCATATAACAAGAACCTTTGCTCAAATTTGAAAAAAGTGTCCGCCATTTTGAACTATTTTGTTACTGGTCAGATTGCTATCAAAATTGATATTTGAGAGACTCTTGGACCATATAACATGAATCTTTGCTCAAAATTGAAAAAAAGTATCCGCCAATTTGAACTATTTTATTACAGGTCCAATTGCTATCAAAATTGATATTTGAGAGACTCTTGTACCATATAACATGAATCTTTGCACAAAATTGAAAAAAGTATCCGCCATTTTGACCTATTTTGTTACAGGTCCGATTGCTCTCAAAGTTGATATTTGAGAGACTCTTGTACCATATAACATGAATCTTTGCACAAAATTGAAAAAAGTGTCCGCCATTTTGAACAATTTTATAATACGTCCGATTGCTATCAAAATTGATATTTGAGAGACTCTTGTACCATATAACATGAATCTTTGCACAAAATTGAAAAAAGTGTCCGCCATTTTGAACTATTTTGTTACAGGTCCGATTGCTCTCAAAATTGTTATTTGAGAGACTCTTGAACCATATAACAAGAATCTTTGCTCAAATTTGAAAAAAGTGTCCACCATTTTGAACTATTTTATTACAGGTCCGATTGCTATCAAAATTGATATTTGAGAGACTCTTGAACCATATAACATGAATTTCCATTTTGTACATGAAAAAATATCAATGTCTATAAAAGTAGAATTGTATGACTCAACCATACGGCGCAAAGGGCAGCGTAGTCCAGAATTCGTACGACAGGTTTTTACTGCAAAGAGAGTTCCTGCACGAGCACTACGTTTGTTGATAGTTCGAAGCACTACGTAGCATAGTTTACTCGTGAGGTCTATTGCGTCCATATTGTTGTGGACAATGCCATGCAGAGTATTCGCTTGCAGATATTCACGTCTAGCTTCTAAGGAGAGAAGTTTGAACTTATCTAATAGTTGTGAGTATGATAACTGTGACCAAGCATCTATAGTACATAGATCGCAAGAACTTGCGATCTTGCTTACAAGAATCTCTCAAATATCAATTTTGATAGCAATTGGACCTGTAACAAAATAGTTCAAAATGGCGGACACTCTTTTCAAATTTGTGCAACGATTCATGTTATATGGTCCAAGAGTCTCTCAAATATCAATTTTGAGAGCAATCAGACCAGTAACAGAATAGTTCAAAATGGCGGACACTCTTTTCAAATTTGTGCAAAGATTCATGTTATATGGTTCAAGAGTCTCTCAAATATCAATTTTGAGAGCAATCAGACCAGTAACAAAATAGTTCAAAATGGCGGACAATTTTTTTCAATTTTGAGCGAAGAGTAATGTTATATGGTCCAAGAGTCTCTCAAATATCAATTTTGAGAGCAATCAGACCAGTAACAAAATAGTTCAAAATGGCGGACATTTTTTCAATTTTGAGCAAAGATTCATGTTATATGGTTCAAGCGTCCCTCAAATATCAATTTTGAGAGTAATCGAACCAGTAACAAAATAGTTCAAAATGGCGGACACTTTTTTCAATTTTGTGCAAAGATTCATGTTATATGGTCCAAGAGTCTCTCAATTATCAATTTTGATAGCAATCGGACCTGTAACAAAATAGTTCAAAATGGCGGACACTTTTTTAAATTATGAGCTAAGATTCATGTTATATGTTCAAATATCAATTTTGAGAGTAATCAGACCAGTTACAAAATAATTCAAAATGGCGGACACATTTTTGGATTTTGAAAAAAGATTCGTGTTTTGTAATCCCAAGGCCTCTCAAATCTCAATTTTGAGAGCAATCGGACCAGTAACTAAATAGTTCAAAATGGCGGACTCTTTTTTAAATTATGAGCAAAGATGCATGTTTTGTGGTCCCAAGGTCTCACAAATATCTTTTTTTTTATACCATAAAGTCGGTAAACAAGCATACCGTCCGACTGATGGTAAGCGGTTACCGTAGCCAAAATATCACTACGTATAATATTGCCCTTAGTGATATGATAGGTAATAATCACAGACTACGGAGGACATATTCTCGCTCACAAAAAACTGTGTCTATGGAGTCGGCCACCTCTCACGCACACCTTAGTTGGCTATTCCGCGGGAAATTAGACTCTGTCGCCGTTTACACAGAGTCGATTACTCGCGCTCAACTAATGTGTGGATGTGTGCGTGCCGGCTTGTACGTACAGCGTGGTGGCCGACTCGAGTGACACATTTTTTTGTTAGCGAGAATATATCCGACTTTTTTTTATATCTGTGGTAATAATGCATTCTAGTGGTGAAAGATCGGTACAGTAGTTTTTGAGTTTATTGAAATTACAAACAAACAAAACATACAAAAATACATCTTTTCTTTTATCGTATTATTATTAAAGTATATAAACGGAGGAAAATTCAAACATTAGGCCGACAATATGACAAATTTATCCATTACTTCTGATTGGCATTGATCGATCGTGCCTTTCTGGGGTCGATGATTTCCGGTAGAAGACATTTATTAACTATAACAAACAAAAATAATAATATTTGTCAGCTATAATTCAAAACAGTTACCATTTATCAATATAACTTAACTTACCCTAGTGGTATCAAAAGTGGTAAGAGCGCGCTATAATGCGGGCGATTGTACCAATACTTAGAGTATTGGTACAATCGCCCGTAATAATCGTAATAATATGTTGGCGAACTTAGCGCGCGGAAAACAGAGCGATACGTCCTCTCTCTGAGACGGCGGAGCCGGGTCTGCCGAGCCGTGGCCTCCGCAATCGATTTATATAGCAGTTTTAAAATATTCGGTATAAAATAATTATAATATTTTTACGGATTTTTTTAATTTACTAATTTTAAGCATGAACTGCTGCGTATTAATAAATAGTAATTATGAAGTTTGACAAACGATTTCCATATTAAAAACGGCGCTAAACATCGATAAAAATCTTAATTTTTACGCAGTTTTATTTTGTCATTTTCATAACAAAAATGTACTAAACGTTATGATGCTATCTTCAAGAAAAATAGGAGACAATATGTACTTTTCAACATGTATTTTTGTATTTTTTTGTTTCAAGTACTTTCAATACCTATTTGACTGCAAAGACAGCATGTTCCGTAAAATTCAAAAAAGGTCTCTCAAGGAACTGCTCTAAACTAAATAACAAATAGTCAATTTAATGTTATTTCTTCAAGAAAAGTAGAAAAATAAATGTCCTATTGGATTTACGACAACACAAATGAATAACTATCAATATAACTGAGTATTTTCACACCGAAAACCTGGAATATTGCGGCATTGTGCGTTATTACGTTATAAACGCTCTTAATCGATCGACAAAGTTAAGCAATTGCTGATGTGGACGGTATCCGGATGGGTGACCGTCTAGTGGTATTTCAACTCGAGCGTTTTCCGTGCTTTAGGAGGCACGTAAAGCCGTTGGTCTCGGCTATCACTAAATTATGTAAGTCGTTATGCTAGTTGGAGACCTCTTAGGCGGCTTGGAAACTCCAACGAAGTTGAACACTAGCCTATCTCCACCAATTTGCAGTGGCCATGCATGGTGGAATATCTGTCCATTCTTTTCAGTAGTATTCCTGTTACATTTATTCCTATTTCACTCAGCAGTGATTATGTGCTGATGATGATGATGTTTGTTATGATTACTTCTGAATAGAGATTTAATGGTACTCTACGAAATGTCAATACGCTATACACATTGATATCTTCAATATGTATGTATGTACTATCAATCTTCCCCATACCGTCATATTATGTAAAAAAAAACATCACAGAAAATTACCAAGAACTTATTAAAATATTATATTTCCTTGCCATTTAACGTTAAATGTATCTGTTTACACCAAAATCCTAAGGTTAAATTACACCCGAAGGTGAGGATTATTTTTACCAATGATTGTCCGAAACGTGTCTTGCTTGAGACGTCGAGCACAAACCGCTGGCTGAAAGCGGCCGTGATTCTGTAAAGCTTGCTAAGATAGTACAATACAAGTTCTCATATAATTACGTAAACGCGATAGTTACGTCAATTCTTTGCAAACTTTACACTCGTGGTACTGATGCCTACGTATGTGTGTATCGGCGAAGATTTGGCTGCGTTCAGTAAAAAATATATAAAGGCCTTATTACACTATTCGATATCAAGCCAGTCTTAGTAAGACTGTCTTAAAGTCTAATTAGACAAGCTCGCTATTACACCTTGCTGAATAGCCTTTAATTCTTGCTTCCACAATAGCCTTTAATTCTTCATTTTCCACTTTGGTCTTCGGCCGTCCACGTGGTTGGTTCTGAAGGTCGACTTTTCCGGAACGAAAACGTTGAAACCAAAAACGTACCGTGCTTTCTTTTGCGACACCAGGGCCGTACACATAATTAATCTTTCGAGCTGTTTCTGCAGCACTGGTGCCACGCCACGGCAGAACTCGTACTCGTAAATATACCGATATTTCATATTTTCCATTGTGCGGTAATAAGCGACGCCAAAGAAAAAATTAATGAGGAAAATACAAATGAATGACTGTTTTCAAAACTCAAATGTACCAGCTAAATAAATTTATAAATTTGAATTTGGAATTCTTAACCAAAGAGGAGATATTTGAGATCAAAGTGGTCAGTACGACAAAACGCTAATTTCATATGTAAGGACCTAAATAATTTATACTGTTATGAAAATAAATAGATAGATTATATTATATTAGATACCAATGATATTTTTTTTTTGAAAATTGTTCATCATCTCATATTATGTATCAACATGTCAATACATTAAGAAATCCGTATCTATTCTGATTTCCTTACATATACTATGCAATTTTTCAAAAGTACACACACATCAGTCATTCCACATTCTAGGTTGTGTGAGTGCATTCGTCGTTTGAAATCGTGAGCTGTCCGCGCCTTAATGTCCATTTTATATCATTGCAAAATTACAATATATGTCGCTATACATAACTAAGAAATAATTTCAGCACATTAATATACCTTGATAATTTTAAAAATTAAGAAATAGGATATCCTTAAAATACTTGCTGCATGAAACGGAACATTTACCTATAGTGATTGACAATGCTTGATCGACAGGGAAATTCAAAAAAGTATCGATTTATGTTATATCGATTATTTTTGAATAGGTTTATCAATATCGAAATATTTTTAATTACCCAAAAATTTCGATATATCGGTACGATATCAAAGAGAGAGAGAATATTCTTACATTACTAGGTAAATATCAATTAACAAACATAATTTCTCATAAATCCTGTAATAATTATCTGAAATTAAGAACAACGATAATAGTACAGTACATGTGTGCAAAGTTGGTAATTACACAAGAGGCGGTATTAAGCAGTAAGACAATATAGGATATATAGGAAATATAATTTGGAAAATAAAAGCACTAAAATGAAAATCGATTAGAATTTCTTTATTAACTTTCTCGATACAACATAAAAATCGATTGGATATCGTTAAGGTGCATGTCTATCTATAATTGTCAAAAGTAAACTGTCACCGATATCTTCAAATCCTTAAAACAATTTTTTCGTCAGTGTTATCATTGTAACAATAAAGAGATTTATTTTGTGTAACTTTATTATATAGTTGTTATATATATATAAAATGCCAAAGCGGAAAAAAGTATATACCAAATCTAAAGTGGATTCACAAAGAAGAAAAGTAACACGTCAAAATGAAACAGAAAAACAAAGGGAAAAACGGCTTTCAAATATTCGTCAAGGTGTGACAAGACTTAGAGATAATCAAACCGAAGAAGAAAGAGCACACAGTAACGAAGAAACCCGATCCCGAGTCAAATTCATTCGAAATCATCAGTCTGCTGACCAACGTGAATTGGAAAAGAGAAAAAAGAAAGCAAAAATGGTCACTCTACGCCAACAACGAGCTGCTACGCATAAGAGTTTAGAACTTCAGGCATTCCATTATGATTGCCAAAAAAAATATAATGACCATCCAAATATTGTCATCGGAAAAATGGATACGATATGCGAGTATTGTCGTGCACGGAAATTCAAGGGAGAAACTGCTGGCATGTGCTGCTCGAGTGGTAAAGTCAATTTACCAGCATTAAATGTACCGCCACCAGAATTACTCGCATATATGAATGGAGAATCACCAGATTCCAATCATTTTCTACAAAATATACGTCGTTACAACTGTTGTTTTCAAATGACTTCATTTGGAGCTACTTTAATATGCCAGGAAGAAAAGTTCAGTCCAGTTTTCAAGGTTCAAGGTCAAATTTATCACCGAGTAGGGTCACTCATGCCGATGTCTAATGAAACTCCAAAGTTTCTTCAAGTATATTTTATTGGTGACGAAGACCTTGAAATAGATCAACGTTGCTCTCACATTCAGGGGTTACAACGAAACATTATTCAAAAATTACAACGTCTACTTCATCATCATAATCAACTAATCAATGTTTTTAAAACTTCTTTAGACCAAATGGTTGCAGACAATTATAAGATTGTCATTCGTGCAGATAAACGACCAGCCGGTCAACACGAACGAAGGTTCAATGCACCTCAAACGAACGAAGTTGCTGTAGTAATTGTTGATAACGAATATAGTCGTCGTGATATTATTATCCAACGCCGAAGTAATCAATTGCAACGTATTGCTGAAACACATCGTAGCTATGATGCACTACAGTATCCGCTAATTTTTTGGGAAGGTGAGGATGGTTATCAGTTTAATATTCAACAAATTGATCCAGCTAGAGATGTCGAAACTAACAAAAAAGTATCAGCTATGCAATTTTATGCTTATCGAATTATGACGAGAAATGGTGAATATAACCATATTTTAAATTGTCGGCAATTATTTCAGCAGTTTATTGTAGATATGTATGCTAAAATTGAGACTGAAAGATTAGAATTTATTCGCCATAATCAACGAAAGTTGCGTTCGGATGAATACATTCATTTGAAAGATGCTATGATGAATGATGGAAACGTCGATAACATGGGAAAATTGGTCATCTTGCCGTCTACGTTTACTGGAAGTCCACGTCACATGCATGAATATGCTCAAGATGCGATAACTTATGTCAGAAAACACGGCCGACCAGATTTATTTATAACATTTACATGTAATTCTTCATGGGTGGAAATAAAAGACGAATTACAATATGGACAGACGGCCATTGATCGACATGATATTGTTGCCCGAGTTTTTCGTCAAAAACAAATTAAATTTATTGACGCCATCGTAAAAAATCAAATATTTGGAGCTGTTACCTGTTGGATGTTTTCAATCGAATGGCAGAAACGAGGATTACCACATTCTCACAACTTACTTTGGTTTCAAAATAGAATTCAACCAAATCAAATAGATGATATCATCAAAGCTGAGTTTCCAAACCCGGAAGAAGATCCTGATCTTTATAATATAATAGTGAAAAACATGGTTCATGGCCCATGTGGTGAACTAAATAAAAGTTCTCCGTGCATGAAAGACGAAAAATGTACGAAACGTTATCCGAAGCCACTTTTGAACGAAACAGTCACCGGCGAAGACGGATATCCGAAATACAGACGTCGACCAACAGAACAAGGTGGATTTACAGCTAAAATTAAAGTACGAGGCAATGAGGAAATTCAAATTAACAATCAATGGGTAGTTCCATACAATCCACTTTTATCCAAAATGTTTAATGCCCATATCAATGTTGAGTACTGTAGTTCTGTCAAATCGATTAAATATGTGTGCAAATATGTTAATAAAGGCAGTGATATGGCTGTTTTTACGATAACTAAAGAAAACCAACATGATGAGATAGTACAGTATCAAATGGGTCGTTATATCAATACCAACGAAGCGATTTGGCGAATTTTAAGTTTTCCAATTCACGATCGAGATCCGCCAGTTCTCCATTTATCCGTCCACTTAGAAAATGGACAACGTGTGGTTTTCACTAAGGAAACGGCACAAAAAGTTGCGACAGAACCACCAACACGAACAACTTTAACAGCGTTTTTCGAATTATGCCAGAAAGATCCATTTGCTAAGACTTTACTTTATTCAGAAGTACCAAGCTATTATACATGGAATACAACAAGTAAACAATTTAATCCTCGAAAACGTGGAATGCCAGTAGAAGGACATGATGGACTATTCAAGAGTAATACAATAGGACGAGTCTACACAGTGCATCCAAAAAACGCTGAATGTTTCTATCTACGTTTATTACTACACACTATTCGTGGCCCAACGTGTTTTGAAGACCTAAAATCTATCAATGGTTACATTTGTGAAACATATCGAGAGGCATGTCAAAGATTAGGTCTACTAGAAAACGATAATCATTGGGAGTTAGCTATGAATGAAGCAGTCCAAACGGCAACAGCGAATCAAATTCGTGAGCTATTTGCAATTATATTAACTACATGTAATCCTTCTAATCCAAATCGACTATGGCTTAAATATCGAGAATATATGAACGACGACATCTTGGCTGAACTACGACGACAAAACCCGGACTTAGAAATTGATTTCAATGAAGAAATTTTTAACAAAGCTTTGATATTGATAGAAGATAAATGTTTAGCAATATCTAACCAAACGTTAGTACAACTAGGTGTTCAATCTCCTAAACGAAGTCATTTGGATGCTATGAACAGTGAATTTTTAAGAGAAATAAATTATAATATCGACGAATTGGGGCTTTACATCCAACACAATAAACCCTTATTAATTCTGAGTCAAAAACAGGCATATCATATAATAATGGATTATTATAGAAAACAGCAAGGTGGCATAATATTTTTAGACGCACCTGGCGGCACCGGGAAAACATTTTTGATCAATTTAATCCTAGCTGAAATCCGTGCAAATAAAGAAATTGTTCTCGCCCTGGCATCATCGGGGATAGCGGCTACACTCATGGATGGTGGACGAACAGCGCATTCTGGTTTGAAATTACCATTAAATGTAGCTGACTATGAATTTCCGGTATGTGACATCACAAAATCATCAGCACGTGGACAAATATTGAAACAGTGCAAAGCCATTATATGGGACGAATGCACAATGGCCCATAGAAAATCACTAGAAGCACTCAATAGAACACTTCAAGATTTACGCGACAATACGAATATAATGGGAGGTGTGTTGTTAATACTATCAGGTGATTTTCGTCAAACGCTTCCTGTCATTCCCAAATCGACGCCGGCAGATGAAATTAATGCTTGCTTAAAGAAGTCGCCCATATGGGAACACGTAAAAATAATCAAATTAAAAACGAACATGAGGGTGCAGATTTCAGGAGATGAAAAGGCACAAGAATTTTCTGAAAAACTCTTACAAATAGGAGAAGGCACCTATCAAATAGACGAAAATACTGGCCAAATAACATTAACTAATGAGTTATGTAATGTCGTTGAAACACCTAAACAACTTAATAATGAAGTATATCCAAATATTGTTGAAAATTATACTAATTCAGAATGGTTACGCGACCGAATTATTCTAGCCACGAAGAACGACATTGTCAACGACATCAACAACATCATCCAGAAAATGATTCCGGCGGAAGAGAAAAGTTACATGTCAATTGATACAATGACTGATGAGCTAGAAAGCATCAATTTTCCTACTGAATTTTTAAATTCATTAAATGTTCCAGGAATGCCATTACACCGTCTTAAATTAAAAATTGGTTCACCAGTTATTTTATTACGAAATCTGAACTCGCCGAAACTGTGTAATGGTACGAGACTCTGCATCAAACAGCTACAAAATAACGTCAATGAAGCCAGTATAATGACTGGTAAAGAAAAAGGAAAGATAGTATTTATACCACGGATACCTTTAATATCAAATGGATTGCCCTTTACTTTTAAACGCTTACAGTTCCCGGTGAAGTTGGCTTACAGCATGACTATTAACAAAGCACAGGGCCAAACATTCCAGTATTGTGGAGTTGACTTAAGGGAACCATGCTTTGCACACGGCCAATTATACGTCGCATGCTCACGAGTAGGATCACCTCGAAATTTGTTTATTTACAGTCCGAACAACAAAACTATAAATGTAGTGTATAAGCAAGTGCTGTAAAAATAAATTCATAACAAAAAATAATACTAAAATAAAAAATGTTAATGTATAATATATGTCAATATATAATTTATGGTATATGAATAATATAATATGTAAATAAAACATGAATTTTTCATTTACTAAACTTTTTCTTAAAATTATTTTAATTCGTTAATTATATAGTTTACTCTATTAGATATACCTACTTTATATACACCGCATGTTTAATGGCCGAATAAGTATCTCAATATCGAAAATAGAAATCTATAAATATCTATGTTAAAAAAAAAATATCCTTATATATTTTTTATACCATTAAACATGCGACGTATTTTAACCCGAGCAACGCCGGGTTTCGCTGCTAGTATAAAATAAATTACATCTTGAGATTGAGATATAATATTTTATCGCTCGGCGAACGTTTAATTTAACGGTCACGGTTAAATTCCTAACCTTTCCTTCATTCATTTACTAATCAATCAATACGGATCATTATCATTGTCATCCGAAACGACTCAATAAACTTATTTTTTTAAGTGATTGTACGGAGGAGGAATGGGAACTTTAATTTATATGCCCAAAGTACTAAATAATTGAATACTGTATCTATTTTTATTTTTGAAGTTACAGTTGTTTTTTTCTATTATTGTATTAAATTTATGTATCAATACCATTTGTTTTTTCATGTCCTGCCCTACTGAAGTTATACTGACGTTATTTACTGACTGATATTGACCTATGCTCTATGCACATTACGCCCTAAGAAAAGTACTCGATAACTTGAAGTGTTTCGATACTTTTATGAGTACGATATTTTTTCTTTCGATACTACTCATGAGTACAGTATCGATACTTTCTATTCGATACCGTGTCGCGCAGCGCGAATAGACCCGATACATAAATATTTTTCGTAATTACCTATACTTTAGGATTTGGCCATCCTAATTTAAATATTCACCTTATATAGGCATTTTTTCAACTACTAACTACTACATACATTTTTACCTACACTTTAATTTCTACCACTTTACGTTTGTTTTTCCACAGTCAGTCAGAGAACCTGGTATATGTTCGTGTAAACTTGGACGTGCCAGTCAGCGTGGTTATTTAAGATTCCACCTATCACGCCGCAGGTCGTGGGTTCGATTCCTATCCAGGACATGCTATTTGTGTGCCTGCCTGAACATGTCTGCATGTCCTAAGTCTGCGTGTAATTGTGTATATTAAGTATGTATTTACAAACAAAAAGTATTATGTATTATATCAGTTATCTGGTTTCCATAGTACAAGTTCTGCTAAGTTTGGGATCAGATAGCCTTGTGTAAAATAATAACATTAGATGACAGCCAGTTCTGCCTCAAGTAGCTGTCGTCCAATGGATACACCAGGCGTAGAATATTATTATAACATACTCGTGTCAAACATGGAGTGCAGTAAGATCTGTAGTAGATACTACGACAGAAAAAATGGTCATGGAGCATTTAACAGTAGAGTAGGGTTTTTCAGAAGTTCTATATACCTACATAACGTATAGTAGTACTGTAAAAAATTATGAGTATTAAATGTCGATTAACGCCCTTCCAACTCGATTCGTCATCGTTCTTAAAGATGGAATATATCCGAATTTCGACACTTCCTCATAATGGGAATATCGTTACAAGGGTCAACGTTTGCCAACAAAGTCGAGGCGAGCATTTGTGGGACGCTGTGTCCACATAACCATTCCTCATATTCGGATATAAATATATCTACAGTATTGGATCTGGAAAGTGATTTAAAAAAACTTATATGATTGGGGGTTTTGAGACAATTACATGGCTATGACATTATGAACAGTACGGAATTATAAAAAGAATTCATTCAAAATTTACTAATTCTCCCTACACACATATCTGGAGGCACGGAAGTGCCCCCCGCCAAGACAGCCAAGCGAAGCGAAAGGGCACTACCTACCTTTTCTCGAAGCGCTTCGTCGTTTTTTTGAGCCCTCATAACTTGGGTTTGGATTATACCAGATAAACAAAATTCTCAGGACATGATATCAATAGTGAACTTATTAAACATATTAAGTTTCAATAACATAGTTAGTACTTTAGATTTTATTGATATCTAAAAAACCCCGATTTCGTCACTGACTCACTGATGATCATCAAAACTCATAGGGTACTTCCTGAAGTCCTAGAAAGCTTGATTTGATATGTAAGCTTGTATTAGTACACAAACAACAAAAAAAAATTTAAACTTGAAAATTAAAAAAAAAAACTTATGCAACTTACAAAAAGAAGTGAAATCCCACCAAAACATTTTTATGTAAAATGTTGCCGCCAAGACATATGGCTCGTACTGTCAAAAAGTTATCAATTTCATGTAGAGCCAAGCTTATAACTCTACATGCACTTACTCTACAAGCCCTAACTTCACAAACTCTACACACCGTAGTCAAAATATGTGGCTTCGAGCCATATGTCTTGGCGGCAACATTTTACATAAAAATGTTTTGGTGGGATTTTATTTAAAGTAAATATCATCTGAAATTAGTTAACTAAGTTCATTTTAAACGTTCTAAAATAGAAACTGAAAACTAGTAATAAAAAACCGGCTAAAATGTTGCCTACTGTTAGTCGGACTAGCACACGAAGGTTTACGTAAAGACGTTTCTTGTATGGGGCCCCCATTAATAGAGAATTTTATTTCATTTTTGTTATTTATTATTTATAGCGGCAATAGAAATACACATTCTGTGAAAATTTCAAATGTCTTCCTATTAGGGTTCACGAGATACAGCCCACTGACAGACATACGGACGGACGGACAGACAGCGGAGGCTTAGTAATAAGGTCCAGTTGACACCCTTTGGGTACGGAACCCTAAAAAAGTAAACCAACACTATATTATATATTCTACTTTTAGGGTCCCGTAGCCAAATGGCAAAAACTAAACCCTTGTGTATTCATTCGTTATTTGGTTAGTTGCGTGTGCGAATTTTCGTTTCGAAATCAGTCTTGTATATCGTTTCAGGTGACAATATTTTTTCACCAATTGTTTTTATAATTATTTGTAAGGTTGACCATATAATATAATAACACATCTTGAAATCGAAACCTTTCCTTCAAACAATGAGATATTCGTAATACAGAGTTTTTGTGAAAGCAGTACACATTCCTTTTTTTCTATGTAGTGATTAAAATAAATTACGGAACAAATAATTCATAGAATAATATTTTGAATGTCGGAATTAAAAGAGTTTGCGGTAGTGTAATAGTCAGTGTACGAAGAGTTTTAATGTGCAGTGGACAGAAACTAATTACAACTGTAGTGTACACAGGGTTGCCATCACAGTATAGTTTCTAGACAAATTATTATGGTCGTGATAAGATTGTCGATACGTTAACATAGTGTGTGATTCAATTAAATCCATTTATTGTACGTGATCATGCTGTGCGCAATTCATTAGAAAACTAAATAATTAATTAATAGAGTAGCAAAGCTAGCATTTGCATCAACAATCAGCCGTTTAAAGAATCGATAAATTATATTCGTATATTTTGTTTCACGTCATAAAAATATGGAATTAGTTATCATAATGATTTTAGAAGCTGCAGTCTTAGTAATATTAATTTAAATATGGTGGTAACCCTGTTATAGCTTATATTATAAATGATAAAAACTAGATCATGCTTACGTTCGTTGAGTCTGCCATTTCGGACGATTCGCTTATTTCGTTTTTCCTGAAATTAATTAAATTACAGTACATTGTAAAGGCTTCTTACCAATTCCATAAATAAATTATACTTTGTTGAGAACAAATACTTGTTTACATAGCGCATTATAATTTAACAGATCGTTAGAGAGAACGATGTAAAAGTAGTTGACGACCAAACATTCAGAACAAATTGCTTGCTCGTTCTACCGATGAAAGTACACTGTACAGTAAGAAAATTGTAACTGTTTGGTACAAGCGATCGTTGAAGACTAACATAGTAACAATCATTGATGAGAGATACGATGAGGCGCATTAACTACTCGTATGTTTATCCATTGCAATCATCTCATTAACATTTCTGTATGATTAATATTGATCCAAGTATTTCGTATTTCTTAATTTAAGTTGCATAATTACCTAATGAACGGAGCCTGTTCGCGGGCTTTCTCCGGTGTAGGTTGTTGTGGGTACTTGACAGTCGTTGGAAAATCTGGTGCAGCATCCCCAATTTGCTCCATACTGAAAAATAAAAACAAAACATTAGTAACTAACGCAATGCATATCAAATGTTATAATTTAGTTTTTAATTAAAAATTAAAATGAAATCATACGTTTTCTGTTGCCGCAAGTCCGACGAACAGAGATTACGAAGATAGTCGTCACACTCGCGTTGTTTTTGTATTTGATATTCTTTTAACAATTCCCGTCTAAAGTCGCCGTCTACACCCACCACCATTGCCGCCTCAGGCTGCTGCGGCGTGCGCTCGGCGAGTGACGAACGCTCAGTCGACGCCGCAGTCGTAGATATCGACGTAGACGCAGAATAATCTTGCCCCCTATGCTCTGGGGTAGTCGCATTAGACGCTCCGATACTACTCGTCTCATTTGTTTTTGTCGATGTCGTGAATTCACCAATAGGTTTCAATTGCTCATCAATTGGCTTCAATGTTTCGTTTAAACCATTGAAAATACTTTCCCCATTTTTACTATCAAATAGTCTGTCCACAGACGTATTCATCAACTTGCTTCCTTTTATTCCAGTGAGATGAAAACCAGCGAAACATGATGATGAAGGGCCATAGTCTATAGCCGATAAAGCCATAACGGCGGGATGCCTTGGAGCTCCATCAGGGAGGGGTCGCAATGATCTAGTCATTGCATCCGCAGCAGAGCGAGGCCTTCTAAATGGCATCGCCAAGTGGGGGAATGTTCGAGGCTTTATAGGCGTCACAAGCATGTGCTCAGTCCACGAGGTGTGCAATGACGGTCGTTCCATTTTTTCTACATCAACATTTAACATTCTCTGCTCAAATGGAACGCTGAAAGTTTCTGCAGGTATAGATTGGAGCCACGATAGCAAACTCAAATCGGATTCGTCAAATCCGGATCCATCAAGTAATCTTGAAAAGCTGACTTCATTTGACTGAGCCTCTTTTGAACCCGTGGCTTTTGCTTGACAATAATTGACACATGATTCGTATAATATGCCTTTTATAAGTAATTGCATCAAGCGATCGTTCTTTGCACATTTCGATATAGTGCCACTTGACTTTTTATCGCAAGGCAAAAATTGTTCTACGAGCGGATATACTTCCCGAAAGCATTGAACTCGAGCATTGCTCGGATTCCATTTCTTGAATTGCGCATGATCAGTTATACTTGGAAGCGTTAACAATAAACATAGATTTGAGTATTCTTCTTTAGACGGCGCCAACTTTTCTAAATCACTAAGGACTTTAACAACTTCGTCAACAATATTTTCAACATTATTATAGGCTTTGATTTCAGATCTTATGCATAACAATTCGATGTATTTATGTCTTAGTATAGCGTAATTAAATTTGTCTGCTTCAAAAGCTTTGAGAGCACTGAGAGGTTGGATAAATTCTAGCACGTCATCCCATTGTCCATCGAGGATGAGTTGTCGCAGAAATAGTACGTCATCAGCATAATTGCCGTTGATGACGCCAGTTTCACGCTCGAGCGATAGCTGAGTAATGTGGAGATCGCGGTTGTGGAGGAACTCAAGCGATAAACGCACTACATCGTCTTCCCGCAAGTTGAGCTGGGTCGAAGGCATCCTGCTACTTGCTTATAGCATACCCTGTAACAAAATATTAATTAATTGTTTATAAGATTATTACGGTGAGTTTCATGAAAATAAAAGACTATACAGATACATATATGTATAGATACACTTTATAGTTTCAGTACCTACAGTCGAGGACGTAAATAGATATGTATACTCATAGTAAAATTATACAACGATATTCTCCTAAACTTTTGACTGCAATGAATAGATATTATGCTGGCAGAATTTAACAGACTCTATTATGATTTGTGTAATATTTCGACATTTGAATCTACAGTGAACAACAAACTACAAAATCTACTTAAAAAATATAAGTCTGTTATTTTTATCTCGTAAGTGTGTTGAAAAACGTCGTATGACACGCGTGTGCATTGATCATTACATTCTCGGCTTCCTTATCGATATAACCGCCTCGCCTGTGATGTCCAGCTTTGCACACATGTATCACAATGTAATATGATGAGCATATGAGCATCTGAGCAATGCCAATCAATACACAGGGGGCGATTCAATTTAAACATAGTCAGTAAATATATATAAAGACATTTATTTGTGAATGCAACACATCTATGTTGCACATACACAAACATCCTATATCCAACTTATATTTAAATGTGAATGTTTGTGACAGCTCCACAAGGGCTTAACACTTTTCCATAAACTTTGTCATATGGGTACTTTATTCCTGGATAGTGAAATAAATATGGATGTAAAATAGGTACAGTAGTACCCAACTGATATGGCGCGTCGCGAATCTTCGTTCGCACAGAAAAGGAAGTATGGCCCCGAAGATTAACGAAAGAATTCTTACAACTTACAATCAACCTTAGATCACTACTATAAGGTTCATAATACAATGCAGTTGTTAGTTCCGTCTCACTCGCAAGTCACGCCCCTCCGCACGGCGCGCGCTAACATGGCGGCAGCTGCAGAACAATAGCGTTTCCCGCGCTTTGAAAATGTATCTTCTGCGCAGGTACTTCGGTAAGCCATATTAGTTGGGTACTTACTGTACTAAATACAGAGATAATCAGTTTTAAAATTTCTATAAATTTTACTCCCATCAACTAATTTCAATAAATCCTATTTGTTGTCCCAAAGCTTATTGTATGTGAAAACCCTATAAAATTTTGGTCATCGAATTTAGGGATGAGCATACATTTACATCCTGTTACTCTTCCTATATAACCCCTAATCATTAATTGTTTTAATTCAATGTACAGACACAGTGGTATTACAATTTCATAGGTATATTATTTTACATAATTATGTATTTATTCATTAAAAACTGCCATGAAAGTAAAACCAGCAACAAAATTTATGTTAGAATTAGCAAACAATCAGGCAAAAAACTGTTACGGGTAAAAACCTGGATTACAAAACAGCGAAATGATATAGCCCTGACACTGGGTAATAGCTTATAATATATTATAATCTTTGGTAAAGTTGTGATCATTAAAATGGGACCCATAGCCTAGATAGTTTATATGAACACTCATATATCAGTAAGGTTGAAAGCTCAACAGTGGAATTCGCATATCTGAGATCAGTTAACCCTTTTAAGTAAGTGCACAATGGATTGTCAATAGCTCTTAGTTTGCTGTATGAAATTCAACCTTAAATGGGTCCCAAATGAAAGTTTGCAACTGTACATATTGACTATAAAACAACAGCAGGAGAATCTCACTAATCCGGCACCCTCCACCTGCACCTTTCTCAACCCTTTTCAAAGGCAAGCACCGTGCATTCGCTCCGTCACGTTGTCCGTCAAGCAGTCGTCTAACCTCAAAACTTATGTGCACAACTGTTCATATTTACCTGCTGTGTTCAAGTTAGAATAGTGGACATAAAATGCTTTATTATGTTTTTTTTTATACAATCCAGTAATCTGAACATTCCAATAATCTGGCACCCTCTGGTTTTTAATAGTGCCGCATTAGTGAGATTCTACTGTACTTAATACCATAAATGTGAAAATAGCTGATTGTTTGTTATTCAATAAAACAGTCACTGAACAGATTGGAATTAATTTTAGACAAAGTGTAGTTTGTATTACATAAAGTAAACATTTCTCACTAAGAAAAAATGGGTCAAAAGCTAGTATAATATTTATAACAATTAATTTATAAATGCCAAAGCTATGGCATTATCTATCACATTAAATAGTACTTCAACTGCCATTTCTGAAAGCCAAATCAAAGTTAATCTATAATCAATACTGTTGCCATGTTTGTCATTTCAGACGACATTAACAGTGACAGGTATACTTTCAACAAGAGATTAACATTGATTTGGCTTTGAGAAACTGGCAGTAAGTGTACTATAAGATGCAGCTTCAAAACACTGTCTGTAAAGGTGTTAAAATAAACTTTCAAATAAATTAAGTTTGAAAAAGAAGATAATTAATATAATAAATCTATTAATACATATACAATTGAAAGGATATTAAACTATTAATATTTTTACACTAGTTCCAAAGACTATTTATTATTCAAACAGTGACTAACAATTGGTATTCAGAAAGTAACTTCTAACCATAATAATAATAATTGGAGCAAAAGAAAAATGCTCTATTGCATTCCTTCAAGTTGCTAGACTGAGACATCATCATATGTAGTTTAAAACTAATCTCAAATTGTTTTCAATCCATATTTATGTCCTTTCATATGTGATATTCAAGTAAAATACACTGTTCTTGAATGGCTAATCAAACATACAAAACCTAGTTTCAGATGAATGGTTTTGTTTTTGTAAGTACAGGCATAATCAAACAGTTTTCGAAAAACAAATATTGTTTAATAAATATTTGTTGTAAATATACTAATAAATTACTAACCAGTTTTTAACTTTCAAAAACCCTTGTTTGTGTGCATAATTTATGCTCCTACTAGGGGAAAGCCTGCCTTGCTGGTGTGTAATATACATACTTTGTGAAATTATTGGTGCATCTCTGACACATCGCACATACCACCGAGTGAAATTATCGAATACTTTTTCACACCACCGTGTAATAATTATTTGCCGAAAACGTATAATATAACACAAACGATACAGCCATTTTCTCCAACTAATACCTACATCTACCTACGCTCTATTGGATCACCATCAAAGCCTACGCAGCAGCAGGAACCTGCATTATGTTACACTAAACATCACAAAATCCAAATACGAGTTTTTTTTACAGTTAGAAAGAAAATAGCTAAGCCTGTTGTAAACTAAACAAGGTAGGTGCATACTTACAACATAAATCGTGAATGAATTAAAACTGTATCACGATAAAATATCAGTGACGTAAACTATGTGAGCGCCAGGTTCACGAAATAAAAAATCTGCATTTACAATTTAATTATACGAACAATATAAGAGAAATGTATTCTATTTTTTCGACATATTCGACTTAGAGAGAATACATACGAACATCACAGATTCAGACAGATTGATAATAATAATTTTTTTTTTTTTTTTTTTTTTTGGGATTTTATGGCCTGGTTACTAAGACCTTTAAGCCACGACTTTATTATTCCGGAACCACTTTTCAGATTTTGTATTTTCAGTTTTATAATTTTACCACCGTATTTTTAATGTATTTAAATATTGGTTTATAAGTTTTAATGTCTTTTAATAGTTCTTTAAGCGGCGGCGGGCGGGAAGAAAAATCACTATAATTATTTTGCCACACTTCACTTAGTTCACTCGCGAGTACCAATCTGTCAATAAGGAACTTTTGACAGCTGAATATAATGTGGTCCACTGTTCCTTCTTCAACTCCGCAAAATGTACAGACATTGCTTTGAATTATATTTAACTTTGCTAGGTGTGATGGTGCTTTATTATGTCCATAACGTAGTCGGTTTATGGTGGTAATAAAATCACGACTGGCTCTTTGCAGGCTATCATACCATGGCTTTACTGGTAAGTTTTCTTGAATGCTACCGTACCACCGTCCTTTCGTTTCTTGGTCTTTCTTCCACATTTGCTCCCATAACATACTTATAGCTAGCCTTACATTACTCAAATAATCAGTCATAGGTACATACATAGTATCGGAGACATCGAGTGCATTTACTCCTCCCTAAGCGGCTTTGTCGGCCATTTCATTTCCAGTGATTCCTCTATGAGAGGGCACCCACATAAATGAAATTAGTTTCCCTGTATGATAATATTTGTATAACAATTCTTTAATTATGTACAGAATGAAATTAGTTTTAAAGTGAATCTTTAAATAGCTCAATCCTCTTATAAAACTTAAAGAATCTGTTACAATTAGAAAATATTTACAATTATCTACATTTCCAATTTGCAGAAGAGCCTGATATACTGCATAGGCTTCTGCGGTGAATATTGTACAAACATTCTGCAAAAGAAAACTCTGAGAAGAATTTTTTTGAGGATCATACACAGCACAGCGCACATAATCCTTACCCTTACTACCATCTGTATATAAAGTGTAGTAATTACTTTCTGATAAAAATTGCAACATCTCTGAATTATTTGTAATTGAATCTATTACTGTAATTGGGTGCATTATGCTTTTGAACTGGGAAGAATAGCAGGGCCAAGGGCACTGTTTTTTGAGTTTATAGCTGTTGTTTTCAATTTCCAGAAAAATGTCATACAACATTGGGGAGTTACCAATAAGGAGGCTCTCACCAGTTGCTAAAGGACCTGACACATTGATTCTACAAGGTATAATCTTGTTAATAATTTGCATGTTATCAGAGTACAGTAGTTTAAGACCATACCCTGAAAAATAAATTCCCACGTTCGCTCCGCCTACACACCCCGCCACCCCTCATGTATAAGACGCGCTGCTATCTGTATCGCGATAGCACGACCTAGTGTCCGATAGAAATTTGCGCGATTGATGACGCGCGAGTAAGAAAATAACACAAAAAGAATGGAGTAGTTTTTAAAATAAATATTTTTCCATAGTCACGCTCATTATCCCCGAAGAAGTAGCCTCAAGAGCCGCTTTTTAATATTCATTTACTACAAAAACTCTACTAAAAAGAGTAAAAATAATAAAACTATAGGGGAGAGAGATATTTTTTTAAACTGATATCATCGCGCTAGTTTCGCTTCAAAAAGGTTAGTTTTATTCTTAAAATATACGTTTAACATCTGTGTTAGAAAATCAAAGACAAGATAGGACTTGGGAAGTTCAGTAATACAATATATACATTTAAAAAAGATGGTGACGTTATCCACTGTAACCCATGGGTGGTTAATACTGAATCAGGGATTTTTCGTACTGAGTAATTTGGTTAAAATGTTTCAGTGTCAAAAACCAACAGCTTTGGATTAACAAATTAATAAAGATAAACGGATTAAAAATAAAGATAACCTACTAAAAAATAAAGACAACATTTAGAAATGTAACACAAAATAGGAATAATTCACAGAAGATATTATTCTTAACAGCTTACCTAAGAAAAAGATTTGACAGAGTTTGCGCCTTACTGAAACAATGCTCGAATCAAACAAATCAATGTCATGCTCATGTGCAAGGCCTATTATACCTGTCGCCAGCTCGCAGAAGGAAGGCATTCTGCCTGTAACATGTAGAGGCATGCGGGACTATTATACCGCCCATTAGGCGTAGAGGATATATAACGATATGTTAGATAGTAATTCTGGACAGTCGACACTTCCAGATACTATCTTCAACAGGTAAGTAAGGTCGGCAATTTCGCAGCGCTGGTGCAGATGTAACAGGTGATGTTTCTTATCAAGATCAAGGTACATAGACGAGTCATATTTATGTTTAAAGAGGTAGCAGAGGTATTCAAGAAATATCTGTTAGATATTTTCGATTCTTGAAACAAGGTCCTTATATCTGGGGTTCTAAACCTGCAATGCATACTCCAAGTGGCTTCAGACGTAAGTGCAATACAATATTTTTAACCATTTTACTTGAGTGAAACATTCATACGCATCACAAAATTCAAAATTCAAAATCATTTATTCAAATAGACCTTCGCAGGCACTTATAAAAAGTCTGACTGTAATACTCTAATACCGGTTCGGAAGGTTGCATTTGCTGAGAAGAGCCGGCAATAAACTCAGCAATTAGTCTTTTCAAAACAAGCTTAGATTAATTACATAATATTTAGATTCTAATCGCACTGACAACAATTGCGTGCCCCAGTGCGTCGGCAAAGTAGACTGAATCTATATTTAATAAGTAAATAAATAAGTGGCAAACTTAGGCATACCAGCCCCCACAAGCAGCACCTGTTCACAAGTATGACGCATGTGGCAGCCATCGCTCTCCTCGCCATATTGGAGGGAAGTGAGCGACCCGTCACACGACGCCGCCGCAAGAACACAAATCCAAGGGTTCCAAGGTCTTTGCTATTATACGCTCAATATGGCTGTTTAATGTTAACATAGAATCATGAGAGACAAGTATACATTCCTGAGCTTCCAATACTTGACCTTGCAATTAATAATTGGGAAGATAATTGTTAGCTTTCTGTGTGAAAGTAACAATAGAGCACTTAACAGGATTGAGGTCAAGTTTATTGAGCGTACAGTAATCAGTTAGATGACCCAAGTCAGATTGAAGCGCGTCAGCATCAGAAACAAAGAACATGAGAAGTCTTAATGCACAGTTTTCGTTAATTTACAAATATTATCAATAGCAAAGGCCCCAGTAATGAACCCTGGAGAATGCCACTACATATGGAAACCTAGCTTGATATGTAGTTATTGACAACAACAGCATGTCTTCGATTTTCTAGGTAAGATGAAAACCATCGACACCTCTTATGCCTATGCCTTTTAGCTTGGATAAGAGAAGACTATGGTAAATTCTGTTAAGAAACCATGTTGGCTTTGGTTGAAAGAGTTCTTTAAAGCTGCGTAAACTTGATGTTAGATAAGATATTCAAGTATTTTGGATATTATACATAATTTTGAGATAGGGCGGTAGTTGGCTACTTCTAATTTAGGACCCTTCTTGTAAATTGGTAATGAAGGCAGACTTCCAGACAGAAGGGACATAACAATCAAGAAAGGCTCTTTTGAACAGAATGGTAATTAGGAAAACAATAGTTTTAGTACAGAATTTCGGAACCTGGGCATGCAAGTCATGAGTGCCAGCAGATTTAGATGTATCAAGGATTCACTTCAAGAGAGTGGACGATGAGGACGATCCTGATGCTTTTACTGATGTTCAAGGACATTCTATTACCGCCAGTATCGCATCAGCGACGGCAACTGTACAGGTGTCAGGATCTTCTGTTGCGAAGAAGAGCTGCCTGCACGGGTACGATACGTAGTATCCACGCAAATCATCCCAGTCTGCTGACTTATAGTGCCACACACGACGACACCCGGGTGACCGGAGCAAATCGGGCCACGCACAAGGCACCTGCGTCCGGACGAGACAGTGGTCCCATGAGCCGAGTGGCGCATCCACTGTCACTGCATAGCCGTCCGGTCGCATAGTCAGCAGAAGGTCCAGTAAGGAGCTAGTATAGCTCTCAATATCTGGGATTCTCTTAGGAGAAAGAATCAGTTGCGAGAAGCCATAGGCCAGAGCAAAGTCGTGAGCAGTCTTCCCCGAAAAGTCAGTGGACCGAGAACCATGCCACTCAACTTGGTGAGCGTTGAAGCTAAAATCACTAACTCCGCGGAGGGGTACTGCTTCAGTACTTTGTCAGTCATCGATTGCAGTTGCTCAAATAACCGTTTTGTCTCGGAGTCATCGCTGTGGGACCTGTTAAGGTACGCGTAAATTTTGGTGTGGACACCGTGATCTACGCGCGCTCACAAAACTGACAGGTCCCTGTCTTCGAGGCCATGGAGACGACGACAGCAAATATCCTCCTTAACTTAAATACATATCCTAGCACGGCACACAAAGATGTGATCCTGACAGCTGAGATATTTGCTTGTGGTAGACAGGCAGGCAGACAAATAAACGGGCGGCAGTAGAGGCTTAGTAATAACACGATACACGTGTACGATATTTTTACTTGAATATAAAATTTTGTGAATAAACAACTTGAATACAAAATTTCATGCCCCTTTTCACCACTTTGGGGGTGGAATTATCAAAAACGCTGAGACACTCATCACAATCGTCAGCCCTAAACACATAATTTGAAGATTCTAACTTCAAAACTGACTGACTTTCATTGAAACTTTCATTCAATCCATAAATAATCCAATCCATAAGAAAATATTCAAAAACTCTTCCTTAGTGGATGCCTACACCGTATAAGGTATCTTTGTGCAAAATTTATAGTCTACGTCCAGCGGCTTGGGCTGTGCGTTGATATATCAATAATCAATCAGTTTACGATAAATATTTTGAATTTGAAGCGCTTGTGGTGTAGCATAATTAGCCGTTCTTAATCGATCGGCAAAGTTAAGCTACCACCATCGTGGTCGGTACATGGATGGGTGACCGCCTAGTGGTATTTCAAATCGAGCGTTTCCGTGCTACGGAAGGCACGAAAAGCCGTTGGTCCCGGTTATCACTTAATTGTGATAGTCGTTAAGCTAGTTGGATGCCTCATAGGCGGCTTGGAAAATCTCAACAGTAGGTTGGCCACTAGCCCTAACTCCACCGATCCTTAGTGGGCACGTGTGGTGGAGTATCTGCCCATTACCTTACAACCTCATTTGTGAAAGGAGGCCTGTGCTCAGCAGTGGGACATTATAGGCTGATGATGATGATGATGATTTTGTGTTCACGCCAGCTGCGCGTGATCGACGGCGCCACAGGCCCGCGCCCCGCACCCCGCACACCTCACCTGATTCATTCTCTAACCGAGTTGGCAGCGGGCACACGCGCCCGAGGGTCTATCTATACCAACCTACTTTGTATTCATTATAAAATTAAAACTGTGTTAGTTGAAGAGAAGTCTTTCAATTCTAAACAAGTGGCGACCGTCAAGATAAGAAACCTGAAACATTTGGAGAAGTCGGATTGCAAACGTGGACACACTTGCCACGTCTCGCTTGGGTGTGACACCATTGTGACATTTGTGACATTCACTGGAGTCTTTGTGATTTTACGACAAGGCGCCGGCCGACCAAATAAAGTAAGCCTTCCTTTTACTTTCCTTTCCATACTCAATCTTCAACTTCTATTTGCTGTGTAAATGCCTAGCTTCAAGCAATTTTAGGAAGTATCTTGCTATATGCGTACTATCCTTGCCTTCATTTATTTGCACAGACAAAGTTGATTTGCACCAAATACATCGCATTGCCCGCTATTCGTAACATTATTCAAGTTGAGCTACCTATTCATTTATTATCCATCAATCAAGCTTGGTATAAGGCTATATCGTATAAACAAAAAATATATTTCAACTTGCTTGTATCGTACATAAGTAATACCTAGCTTCATTCTTATAAGCCTATCTACTTATTGACGTACCTATCCTACAATAATACAATTTGTTGGCCATTTTGTATATTCAATAAATATTATAAGTACTTACTTATAACATTATATTGCTGTTCTACTTCGAGTTTTCCATACCTTTTTCTTTTTCCATACATTACCTTAATATTTTTTTCCTTTCCAAGTTCTTCTGGAAATTTCTAAATACTACTACTAGTTTCTAACTTGTAGGAAACTAGTACCTAGTGAATTCCATATTAAAACTAGGCGACTATTTCGAACAATCCAAACCCAATTTTCACGTATTTATTTTAACTCTTTGCTAAATAACTTCCTTATTGAGCTAGATCCTTGTTTCGTGCGCGGCGCACGCCACTCAGCCGCACAGCGCCCCGCGCTAAGCTACGCTGCGCGGGCGCAGCTTGCTGGCGGATTAAGAGGCGGCGTGCAACCGTGCTCCGCGTACGCTGCACGTGTTGACGTGCGGTTGGCGGGCTCGGCGGCAGCTGTGGTTTGAACTGGTGACTGCTGGATTGTAAATCGGTTAGAGTGTATAATTTATTAAAACCTAAGTGGATTGTTCGTGCCTATAAAGTATTCGTTGTTGTCTTATTTAATTTAAAGATATTTTAACATTACAATGGCTGAAACTGAATCTAAATTAAGATCAAAAAGTCCAATTCCATATTTGAATGTTGAAGCTTCAAATAAAGGAGATCCTAAAGAATATTTAAATACCCTATCTCGGAAGCGGGGTAATGTCAGAAGTAGATTGACAGTATTTAAAACTTTTATAGTTAAATATAAAACTAGTAAACCTGGTGATCTAACGAGTTTGGAAATCAGAGAATTATCCTTAAGATTATCACAGCTGCAGGAATTAATGGCTAGCTTTGATAGTATACAGAGTGAAATCGAGGAACTTTCTCGAAACATAGATGAACAGATTTCAGAACGAGAAGTAACGGAAAGTGAATTTTACTCTCAAATTGCATTTGCGCAAGAATTAATAGATTCATTTTCAGCCAAAAATAAGGATTCAGATAATGGATCGGTGAAGTCAAGTTGTTGCCATGCATCCATGAGAACAGTAAAGTTGCCAACTATTAACTTAACTACTTTTGACGGCAACTATATAAAGTGGTTAGAATTTAGAGATACGTTTGAGTCACTTATTAATAACGACGACTCGATATCACCGATTACCAAATTTCATTATTTGAGAAACTCTTTAGTTGGTAGTGCCGGTGTCGTAATAAGATCTATTGAGTTTTCCGCAAAAAATTATGAATTTGCATGGAAGGCTTTATGTGATAGGTATAACAATAAAAATATTTTAATAAACAATCATTTGAATGCATTGGTGAGCCTCAACCCTATTCAGAAGGAATCTTTTCGTGCCTTAAGGTATTTGAGTGATCATGTTCATAAAAATCTTAACGCGCTTAATACATTAGATGTTCCTACGACTGGATGGGATCCGTTAGTAATATTTTTGGTTTCAGCGAAGTTAGATCCTAAAACTAGTAGCAAATGGGAGGAGCATAAGGGGCTCTTAACACACTTACCTTCACTTACAGAGTTTAGAGAGTTTATTGAAAATCGTGCTAATGTCTTGGAAACCTCAAACTGTAGTCGAAATAATACTAAGTATGAAAATAAAAATACACAGCATAAAGAAAATAAGTCGAATATGAGATCATTAACTGTTATGGAGGGTTCTCAAAAAAGGGTATGTTTTATCTGTAATAAAAATAATCATTATGTGCATCAATGTCATAAGTTTAAGTCCATGAGTGTAGATGATAGACTGTCCGAGGTTTCTAAACACAAGTTATGTTGTAACTGCCTTCGTTCTGGTCATAATAACGTTGAATGCACATTGAAAGGTTTATGTCGCATCTGTCGAGAAAAACATAATACAGTTTTACACAAAAATGATACTATTGCTAATGCACTTACCGAAAATATTGAGTCTTCGATAAGTAATACTGCGGTTGGGTTATCAGCTGTTTCACCAGGCCAAGTCCTATTATGTACGGCTCAAGTTGAGGTTATAAATAAAAATAATAATTGTACTTACCTTGCTCGTGCGTTGTTGGATACTGGGAGTCAGTCTTCGTTCATCACCGCTAATCTGAAAGAAAAATTAGGATTAAAATCGGAAAAAATAAATGCATTTAATGTGACAGGTATAAATAATGTTTTGTGTAAAGTGTCGGAAAGATGTGGTATCCTTTTGAAGTCTCGACTGGGCTCGTATAGTGTAAAAGTGAATTGTTTAGTCTTACCTAAAATTACAGGTACCATACCTAACGTTCCAGTCGATGTTCAGAGATTGCAGCTACCGGATAACATTGTCCTCGCCGACCCCTTGTTTTATGAACCTTCTGAAATAGATATTCTGCTGGGAGCGGATCACTTCTTTGATATAATTAGTCCCAATCAAATAAAATTAGGACCAAATAAACCTATTTTACAGGATAGTTTGTTAGGTTGGCTCATAGCGGGTCACACTGGAGAATCTTACTTTAAATATAATACTCATATCCAATGCAACTTTGTGCAAAATAGTTCTATGGTATCACTTCAAGATATACATAATTCAATAAAACAATTCTGGGAAGTCGAAGAACTACCCTCAGATATAAATACCTACTCAACAGATGAACAATTTTGTGAGTCTCAATTTAGTAAAAATACTCGTCGCTTACCTGGTGGCCGATTTTCGGTCATGATGCCGCTGAAGGAGGATCCAGAGCAGACACTTGGTGACTCATTCCCTATTGCAATGAGACGTTTCCTAAACCTAGAAAAAAAGTTAAATAAAAATGAAAATGTTAAAATACAGTATAGTAATTTCATAAAAGAATATAATGATTTAGGTCATTTAAAGGAAATTGATAGGCCTAAATTTGGATGTTACTTACCCCATCACTGTGTCATTAGAGATCAGCATGAAACCACAAAATTAAGGGTGGTCTTTGACGCTTCGGCTAAAACTAGTTCTGGAAAGTCCCTAAATGATATTCAGGCTGTTGGTCCCGTAATGCAAAGTGATTTATTTTCGATTCTTCTTCGCTTTAGAGTGCATAAGTTCGTTTTAACGGCTGATATTAATAAGTTTTACAGACAGGTGGCTTTAGACGAGTCTCAACGTCACTTACAGCTCGTGCTTTGGAGGGATAAGGTCGATCAGCCTGTTAAAGTCAAACAACTTCAAACTTTGACCTATGGAATGGCTTCTGCTCCTTTCTTGAGTACCAGGTGTCTTAGCCAACTGGCTGATGAATGCGAAGATTCAGTTATAGCTAATGTGATCCGTAACGACTTCTATATCGATGATTTAAACACCGGTTCATCAAACCCGATTGAGTTAAAACATATATATATAAATATCACCAGAGTGCTGGACTCAGCTTGTTTTCCACTGAGAAAATTCCGCACAAACTGCCCTCAAATACTTTGTGATCAATCAGAATCTTTGCATAGTCTGGATTTTCACGACGAAGCTACTGTTTTAGGTTTAAAATGGTCACCAATGGATGACCAGTTACATTTTCCAAGTGGTATCGAAACTAAGCAAAAGGTTACAAAAAGAATAATTATTTCTACAACTTGTAAGCTCTTTGACCCATTGGGGTTAGTCAGCTGTTGCATAATCAAGGCAAAAATTCTTCTCCAGAATTTATGGAGTGCCAAGTTAGACTGGGATGACCCAGTACCAGAACAGTTTGTAAAACGGTGGGCAACCTTTATACAAAACTTGCATCATCTATCAGACATTGTCTTACCTCGTTATGTGATGGTTGGTAGCCTAGAAGTACATGCTATTGAACTGCATTGTTTCGTTGATGCTTCTCAGCAAGCCTACGGGACATGCGTCTATTTGCGTACGCATAATAATGAGCATAATATTACAGTTAAACTATTATGTGCCAAGACAAGAGTCGCGCCTATTAAAACTCTTACCATTCCCCGGTTAGAACTAACTGCGGCCTTGTTAGGAGCTCAACTTTCTGATAAGGTTTTGAAGGCCATTCCGTATAAGGTTATTAAGAAATATATGTGGACGGATTCCACAGTAGTTCTAGGATGGCTTCGGACACAAAACAAAACCCTACAAACTTTTGTTCGTAACCGGGTAAATAAAATAAATGAACTTACTCAAGAGTGTGAATGGAAACATGTTCCAACCGAATTAAATCCTGCAGACCTTGCTTCTAGGGGTATTGACCCGCAGCTTTTGCAGGCAACTTCCCTGTGGTGGGAGGGACCTGCTTTTCTTAAAAAGGGTCAGTCGGAATGGCCTACTCAACCTCACAAAATACCTAAAAGATTGCCAGAAACAAAAAAGGTGGTTGTTAGTAATGTGGTTGGTAATTCTGATGAAAGTTTGGAATCATTTATAGCATTTAAAAATCATTCTAGTTATTTAAAATTAAAAAGAACTTACGCGTATGTTTTACGTTTTTTATACAACTGTAAAAGGGGTATCCCTAAATTAACTGGATCATTACAATCTGACGAACTTGAACGTTCTTTAACGCTTTTATTAAAACACAGTCAGCTTGAGTCATTTTCCAACGATATAAAACAGATTCAAAATAGTAAAGAATTACATTATAAAAGTAAATTATTACCACTTAATCCTTTCTTAGATACGAACGGTTTAGTAAGAGTAGGAGGAAGATTAGCCCAGTCTGACTGTCAATATGATAAAAGACACCCTATTTTACTCGATGCTAAGCATCACCTAACTAAATTAATAATGAATTATGAACATGTACGTTTATTTCATGCGGGACCCCAATTGCTTCTATCATCTGTTCGTGAGAGGTTTTGGCCTTTAAATGGTAGAAACTTAGCCCGCGCCATCTCGAAAAGCTGTGTCGTTTGTTCACGTATGCGTGGTCAAACTATACAGCCTAAGATGGGTGACTTACCTTATGTGAGAGTAAATCCAAATTTTCCTTTTAATTCATGTGGTATCGACTTCGCTGGGCCATTTATGATTTCTTCTAAAAAGGGACGAGGTAACCGTATATCAAAGGCTTATCTGTGTGTATTCGTATGTCTCACTACGAAAGCGCTTCACTTAGAAGTTGTCAGTGATCTTACCACAGAAGCCTTCCTATCATGCCTACGTAGGTTTGTGTCGCGCCGAGGCAAGCCACACGTAATTTATTGTGACAATGGTAAAAACTTTGTAGGTGCGAACAATGAATTAGGAAGAGTTATACGCTCCAGTCGTCAATCAGTGTCAGATTACACTGCTAATGAGGAAATTAAATTCATATTTTCTCCTGCCTACTCACCCCATTTTGGCGGAATATGGGAGGCAGGCGTTAAATCTGCAAAATACCATTTAAAACGTATAGCGGGCAATGCATCCTTAACGTTCGAGGAGTTAACAACGTTTTTCACGCAAATAGAAGCAATCCTCAATTCCCGCCCTATTTCCCCTCTCTCTTCAGACCCTACAGATCTCAATCCCTTGACCCCAGGCCACTTTTTAATCGGTCGTCCGCTGATGTCTGTACCATCACTACCTATGCAATCAGCTAGACACAACCGATACCAGCGCATCGAGCAAGTACGGCAACAATTCTGGGAGAGATGGCGTCGCGAGTTCATGGCAGAGCTTCAAAATCGTACCAAATGGCGGAAGAATCAACAGAACCCACTTCAAGTAGGAGATCTTGTTATACTGAAGGATGATAACCTATCGCCGCTACACTGGAGAATGGGACGCGTCAGTAAATTATACGAAGGACGTGACAGAATATGTAGAGTGGCTGATGTTTACACCACCAGAGGTACAGTAAGACGCGCTGTCAATAAAATGTGTCTTGTACCAATACCTGATCCTGATGAACACTAATCTTCAAGAAACTGCATCTTCAAGTAGCTACATGTTCAAGAAGCTACATCTTTAAGAAGACGATATTCGCCTTCATACCTACTCATTTGGAAGCCAGCTTCCAACGCCCGGAGGATGTTCACGCCAGCTGCGCGTGATCGACGGCGCCACAGGCCCGCGCCCCGCACCCCGCACACCTCACCTGATTCATTCTCTAACCGAGTTGGCAGCGGGCACACGCGCCCGAGGGTCTATCTATACCAACCTACTTTGTATTCATTATAAAATTAAAACTGTGTTAGTTGAAGAGAAGTCTTTCAATTCTAAACATTTTGAATTTACTAGTTTTATACAACGAAACGAGAGAATATAAAAAAGGTTACAAAATAATGCCAAAAATGTAGAACAACTTCAGTTATAACGTCAAATAATTTCTAATACAATCTGATATTACAATCAATAAAATAATTACAAATGTTCACATCAAAAATTTATAAAACTAGCTGTCCACCGCGGTTTCACCCGCGTTTTTTCCTGAATTTTCTTTGCTATAAACCTCACGGAGCCCGAGACCTTTCCAACGAATGCAAAACCGTGGAAATCGGTTCGTGCGTTCTGGAGTTATAGCGTCAGGAAGGAAAACCCGACTTATTTTTATATATTAGATTTCTTATTGAAACAAGAACGTTCGCTAAGTGAAAAAGTACATAATCCATATCTGTAAAATACAATGATTACAGACAAATCTAGATTCTCATACTGCTACTTCTAATTTAACTATAATTCTATGTTTCGTTGGCGACTCCACTGGATCTGTTCCTTTTGTATTCTAAAATGAAACTAAACATAAACTCTGCCAACCAGGGTCATCAGTTTTTGACGTTTAAGAATACCCACGAGTTTCAATTTTAATGCTTTGTGATAAGGTTTATCTGTTAAAATCAAAGGTATGATGTTACAAAAGAATCTTACTGTACAGGATTAAGATTCATTTTTCTCTATAATTTTTTACGTCAAAAAGTAATTGAACTGGTGGACAGAGTGTCATTTGTTTACAAACATTGTCATGTCAAACAACTCGTCGAAATTGAAACAAATAAAAAAAAAAAAAAAAACAAAAAATCGAATACATCCTTTCTCCTGAGCGCACTGCGCGGTACTGAAGAACCGCTGCCTATTCATTGCTATTATAACTCGAGGGAGGACGAATACAAAGTTGAATATCGCGTGTGACGTTTGAACGTAGAATGGTCCAAAAGTAACTGACTAAAAGTTTAAAAACTAATTTCGTTTATAAAATGAGTTATATAATATCTAGGAAAATTTTGGTTTGCCATGCCCTAGTAAACTATGTTTTCTTGCTGTAAGACAAATGTAAGACAGAAACCTGAAGCCGTTTACGTAGAAAATGATATTAAAGCTAAAAAAATACCATTTTTAAAACGAATAAATGATCGAATGAAAGTCTTCGAATCATGTTTTTGGCTTTTTGGGGCCCTAGATAAAGGTCTGAAATAACTTAAATTATAATTTCCTTTTTGATCAGACTTGTGATGGACTTAGAATATTAAGTCAAAAATGATGATAAATTTTGATGCCCCGTCTTAAGGCAATACCGTTCGGCAAGTAGGAGACGTCTCAAGATCAGTGGCATAATTTTAGTCTCTACTTCCATGGCCCTTATGGGAGTTGAGCACATTGCACCCGATATTATTCTCAGAGATTTATTCTGCAGGATATCTAATTTTTTGGCATGGTAGCTATTCATATATGCCAAAGAACTATAGTCAAAATGACTTCTCACAATAGCTTTATATAGAATAGACAATATTTTGGGGTCAGCACCCCATGACACTCCAGCCAGACATCTTATTATGTTAATAGCTCTTAAAGCATTTTTAGAAATATACCGAACATGTTCTTCGAAAGTCAGTTTTTGGTCTATGATGATTCCTAAGAATTTCTTTGAATGTACTCTGTTTATAGATTCTCCACAATACGAAATAACACTAGATGGATCATCATCACCAAAAATCATTAAACTGCTTTTTGTAGCATTGATCTTTAAACGTAATCTATCATTATAGTATAGACTCAACTGATTTAATGCTCTATTCATATTATCTATAGCAACTTGCAAGTTCTGACTGCTACTATACAAAACAATGTCATCTGCGAATTGCAAAATATTTACTTCACTAGTATTTACAAATTTACATATTTCACATGTGTACAAATTATATAGTAATGGTGAAAGAGTGGCGCCTTGCATTGTGCCTTTCGATGCACTTCTAGGACCATGTAAGATGTTATTATACTTAACATATAAGGTTCTATCATTTAAATAATTATAGATCCACTGACATAGTAGACCAGGTATACCCACATCAGACATAATGTTGACCAAGATACCTGGGTCGACATTATCAAAAGCTCCTTGGACATCTAAAAATACACAAACAGTGTGTGATTTTAAATTATTTGCACGTTTCAGGTCTGATATGAGTGACATGAAGCTGTCAGCGCAACTACGCCCACGACGGAAACCATACTGCACATGTGGGATGATACCATTAGCCTCTACAAACCAGTCCAGACGGACTTTAATCATATTTTCGAATAGTTTACCGAGACATGAGGACAAAGATATAGGACGATACGAACTGGACTGTTCTGGAGATTTATCAGGCTTCAGTATTGGGATAACACACTGTGTTTTCCATGATTCAGGGATAATTTGTTTGAGCCATAAAGCATTAAGAATGTCAAGAAAGAGGTGCTGAACAGATGTATGGAGTTCTTTAATTACAATATATGGAAAGTTATCTAGACCTGGACTTGAGTTACGCCTAGATTGTAGACTTGATGTGAATTCATTCCATGTAAATGGTTCCAATAAAAATTTTGAATTGCTATTATTATTGTTACTGTTAAAATAGTTGATTAAGTTACTAGTCTCTTTTAAACCACTATTATCAGACAGTTTATCTAAAAAGGTAGGTATGAACTCATCTTTATGGGATCTAATGCTAGACTTAACACCCTTAAAAATCTTAATCATGTTCCATATTTTGCTTATAGGGGTAGTTCTATTAAAAGTATTGCACAAATCATTCCATCCAGTTGACTTCTGCTCAGAAATGGTTCTCTTTTTTAATGCATCAAGTCTCTTATAATTTATATAGTTATCTATTGTAGAATCATTTCTGTACAGTTTCAAAGCATTATAGGATGCTATTACACTTTGTTCGCAAACCTCATTCCACCAAGGTGCTGGAGGTCTGCTAGCAAAGTGGGCAGACTTAGTGAACTTTGGAACAACTATTTGCATAAGGGACTCAAGACGTATACAAAAATCGGTATAGGAAGAGAGTGGGTCTACTTGATTAATTGTAAAATCGCCAAACGCATTTTTTGAAAGTTCATTATATTGGCGCCAATCAGCTCTTTTGTACAAAAATTTATCAATGGGAGGGTTAATTTGGTATTTTTGTATGGATAGGGATATTTCGGTTATAGTTGGATAATGGTAACTTCCCATACAATCATCATGCACAGACCACTCGCATAACGGTGCTAAGCATGCGCTAGCAAAGGTGACGTCAATGGCTGAAGCGTTGGTTCTAGGACGGTTCACTGTAGTGAAACTGCCATCATTTAAGATGCACAAATCACACTCATCTATAACATCATATAAATCTTGTCCGCGGCCCTTAGTAGATAGGCAACCAAATGCAATATGGTGAGCATTAAAATCACCACTTATAAAAATAGGTTTAGGTAGGTCTCGAATTATATTGCGCAGTCTATGCAATCTTATGTGCCCACTGGAAGGAGGACAATATACGCAGAGTATAGTCACACTGCCACGCTCGGTAGATATTGACATAGCTATAGTTTGAATGTCCTCATAGAATGTTGTGTTTAAAATATTATATTTAGTCTCTGGTTTAATTAATATTGCTACACCATTGTGAGGATTCTTAGATGTTCTGGAATGGAGATTATAACCGGGGATTCTAAAATTGTGATGGTCTTTAAACCAAGTTTCATTAAGCAAGCATACATCAATATTTTGTTCTAGCATAAACTTAGTTAATAAGGGCTTTTTACTATTGGCACTTTGGATGTTAAACTGCGCAATCCGTAATTGGGACGTTTTAGGGGGACTTAAATCCATTATGGGGATAAATTTTTAACTAATATTTCTTCAATGAATAATGAAGTAATTGGGGTGGGATCAGACTTATTACCAATCTCTACCAATGTTTTTACTAGGGCCGCTCGTACTTCTTTATTAGCTATAACCTGGGCAATGAAGTCCATAGGGTGATCTTGTGGGTTCAGCGCCTGTGCAGCAGGCTTGTTATTAACATTTTTTTTAACATTTTTCTTTTCAGTATTTACTGGAATATTTACATTATTTACAGGGGGATTTACAAGTTGACTCTTAGACAATGGCAATGCAGGGTATTCGATCGACTTTGTTTGTGCGATACTCGCGTATGTTATTTTACTTTTCTTTTCTTCTATTTTTCTTAATTTAATGGGACATTCTCTTGCTATTGCTAGGTGTGGGCCTTGGCAATTAGCGCAACATATCTCTTTAGGTTTATCACAATCTTTGTAAAAGTGTTCACCAGAGCAGATCGAACACTTCTGTTTGCCATTACATATTTTAGCCGAGTGATTAAATTTCATACATTTGTAACATTGTTGCAGCGGTGGGATATATTCAAATACCCTGTATGAGAATAGATCATATTGTACATTGTCAGGTAAGATATTGGATAAGAAAGTGATACTGACTGTTTGCAGAGGAACTCTGTCCCGTCCTACTTTTTTTGTGAATCGTCGTATACAGATAATTTCGTAAATGGAACTCAACTTAGTGTATAAGTCCTTATTTGAGATATTTGCTGGGACAAATCTTATGATGCCAGTTTTTTCTATTTGGGTAGCCGGTATGTAAGCCTTTACGTTGTACTTTTCTAAGAATGCAGTGTTATTTAGAAAGTTGTTTGCTGTATTATATTGTTTGAACATTACTGCTATTTTATTTGCATTCAATCGCTGTATTGCCATCACACCTTTAACATCCGTCGTGAAAATATGATTGAGATATATAGGACTTTTGTTGCCCAATCTATCTTTGTGGTTGATATGCTCAACAAAAACTTTAAACTCTGTTTTATTTGAGTTTTCTGGATACTGTCTTTTATAATTAGGTTTAAAATAAGGCACATAAAGTACATCAGAACGCTCACCGCCACCGCTATCATCATTCACTTCATCAGTCCGAAGCCGCTTGGAGGAGTTGGGCGGGTTGTCCCCGCCCCCCTCATTCCCATCCATTTTATTTTTTTGGTATTAATTAAAAGTGAATTTATTCTTTTACACAATAAAAAAAAAATTACAAAATGTAATTTCAAATTTTTCCGCGTGCGCTTTTTTCAATTTCCCGCCAAGGAATCATAATAATTTTTTTTTTTTTTTTTTTTTGGGATTTTATGGCCTGGTTACTAAGACCTTTAAGCCACGACTTTATTATTCCGGAACCACTTTTCAGATTTTGTATTTTCAGTTTTATATTTTTACCACCGTATTTTTAATGTATTTAAATATTGGTTTATAAGTTTTAATGTCTTTTAATAGTTCTTTAAGCGGCGGCGGGCGGGAAGAAAAATCACTATAATTATTTTGCCACACTTCACTTAGTTCACTCGCGAGTACCAATCTGTCAATAAGGAACTTTTGACAGCTGAATATAATGTGGTCCACTGTTCCTTCTTCAACTCCGCAAAATGTACAGACATTGCTTTGAATTATATTTAACTTTGCTAGGTGTGATGGTGCTTTATTATGTCCATAACGTAGTCGGTTTATGGTGGTAATAAAATCACGACTGGCTCTTTGCAGGCTATCATACCATGGCTTTACTGGTAAGTTTTCTTGAATGCTACCGTACCACCGTCCTTTCGTTTCTTGGTCTTTCTTCCACATTTGCTCCCATAACATACTTATAGCTAGCCTTACATTACTCAAATAATCAGTCATAGGTACATACATAGTATCGGAGACATCGAGTGCATTTACTCCTCCGTAAGCGGCTTTGTCGGCCATTTCATTTCCAGTGATTCCTCTATGAGAGGGCACCCACATAAATGAAATTAGTTTCCCTGTATGATAATATTTGTATAACAATTCTTTAATTATGTACAGAATGAAATTAGTTTTAAAGTGAATCTTTAAATAGCTCAATCCTCTTATAAAACTTAAAGAATCTGTTACAATTAGAAAATATTTACAATTATCTACATTTCCAATTTGCAGAAGAGCCTGATATACTGCATAGGCTTCTGCGGTGAATATTGTACAAACATTCTGCAAAAGAAAACTCTGAGAAGAATTTTTTTGAGGATCATACACAGCACAGCGCACATAATCCTTACCCTTACTACCATCTGTATATAAAGTGTAGTAATTATTTTCTGATAAAAATTGCAACATCTCTGAATTATTTGTAATTGAATCTATTACTGTAATTGGGTGCATTATGCTTTTGAACTGGGAAGAATAGCAGGGCCAAGGGCACTGTTTTTTGAGTTTATAGCTGTTGTTTTCAATTTCCAGAAAAATGTGATACAACATTGGGGAGTTACCAACAAGGAGGCTCTCACCAGTTGCTAAAGGACCTGACACATTGATTCTACAAGGTATAATCTTGTTAATAATTTGCATGTTATCAGAGTACAGTAGTTTAAGGCAATACCGTTCGGCAAGTAGGAGACGTCTCAAGATCAGTGGCATAATTTTAGTCTCTACTTCCATGGCCCTTATGGGAGTTGAGCACATTGCACCCGATATTATTCTCAGAGATTTATTCTGCAGGATATCTAATTTTTTGGCATGGTAGCTATTCATATATGCCAAAGAACTATAGTCAAAATGACTTCTCACAATAGCTTTATATAGAATAGACAATATTTTGGGGTCAGCACCCCATGACACTCCAGCCAGACATCTTATTATGTTAATAGCTCTTAAAGCATTTTTAGAAATATACCGAACATGTTCTTCGAAAGTCAGTTTTTGGTCTATGATGATTCCTAAGAATTTCTTTGAATGTACTCTGTTTATAGATTCTCCACAATACGAAATAACACTAGATGGATCATCATCACCAAAAATCATTAAACTGCTTTTTGTAGCATTGATCTTTAAACGTAATCTATCATTATAGTATAGACTCAACTGATTTAATGCTCTATTCATATTATCTATAGCAACTTGCAAGTTCTGACTGCTACTATACAAAACAATGTCATCTGCGAATTGCAAAATATTTACTTCACTAGTATTTACAAATTTACATATTTCACATGTGTACAAATTATATAGTAATGGTGAAAGAGTGGCGCCTTGCATTGTGCCTTTCGATGCACTTCTAGGACCATGTAAGATGTTATTATACTTAACATATAAGGTTCTATCATTTAAATAATTATAGATCCACTGACATAGTAGACCAGGTATACCCACATCAGACATAATGTTGACCAAGATACCTGGGTCGACATTATCAAAAGCTCCTTGGACATCTAAAAATACACAAACAGTGTGTGATTTTAAATTATTTGCACGTTTCAGGTCTGAGATGAGTGACATGAAGCTGTCAGCGCAACTACGCCCACGACGGAAACCATACTGCACATGTGGGATGATACCATTAGCCTCTACAAACCAGTCCAGACGGACTTTAATCATATTTTCGAATAGTTTACCGAGACATGAGGACAAAGATATAGGACGATACGAACTGGACTGTTCTGGAGATTTATCAGGCTTCAGTATTGGGATAACACACTGTGTTTTCCATGATTCAGGGATAATTTGTTTGAGCCATAAAGCATTAAGAATGTCAAGAAAGAGGTGCTGAACAGATGTATGGAGTTCTTTAATTACAATATATGGAAAGTTATCTAGACCTGGACTTGAGTTACGCCTAGATTGTAGACTTGATGTGAATTCATTCCATGTAAATGGTTCCAATAAAAATTTTGAATTGCTATTATTATTGTTACTGTTAAAATAGTTGATTAAGTTACTAGTCTCTTTTAAACCACTATTATCAGACAGTTTATCTAAAAAGGTAGGTATGAACTCATCTTTATGGGATCTAATGCTAGACTTAACACCCTTAAAAATCTTAATCATGTTCCATATTTTGCTTATAGGGGTAGTTCTATTAAAAGTATTGCACAAATCATTCCATCCAGTTGACTTCTGCTCAGAAATGGTTCTCTTTTTTAATGCATCAAGTCTCTTATAATTTATATAGTTATCTATTGTAGAATCACTTCTGTACAGTTTCAAAGCATTATAGGATGCTATTACACTTTGTTCGCAAACCTCATTCCACCAAGGTGCTGGAGGTCTGCTAGCAAAGTGGGCAGACTTAGTGAACTTTGGAACAACTATTTGCATAAGGGACTCAAGACGTATACAAAAATCGGTATAGGAAGAGAGTGGGTCTACTTGATTAATTGTAAAATCGCCAAACGCATTTTTTGAAAGTTCATTATATTGGCGCCAATCAGCTCTTTTGTACAAAAATTTATCAATGGGAGGGTTAATTTGGTATTTTTGTATGGATAGAGATATTTCGGTTATAGTTGGATAATGGTAACTTCCCATACAATCATCATGCACAGACCACTCGCATAACGGTGCTAAGCATGCGCTAGCAAAGGTGACGTCAATGGCTGAAGCGTTGGTTCTAGGACGGTTCACTGTAGTGAAACTGCCATCATTTAAGATGCACAAATCACACTCATCTATAACATCATATAAATCTTGTCCGCGGCCCTTAGTAGATAGGCAACCAAATGCAATATGGTGAGCATTAAAATCACCACTTATAAAAATAGGTTTAGGTAGGTCTCGAATTATATTGCGCAGTCTATGCAATCTTATGTGCCCACTGGAAGGAGGACAATATACGCAGAGTATAGTCACACTGCCACGCTCGGTAGATATTGACATAGCTATAGTTTGAATGTCCTCATAGAATGTTGTGTTTAAAATATTGTATTTAGTCTCTGGTTTAATTAATATTGCTACACCATTGTGAGGATTCTTAGATGTTCTGGAATGGAGATTATAACCGGGGATTCTAAAATTGTGATGGTCTTTAAACCAAGTTTCATTAAGCAAGCATACATCAATATTTTGTTCTAGCATAAACTTAATTAATAAGGGCTTTTTACTATTGGCACTTTGGATGTTAAACTGCGCAATCCGTAATTGGGACGTTTTAGGGGGACTTAAATCCATTATGGGGATAAATTTTTAACTAATATTTCTTCAATGAATAATGAAGTAATTGGGGTGGGATCAGACTTATTACCAATCTCTACCAATGTTTTTACTAGGGCCGCTCGTACTTCTTTATTAGCTATAACCTGGGCAATGAAGTCCATAGGGTGATCTTGTGGGTTCAGCGCCTGTGCAGCAGGCTTCTTATTAACATTTTTTTTAACATTTTTCTTTTCAGTATTTACTGGAATATTTACATTATTTACAGGGGGATTTACAAGTTGGCTCTTAGACAATGGCAATGCAGGGTATTCGATCGACTTTGTTTGTGCGATACTCGCGTATGTTATTTTACTTTTCTTTTCTTCTATTTTTCTTAATTTAATGGGACATTCTCTTGCTATTGCTAGGTGTGGGCCTTGGCAATTAGCGCAACATATCTCTTTAGGTTTATCACAATCTTTGTAAAAGTGTTCACCAGAGCAGATCGAACACTTCTGTTTGCCATTACATATTTTAGCCGAGTGATTAAATTTCATACATTTGTAACATTGTTGCAGCGGTGGGATATATTCAAATACCCTGTATGAGAATAGATCATATTGTACATTGTCAGGTAAGATATTGGATAAGAAAGTGATACTGACTGTTTGCAGAGGAACTCTGTCCCGTCCTACTTTTTTTGTGAATCGTCGTATACAGATAATTTCGTAAATGGAACTCAACTTAGTGTATAAGTCCTTATTTGAGATATTTGCTGGGACAAATCTTATGATGCCAGTTTTTTCTATTTGGGTAGCCGGTATGTAAGCCTTTACGTTGTACTTTTCTAAGAATGCAGTGTTATTTAGAAAGTTGTTTGCTGTATTATATTGTTTGAAAATTACTGCTATTTTATTTGCATTCAATCGCTGTATTGCCATCACACCTTTAACATCCGTCGTGAAAATATGATTGAGATATATAGGACTTTTATTGCCCAATCTATCTTTATGGTTGATATGCTCAACAAAAACTTTAAACTCTGTTTTATTTGAGTTTTCTGGATACTGTCTTTTATAATTAGGTTTATAATAAGGCACATAAAGTACATCAGAACGCTCACCGCCACCGCTATCATCATTCACTTCATCAGTCCGAAGCCGCTTGGAGGAGTTGGGCGGGTTGTCCCCGCCCCCCTCATTCCCATCCATTTTATTTTTTTTTGGTATTAATTAAAAGTGAATTTATTCTTTTACACAATAAAAAAAAAATTACAAAATGTAATTTCAAATTTTTCCGCGTGGGCTTTTTTCAATTTCCCGCCAAGGAATCTCTAATAATTTTTAAATTTCTAATCAGTGTTGCCAGTGGCCGATATTCAAAAGTAACATAAGACAGCTCAAAAAGTAACATTTTCACAAGAAAAGTAACATTTTCTTAATTTATCTACAAAACAATACAAATCCTAATAGCCCGTGAGCCAGCAACAGGTTTTACGGACCAATTTCCTCTCAAGCTCAACTCGTGAAATGCTTCAGAGAGTTGTAACATCATGGTGAACGTCAGCTGTCACTCCGTGGGTGAGTTGGGCAGAGGTAGCCTCTCAATCACGTAAAAAAAATGTTTTCAACACAGACATATAATTGTGGTTTTCAATCATTTCACTCCGACTGAAAATTTGTTAAATAATAGTTAACGCAATTATTCGAAGATAAAAAACAGTCAGCTGGCCGTACCGTGGTGGATTACACGTCAGATGGAAACACGAAAATGCAAAAAAATAATTCATTCAGTGATGTCCTCTCACTTGAAAATGTGTCAGATGATATCTAGTTTGCATGCTATATTATGGCTATATTGAATAAATAAAAACGTCAGCTGGCTCTATGTCGGTGGAAAGGTCGTCAGCTGATGCAGTGTACATTTTATTGCATGTTCGTGTGACCAGCTGAAATATAATCCACCGTGGTAAAAAACAATACAAACAAAAAAAAAACTTTCCCGCCTCATGCTGAGCATCCACCTTAAAAATGCCAAACGTATTAAATAGAAACAGTGGGAAAGTGTAGAATATATTATACGATGGTGCTGATTCTGTTGTAAATCGCTCTAAACTAATTTTAGTTACATCACATCTCTTTCTTACAAACTTTATTGAAAACGGATAGAACTTATTTAAAGCCGTTAAATTAGTCTTTGCCGTCTTCATTTCCGGGTATTTAGACCATAAATATAAACGCGATAGATGGCGACCATTGCGGTTTAAAAATAACAAGTGAATTCTATTGTTTTCCTCGCCCGCGCGGATTGTATAATATACCTAAGGTTCTAGGTTCGAATTATCAACAGTTTGACGGGCATTTTGAGCATAGAGGTTAAGGCGGCCCTCTGTGGCCGGCGCAACTTCAACGCAAGCATAGTCTAAAATCTTGTTGTTTCATCCAACGTAATGTTTGACTGCGAAAAAAGAGAGACAGCATCAGAGCCGTCGGTTATCAGTCGGTAAATTCCGCTGACCACTCGCGGCCGCTTCGCTAGGTCGTCATTCATGATTTCACATATCATAAAACTTGTTCCAGGCGTATACTTCTTGTGAAAAAATCTTATAAGTTTGTGAAAAAAAAGTTATTTAGAATCTCCAATACATTTGCAAGCCTAGTATCTAAATGATTTCTTTACTTTTAAAATTTATAGGTACATTAGATATGGCCACAGTTCAGGTAAATTTTGAGCAAAAACGCTGTTTTTCGAAGGCTTTTACTGAATTTGTTTCACACTTTTTTTTAATTTCGCCTACACGAATTGAGTCCTCTTAAGAGCACTCAATTCGCCATACTTTTCATACTAAACCTCTGTACTGATTATAGCGTTGTTAAACATTTTTCATTCGATGTTTTGAACAAATTAGTATCTTGTGCACTATATCTAGCCTTGTATCTAGGCGTAATTGAAAAAAAAGTGTAAAACAAATTCAGTCAAAGCCTCCGAAAAACAGCTTTTTTGCCTGAACTTTGGCCATATCTAATATACCTATAAATTGTAAAAGTAAAGAAAACATTTAGATACCAGGCTTGCAAATGTATTGGAGATTCTAAATAACTAACTTTTTTTTCACAAACTTGTAAGATTTTTTCATAAGAAGTATACTCCTGGAACAAGTTATATGAATGTGAAATCATGAATGACGACCTAGCGAAGCGGTCGCGATTGATCAGCGGAATTTACCGACTGATAACCGACGGCTCTGATGCTGTCTCTCCTTTTTCGCAGTCAAACATTACGTTGGATGAAACAACAAGCTTTTAGACTATGCTTGCGTTGAAGTTGTGCCGGCCACAGAGGGCCGCCTTAAGAAAACTTCTCATTTCAGTACTATTTTCCTTAAAATACGGCAGCCTGGACTGTGATGTACGGTATTTTGGATTTTTACGATAAGAACACTGCTGAAACTACCTGCCTACCTTTGAGAATCCAATATATAGAACTATTTGACGGAAACTTGCAGACGTGACGTTGCGTTTTCATTTTTATTTTCATAAATTCGTGTATTTTGAGTTTTATTGCATGTTGTAATAATATATGACTGTTTATTTATTCAGATTAATTTGTCGCGGTGACAAATTAATCTGAATTTAGGATTTAAAAATAATGAAAGGAGGTACTAAAAATAATAGGTTGGCAACTAAAGTGAAGGATCATTTTAAGTAGAAAGTAGCAGCTAAATAAGCTTTGTTTTAATTTAAACTGGCAGTATTTTTTTTGTTTTGGTAACTGAATTTATTATTAGGCGAAGACTATATAAGTTTTTAAATTATACAATGAGGTTGTATATAAAGTAAACTGAGATGGTAAGAAAATACGAACATGGTCATATAAAACCATAAAACATACTTTATGCGACATTTTAAGAGCTCTAATTAAAGCATGACATGGCATGGCTCTAAAGACATGCAAAAAAAAAATGTTTTTCTATAATTTTATTTCTTGACTATTATTTTTAACACGCTTTTATTAGCTTCACCTGTATGTATATATATATGTAGTATGTATGGAATCACGTATGTAAGCCAAACATGACTTGTTGGAATCGTCTTGAGATGCATTTAGAACATCTATGGTTTTCAGGGTCTTATGATGGAGTAGGAGGGTAAGCACTGGAACTCCATAGTCATCTATCCATCATCAGACCATGAAAACCATACACGATCAAAGTTCACTGTTTTCAGTCCTGACCCCGGTGCGCAGTCTGTCGCGACTTAGAAGAAAGAAAAAATCAATGAAACGCAGTAGAACTTTTATGGCACCCTCTCATTTCCGTAGTCTGTCTCGCTCTATGATTAAACGTCATCTGTCACTTGTTTTTTCCCTCCAGTTTTATATAAATGTTTGAGAAGTTCAGAATATTATATTATACTTATTACAGAATATTATACAGGATAGTAGTTAATTTTATTGCTAAGTAGAAGTCAGAAAGTAGAAAGTGTGTTTAAAAAGTAGAAAGAATTAAGTATAGAAAATGCGAAGTGTGAGGATTAAGATCTGAAAGGAAAGATGGTAAAAAACGTGATTTTATGGCCAAATTTCCCCTGGATGCAGTTCGGTCAGTAAAATATCATTCAGTCCTATAATTCCTTTAATAAAAACATCTTAATATTATCTTAATCTAGAAAATACCATAATAATATTTTAGAAAATAGTGTGGTGCAATATTTATTATCGAATTCGATATTTTTATATTTTTAGGTGCCGAAAATGGGTGAAAATGACAGGCAAAAAGGACTTGGCTTATATTCCACTTACACCCACTTACCCATTTTAAGTGTATTCCGAACCAGTGGTAGTGTCAGCTGTATCGTTCATAAGTGCCTTATCAGGGCCTAAACTTGATAATTTACTTTTTATTTTGATTTGCATTTTATAAAACGTCTAGTTGCAAATTTTATGTAGTTTTAATTAAACGCCAACCACAAACCTTACTGTATATTAATATATTATATGGTATATTTTTATTTTTAGTCATAATCTGAACAAAGTAATAATAATCAAAACTACCACTGGTTTTGTTTTGGTAGTGCTAAAACAAAATCAGTGGATCTTAAATATCTATATTATTTACAACAGTATATATATATATATAGATATATATATATAGATATCGATAGATTTAAATATCTACTAAGAGCGCATCTCTATTCCATTCTAAGGTTGGTAGTACTGATTGGTAGTACTCATTGTGGCTTTTTTTGGTTGCCACATTGATTTTTATTATTTTTATCTTGCTCTATGGAGTCCCGTCTCGTCTTACCTAGTTATTGAATACTCTTTGCCGGTGCGAGTCCAGCTGTTTTTTTTTTTAAATTCGTTTCTATATATAATTTCCAAATAACACGATTTACCAAAAAAAAAATAAAAACCAGGTTTAACTCGGTCATCCAGATACTAATTATAATTCCACAAACAAATTAATTTTATTTCATTGTGCCTGTTTAATATATTTGCTACCTTAAATAAGCTGCCACTATTTAGTTTTTATGATACCTTGCATTTTGCAGCTCATCTAATTTAATATTTAATAGTTGCTAAAATATTTAATCGCTGCCAAGTTATTTTTTTGTAACCAATAGATAGTCATCCTTTAATTTGTTAGTCGCCTCGAAAATAATTAGCCTATATTTTGTACGGCAATTTTGGTTTCAATACGGCAATTTTTTTGTCTTAAGTACGGCAACCCTATAAACGACAAGCGGCAACACTGCACTTGACAGCCATTTGACAGCCAGCCAGTGAGACGGACAGATAAGCTGATCGTTTTTTGTATTTTAAAATTATATTTTAATTTAGAAAATGGATGATGAAGGGGATAGTATTTTACTTGAAGAAAATTATTACCAGTTATTAAATGTGTCTAAAACGGTAAATATTTATATTACTTAGATTGACCACATTTTAGATAAATTCATGAACCAGCTATTGAAATACTTATTATATAACGTAAAAATGTTTTTTACTCATAACATAAATGTACACTATAGTAATAATTTATTGTTGTTTTTATTTACATAGCAGTATATAAAATAAGCTCTTAGGTAACATTTGGAATTTGAGGTTAAGAGCGGTATTTAGTAGCGCACGTAATTCAAATTCTATATATTGTATTAGATATGGGTATAAATATGCCATACCTATTACAGTTTCAAATATATATAAGACCATTTTCCTAAAACGCCAAGGTATATTTCTCATGAAACTTCTAGCTGATGAAATAATAACCCTAAAAATATATGTATACCTCTTTTGAGTCGCTTGTACCCATAAATTAAATAAATAAGTATCTTTTTACATTGACGTAAGGTTTAGTGTATGTTGGTCTTTTATAGGTTATGTTCTATATCATTCCTCCATCAATACTTCCCCATGAAACTATAAGTTACCAAGAGTATTTCTGCCTTCGCATTATAGACATCCAGCTTATAAGGACACAATTTTTTTTATACTACTTGGGTAGCAAACAAGCAAATGGCCCGCCTGATGGTAAGCGGCTTCCGCAGCCTATGGACGCTTGCAACACCAGGGGTGTTACTCACGTGTTCCCGACCCTGCAGAAATCTCTACAGACCCTTTTTGAAGAACCCCATGCTGTACTCCATTGGGAAAACCACGGCACCACCCCATTTATTATTTTTCTAATAATAAATCTATTGCTTTCTTTTGTTTATCTGAAGAACGAGTTGAACTCATTTCCAATGTATGTGTTTCCTTATTACCTAGATGTCTTCAAGACCACAGTGAATAGGCATTTTCTGGCCAGATATGCTATATCATTCGCTCAGTTAGTTGATGGTAAATCATGAGCCCATTTATATTAAAAACTAAGCTAATTATAAAAAATCAGGAGCTAGATCTTTAAAACACCATGCTGAGATTATGTTCAATCAGAATCAACAGGCCAGTTGGTGCGGTTGGTTAAGATTCCACCTTTGGCGCTGCAGGTTGTGGGTTTGTTTTCCGCACAGGGCTTGCATTTGTGTGTATGAACATGTCTGTATGTCCTGAGTTTTGGTGTAAATATATATTTTAAGTATGTATTTAGAAACAAAATGCAGTATATGTAGTATATCATTTATCTGGTTTCCATAGTGCAAGCTCTGCTTAGTTTGGGTTCAGATAACCATGTTGTGAGGAATGTCCCAGGATATTTATTTATTTATTAGCTTTCCAAAGTTCTTATTATTGAAACACAAGTTTGAATCTCTTTTATATGGACCCATAAATACATCTGAAATAGAAAGAAAGAAATAAACAAGATTGATTCAGGACAATGCACGACATTACATTAATGATTGAAATATATAATGGTTGGTCACATCTTGAAAGATATTGCATATCCCCCGCTAAAAGTACAGTCCATGGGTACTTTCCAAATTATGTCATAATCCCTTATAGTGGTCACACCAATAATTTGCATTCTGATTTAGATATCATGTCTATCACAGCTGAGAGCTATTATCAATTCAGAATGCTCTTGAATGTGCTCACACCAAAACATTTGAGAATAAAATAAAAACTGAATTAAAAATGCGCTAAGACTCTTATTATTATTTTAGAATATTTCTCAGAACAGAACAGACAGCACTCATGTTGCCATTAGTTTAGAACATGGCCAGTGTGAGCACAATATGAAGTCATCTATGATGATTAACAATACTTCATTGTCGTGCTCATGCTTATTTGGTTGGGCACTGTTTTAAGCATGCTCAAATCGATTACAGTGCTATCTGACTTGTAGTTCTATAGATAAGAATGTTAAACAAACAAAAAATCAGGCAGGTGAAGAAAAACCAAGAATGTATAGGTACATGCTGCACACGGGGCGCGGGGTGGGGCTGTGTCGCGTTGTGCCGCCTTGTCTTCTGCACCCCATCCGTAGATAGCAGGAAAGCTTCGCGCGTTAAAATCAGGAAGCAAATTTTTTAATTGAAGTATCTTCCCTTCTGCCTGTACCTTGCTACGCCATTGAAAGTTAGTGAAAGACATATATTATCATGTATCACTATTCTTATTTATTTCAATATTTATTGATTAAAGGCTACTGTTGAAGAAATTAACAGTGCATATCGGCGATTTTCGCGTATGTTTCATCCGGATAAGCACAGCACGGATCCAAACAAGCAGAAATGGGCTGAGCAAATATTCAACAAAGTGAAGGAGGCCTATGAAGTCCTGTCTGACTCACATAAAAGAGCAATTTATGATACTCTTGGTAAGTATTATTATATTTATTTGTATTCCACACAACAAAAAAAAACAGTCATTAAATGAATGCATAATATGATTACAGGAAAGCGCGGACTAGAGGTTGATGGGTGGGAAGTGATATTTCGCACTCGCACACCGAGAGAAATCAGAGATGAATATGAAAGGTAAAATAATACAATATAGTAATAGTCTAATAGCTTTGTTACTTTTAAGGGTATTGGCAAAATCTTAATTTTAAACAATCCCAATTAAATATATCTGTATATATCACCAAAAACATTTTTATGTAAAATGTTGCCAAGACGTATGGCTCGCACTGTCAAAAAGTTATCAGATCTCATGAAGAGCCAAGCTTATAACTCTACATGCACTTACTCTACAAGCCCTAATTTCACAAACTTTACACACCATAGTCAAAATAAATAAATAAAATATAAATAAATATCCTGGGACATTCCTCACACACGGTCATCTGATCCCAAACTAAGCAGAGCTTGTACTATGGAAACCAGATTAACTGATATAATACATATATTACTATGTGGCTTGTACTAAAATATGTGGCTTGGCCAAGCCTTTTACATAAAAATGTTTTTGGTGGGATATATGTTACTGGAAATGTAATAAAACCTAGGTGTTGTATACAATTCCTATGAAATGTATACTAGATTAGCAAAAAAGCATATGGCCTGCCTAATGGTAGGTATGCGGTCACCGATCCGATCCTCTTAGATGATTTCGCAAACATATTAAATAAACAGGATCTTTACTACAAGAATTGGATCTCTTACTTGTAAAATTAACTCTACTTATTATTACTATTCTCAAATGACACTGCATTATTTTAGGATAGGAATTCATCAGAAGATCAAGTATATTAATGGATTTGAAACTTATACGAATGAGCTATCATCAAATAAAGAAAAATATTTCATATTGTATGTTCGTAAAATCTTAGATAGATATTACAAAAATCAAATACAATGTCGTTATAGTTAAAAAAACCTTACCTTCAGCCACCACCAAGGTACAAAATACCAAGTCCATAAATTACGTGAGGCGTTTAGGGGGAGGAGGGGGTTGAGCCGAATCTCACCCTATCTTACGTGGGAGAGAGTGGGGGTCTCGGCAAATATAACGTAATTTTTTCCACGTGAAACAGTGTAAAATTGCGAGAACACTGGTTTCAATTTTCAAATATTTGTAGCTCCTTTTAAATTTTATTGTTCGAGATTTTCATTGTGATTTTATAGTACGTTCTAAAAAAATAAGAACAAGGATAAGTAAAGTATTGTTGTCTAACTAATAATAATAATAATATTATAAAGAGGAAAGATTTGATTGTTTGTTTGTTTGTAGGCTCCGAGACTACTGAACCGATATGAAAAATTCTTTCACTGTTGGGAAGCTACACTATCCCCGGGTGACATAGGCTACTTTTTATGACGGGAACGCGGGTGAAACCGCGCGAG